>CM066037.1:146443460-146976891 GCA_033557465.1 Ichthyophis bannanicus
GGTTATACTGTAGCTTCATTGCATGTCCCCTGGTCTTTCTACATGTTGATGGCGTAAACAATCAATCCACGTGTACCCGTTCTACTCCATTCATTACTTTATAGACCTCTATCATCTCCCTTCAGCTGTCTCTCCTTCAGGTTGAAGAGCCCTAACCTTTTTAGTCTCTCCTCATAGGGGTATCCTTCCATTCACAGTACCATCTGTGATGTCCAGCATGATGCCACAGTGACAGTGGAAGCACACATTCATGCTGCTGCTGTTGAAAGGAGATGTGCCACATGGGGCGGTCCAAGGGTCCTCCATCCCCACTGCCACTGAACCCAGCTGTAGAGGAAGAGGCTGATGGTGCCAGCAGCTGTAGCCCTCCAGGTAGCTGCAACATGCAGGCGTCTGGGGAATTACCACAATAATGGCTGTCATTCTTTCCCTGAGATGTATCTGTGGCAGGCAGGATGCGGTCCCTGAAAGGGCAGGTGGTTGGGGGGGGGGGAGCTGCCTGGTCATCCATGTGTGCCTCTGCCCCCCCCCCCCATCCAGACTTTGAACCCACCTGCAGCAGTCCAAAGCCATATCCTGGCCCTGTGTGCCCTGCATATTGCAATATGTGACAGGGTCTGTCTGATGAGAAGCATATCAGCCCCCATGGCAGCACTGTTACAAGTTGTGTGTTTACTTCTTGTCTTGCTGTTTGGACTTTTTATTGTTGGCTCTCCATGGTCTGACTTCAGGGTCTCTAATTATGAGAGATTGGAGTGTGTCAGTAGATGCATGTTTATGATTTTGAATGTATTGAGTATGATCTTGTATTTGTTATGAACATGTATTGGGAGCCAGTGCAGTTGTTTGAGGATGGGGGGTTATGTGTTCTTGTCTTGGGGTTCCTGTTTGATGTGGGCAGCTGTGTTCTGAGCCATCTGGAGGGAGTGTATGATGTGTTTAGAGAGTCCTTGATAAATTAGGTTGCAGTAGTCTAGTACTGACATGATTGTTGCTTGACAGACAGTCCTGAAGTCATTCTGGTTGAGTAGGGGGTTTGAGTTGTTGCATGATTTTCAACTTGTAGTATGTTGTTTTCATTGTTTTTCTTATCTGCAACTGGAAGTTGAGGTTTTGGTCCAGGGTAACTCTGAGGTATTTTATTTCTTGCTTTACTGCTATGTTGTTGTGCGATATCTTTATGGTTGATGGGGAGGGGGGAGGGAATGTTTTGTTCCTGGTAATATGAAGAGCCTCAGTTTTATTGAAATTTATGTACAGGTTGTGCTGGTTGAGCCATTTTGTCATTGCTTCTAAGCATCCATTTTTTTATGTAATATGGTTTGCCGTATTGAATGAAGTGTAAATCATTATAACATCTGAATATATTATATATAATATATCATGGTCTCTTATTACTATACATAGCGGTTGTATATATAGCTTCAATAACTGGGCAGATAAGGATGAACTTTGGGGTATCTCTTGCTGCTGTCTAAATGGTTTTGACATGTGTGGGCCAATTCGGACGCTGTTGTCTGTGGTCTAAATATAATTAAAACTATATGAGGGAGGAGTGGCTTAGTGGTTGGGACAGGTTACCCCAGGCTGGAAGGCCGGGGGTTCAATTCCCACATGGGGACAAGCAACCTCAGGCCGGAGGGACTGGGGTCTCTAGTCCCATGGCCACTCTTTGTGGCCTTGGGCAAGCCACTTAACCATCCATTGCCTCAGGTACACTTAGATTGTGAGCCCTTCAGGGACAAGGGAATAAAAAGTACCTGTTAGTATAGATGTAAACCGCACTGATTCTAAAGAGCGTGGTATAAAAAAAAAAGAAAGAAAGAAAGAAAAATAAATATGAGTGTGACATAGTTAAGGCCTATTTCACTCAGGGCCCAATTCTATGCCACAAAGAGTGGAGATAGATGACCCAACAAGATGTCCATTCCCACTATTGGTGCCTTGTCCGGCCGCATCTAACTTCCCCGCCGGTTGTGCAGGGAAGTTAGATAGGGGTGGCTTGGGGTGGAGTCTGGGCGGTCGCTGGCCTTGGACGTACAGGGCCGATGCTAATGTCGGCCCTGTACATCCATGGCCAGCGACAAGTGCGGGAAAGTTATTCTACCTCCGAGGTGCAATAACTTCTCTGGACTTTTTTTTTTGTACTGACAGATGGAGCACGGGGCCGGAGGACATTCCCCGCAGCCCAACCCTAGCCTTAGAAGGCCAGATCAGGGGTCGGGCTGCGGGGAATAAACACTTTTATCTGGCAGCTGGCATCGCAGCTTTTAAATGGAGCCATGGTACCATGGCAACTGGACACCATGGCGCCGCAGCTCCATTTAAAAGCCCTGACTGAGCTAGTCGGGCAGGTCTTGTACGTGCAGACCAGACTGAATCGTGGTCCTGGCCTACACGTACATGACTGATCACGATTCTGATCCAGTGGTGCTAGATCTGCCCCATGGGATCAGAATACCGATCCCCTCTATACGTCCATTTTAGACCGGACGTACAGAAGGGATCTATATCCAGAACAGAATGAGCTCTTCAGTCTTTGTGGTAGCTGACTGTGTCAAAAGCTGCTTTTATATCAATGAAGATTAATATGAAGCCTTGCTTGATGTTATCGATGGCTGTTATGATTTTGTCTAGCAGGGATGTGAGTAGTTTCCATGCTGTGGTTGGGTTTGAAGCCATGTTGGTGATGTCTAGTGGTATAGCTTGATCGGCGTGATTTTGCAGCTGCAGTTGAATGGCTTTCTCAATCATCTTGGTTATGAAATCGGCCAGTTTGCTGTGGGGTCTAGTGGGTCAAGCAGAGGGTTTTTAGGATCGGTCTGATTCATGCTTGTTAAAGGTAGCTGGTAGGTAGCCCTGTGAGGGTGAGAAGTGAATGATTTTAAGTAGAGTTGTGCCCAGTTCTTCCTTAGTTCTTGTTAGTGAGCTCCAGGCCTTGGTGCGCACCACCATACACCAGGTTTCATCAAAATAGGGTAGTACTGCGAACACATCTGCGTTTTTTGCCTGAGGTGGTCTCCTTTTTCCACCTTAATCAGTCGATGGTCTTACCCTTTTTCCCCTGGCCTCACACCAGCGGATGCCACGTTGCACACTGCCTTTCTATCTGGAACGGATAGGAGTGCACAGGTGTTCCCACCCAGCTCTTCATCTCTTTTAATCCCAGCAAGCTGGGCATTGCCCTCTCCAAATGCATGCTGTCCCTTTGGGTGGCCACCTGCATTTCCTTCGCCTACATGCAGGCAGGTCTGAGCCTTGAAGTCATGTCATGGCACACAATATCTGCACCATGGCTGCTTCCATGGCCAATTTGCATTCGGTCTCCATGGAGAAGATTTGCAGGGCTGCTACATGATCCACTACTGTCTGGATGAGGATTCCCAGTGTAACAGTAACTTCAGCCAAGCATCTCCTTCCCACCAACCCTCCTATCTGTCCAGGCTACTGAAAGTCTTCCCAATATGGATGTACGCTGTGGATGCTGAGTCAGTCGAGCCCCAAAGAGACTGCCCATGCTTTTGCTTTTGGTTCTCAGTTTTTGTTGCCCCTGTTAAGCTGGTTTTCATGTTTGGTAGCCTTTAGCTTGAGAGGCCTATATGTGAGGACTTACTTCCTGCCTGTTCACAGAGAAAGCATAGTTACTCACCTGTAGCAGGGATTCTCCATGAACAGCATGAATAAGTCCTCACAACCCTCCCACCTTCCTGTGCAGTTGTATTTGGCTACTAACTTGGTTATCATACTGGAGATAAGATGGCACCGCGGCAGGCAGGAAGGCAAGCGCACATGCACAATGGAGGTTTCCAAAAGCTTCCAGTGGAAGCTGGGGAGCATTCCTGTGCAGGACTCCATCGGGGACACCATCCATACATGAGGACTTATTCCTGCTGTTCATGTAGAACACCTGCTACAGGTGAGAAATTACACTTAATGGTTGGGAATGAAATGTGGTTTCTAGAGGGAAATATCCCCTCCCCCTCTCTAGGGAACTTATGCCATTTACTCTTGAACTGTAGAAGCTTTGGACACTTGTGGGGGTCTGTACTGGGGGTTGCTTTTTCCCATGGGGCTCAGGGAGGGGGTGGATTGTGCCTGTCAGAACATCAAACCATGTACCACCACCCTGGACACTTAAAGGTAATGGTTATAGACAACACACGTTTCTTCTCAGTGCAGCAACAATGCTGTAAGCAAACCTCAGATATTATCCCCAAAAACATGACCAAAAATGCAGGATTTTTTATGTAGTTGCTCTTGCCTCAAATATATATGTACAATAGCAACTTGTTCCAAAGGAGAGGTGCTAAGTACATAAGATATTTTCTGTATAGTCTTAAAATGGATGTCAACAGAGGAAGGCAGATGAATTTGGCAAGTTTGGGATGATCTAACCCAAGGGTGTCAAACTCCAGTCTTGAAGGGCCACAAATCAATCAGGTTTTCAGGATATTGCTAATGAATATGCAAAATCAGTATTTGTATGCACTGCCCCATTGTATGCAAATAAATCTTGTGAATATTCATTAGGGACATCCTGAAACCAGGCTTGTGTATGGCCTTCTAGGAATGGAGTTGGACATCCCTGATCTAATCAATCTGGTAAAAGTCTGTGGTAACAGAAAAGAGGCCAAGTATTGTAGTTGTCCACTATAAAATTCTCAATGGATTAGAAGAGAGATTTTAAACTGAATTCTAGTTACCAAAAGAAGCCAGTGCTGTTGATAAAGAAAGAGTGTGGCATTGGAGAACCTTTTCACCCTGTGCAATAGCCCTATTGCTGTATTCTGAACCAGCTGAATGTTTTTAAGTGAAGAACTACTTATATATCGGCTTAAAGGACATTACAATAGTCAATTTGGTTAGAAAGCATGGATGAGTCACTGCAGGTTTTTGATATACAGTCTCGACTTTAGTGCACAAATTTTCCTTAGGCAGAAGAAAGAAGACCGGACTGTTTTTCAAACTGTAAAAATTAGTCTAGCTGAATTCCCAATACTCTGATTATATTTTAACCTCCCAATAGAGTATGTCTGAGGGGGAGAGAATATTTTTTCTCCCCAAATCTTGCTGACTACATTCACATGGTGACCACATTGAATAAAATCTATACAAAATCTCAGCAAGGCAGCCCTAAAGTAGAAGTATGGTAGAAAGGAAGAAGGATACATATTGGCCACATGTCACCCAGGATAAAAAGGTGCAAGCGTAAAGCTTACACACTAGGGCTTAAGATCGTAGAAGTGATAATGCAAAACCTTCAAGAGAAGATAACATCCCGGATGCAGTAGTAGGCCATGGTGAACATATTCATGGACCCACTACAACAGGAGGACTTTTGGCCTGGACAAATGTACTAAGGCAACCTTTCTTAGAGGAAAATTGAGCAAAGCTGATAACATCTCTCCAACTGATGACTGCAATGAAGGAACTTAAACAGGAAGTTCTACATAATTCCTAAAAGCAAAGGAAGGAGCAACAATCAGCATAAATTACTAAAGAAAAGATCAATAAAGACTATTACAGTAGACTAAAATTGATACTATGTAGTGCTTTAACGTCACAGAATAAGATACAGGCTATCAATCAGCATGCAGTCTCCACACTCTCATATAGCTTTGGAATTGTAAGTTGGCTGCTTAAATATCTTGCAAAACTGGATGTGCGAACAAGAAAGTTCCTCCATGCCCACCAGATCATTTATAAGAGCCAGTGTATGCTGAGCCAAAGGAAGAATGAACCTCCTAGAAATAGATTGTATATAGAACTTCCATTATAGGACTCACAGACCTAAATGCACAAACAATGGTAAAGTAAGAAAGTAAAGGGGGGATATTCAAAGGCATTTACATGGTTTGCAGACCTGTAAATGCCACTCTGCGGGATATTCAGCGGTCCTAACACAGTTAGTGTCGCTGAATATCCATGGGCGCTGCTGCTACATGCCTTGAAACTAACTGGATAGCATTGGGCATGCCAAGGGTATTCCAGGATGGCACCCATTGCTAACCTGGCAGTACTGATACTGAGCCGCTGCCCAGATAGCGATGCACGTTGAAAGTCAGGTGCAAGAAGCCCTGGTCTAACTTTTGCCGCAGAAGCTAATTGATATATCAAGCAAACAAAACCCACTAGAGGTAATCACAAAAACTTGACCAAAAAAATAGAAGAAATCCTCTACTCCACTTAAAAAGCAGTATTATCCAAATAAATATCTTATTCCAATACTATATTATTTTTTCTTTTGTCTCTGTCAGATAACATGATCAGGAGTGGAACAAATCACACTCACCAAATCGCTGATTCCTTTTGCTCAAACTTGATTCAAAAATTAGTAAAAAATTCCATTTATTTGAACACAAAAGATTCCTCAAAGATTAAATCCCCCTCAATGTCCGCACATAAGAACATAAGATATGCCATACAGGGTCAGTCAAGGTCCATCAAGCCCAGTATCCTGTTGCCAACAGTGGACAATCTAGGTCATATGTACATAGCAGTTAACCCAAAAGACACAGGTTCCGCAATGCTTGTATTGGGTCAAGCATTGATATCCTGGGTCCCTTTTTAATAATGGTTTATGGACCTTTCCTCCAGGAACTTGTCCGAACCTTTTTTAAACCCAGCTACACTAACAGCCTTTACTACATCCTCCGGTAACAAATTCCAGAGTTTGATTACACATTAAGTGAAAAAATGTTAGTCTTGTTAGTCTTAAATAGTTTACCCAGTAGCTTCATTGCATCTCCCCTCGTCTTTCTATATTCTGATAACATAAACAATCAATCTACGTTTACCCATTCCACTCCATTTATTAATTTATAGACTTCTATCATATCTCCCCTCAGCCATCTCTTTTCCAGGTTAAAGAGCCCTAACCTATTTAGCCTTTCTTAATAGGGGTATCCTTCCATCCCCTTTACCATTTTGATGGCTTTTCTCTGAACCTTTTCTAATAATGCTATATCCTTTTTAAGATACAGCGACCAAAATTGCACACATTATTCAAGGTGCGGTCGCACCATGGAACGATACAGAGGCATTATAATATCCTTTGTTTTATTTTCCATTCCTTTCCTTATGATATCTAGCATTCTATTTGCTCTCTTGGCCGCCGCTGCACACTGGGCGGAGGGTTTTAACATGTTATCCACAATGACTCCTAAATCTTTTTCCTGGGTGGTGGTTCCTAATGTGGAACCTTGCATCGTATAACCATAGTTTGGGTTGTTCTTCCCTAGGTGCATAACTTTGCACTTCTCCACATTAAATTTCATCTGCCATTTTGATGCCCAGTCTTCCAATTTATCAAGATCCTCTTGCAATTTTCCACAATCCTCTTTGGTTTTAACAACTTTAAATAGTTTTGTGTCATCTGAAAATTTGATAACCTCACTCGTGATTCCCTTTTCCAGGTCATTTATGAATATGTCAAAAAGCAGCGGACCCAGCACAGATCCCTGGGATACACCATTATTCACCTCTCTCCATTGGGAAAATTGGCCATTTAACCCTATCCACTGCTTTCTATCTTTTAACCAGTTTCTGATCCACAATAGTACACTGCCTCCTATCCCATGACTCTTTAGTTTTGCCAAAAGTCTCTGATGAGGGACTTTGTCAAAGGCTTTCTGAAAGTCCAAATACACTATATCAACCGACTCACCTTTGTCTACCTGTTTATTCACACCTTCAAAAAAACATAACAGATTAGTAAGACAAGATCTTCCTTGTCTAAAGCCATGTTGGCTGTCTCCCATTAACCCATGACTATCTACATGTTCAGCAATTTTGTTCTTTATGATGGTTTCTACCATTTTTCCCAGTACTGACGTCAGGCTCACCGGTCTGTAATTTCCCGGATCACCCCTGGAACCTTTTTTAAAAATTGGCGTTACGTTTGCCATCCTCCAATCTTCAGGTATTACAGATGATTTTAATGATAGTTCACAGATTACTAATAGCAGTTCTGCAATCTCATATTTCAGTTCTTTCAACACCCTTGGATGTATTTCATCCGGTCCAGGTGATTTGCTACTCTTCAGTTTATCAAATAGTTGTAATACATCTTCCCGATTTATCGATATTTCCTTCATTTGTTCTGCACCTTTAAATACCACTTCAGTCATGGGTAACGTCCCTACATCTTCCTCAGTAAAGACCGAAGCAAAGAATTCATTCAGTCTCTCCGCTATCGCCTTGTCGCCTTTTAGCGCCCCTTTAACCCCTCTATCATCTAATGGACCAACTGACTCTCACAGGTTTTTTGCTACGAATGTACTTGCAAAAGTCTTTATTACATGTTTTTGCTTCCGCAGCAAGCTTCTTCTCAAATTCTCCCTTTGCCTGCCTTATCAATGCCTTGCATTTAACTTGCCAGTGCTTGTGCTGTTTCCAGTTTTCGTCATTTGGCTCTTTTTTTTCATTTCCTGAAAGATGCTTTTTTGGCAACAACAGCCTCTCTGACCTCACCTTTAAACCATGCTGGCAGTTTTTTGGACTTCCTTCCACTTTTCTTAAAGCGTGGAATACAGCTAGTCTGGGCTTCCAAGATAGTATTTTTCAACAACACCCAAGCTTGATGTAAGTCTTTAACCTTTGCAACAGTTCCTTTTATTTTTTCTTAACTATTTTCCTCATTTTATCATAGTCTCCCTTTCAAAAGTTAAAAGGTAGTACTGTGGATTTCCTTACCATCCCTCCTCAACTAATTAAATCAAATGTGATCATGCTATGATCACTACTGCCAAATGGCCCCAACACCCTTATCTCTTGTACCAGATCTGGTGTTCCACTAAGGACTAGGTCCAGTATGGCTTACCCTCTGGTTGGTTCATGAACCAGCTGCTCCAAGAAGCAGTTATTTATTTCATCTAGGAACTTTATCTACCTAGCATGTCCTGCCATGACACTGACCCAGTTGATACCGGGGTAGTTGAAATCACCCATTATTGTTACTGTGCTGTAACATTTGTTAGCTTCCTTGATTTCTTTGAGCATTTCATCATCCATTTGTTCATTCTGGCCAGGCAGTTGATAGTACACCCCCACTGCCATCACCTTCCCCTTTTTACATGGAATTTCAATCCATAGAGATTCTACAGCAAATTTTGTTTCCTGCAAAACTTTAATCCTTTCTGACTCAATGCCCTCTCTAACATAGAGCGCAACCCCTCCACCAATTTGATCAGCTCTATCATTACGATATAGTTTGTACCCAGGTATCACAGTGTCCCACTGGTTGTCCTCCTTCCACCATGTTTCTTATATTCCAATCATATCTAACCTCTCATTTAGTGCTATATATTCTAACTCTCCCATCTTATTTTTTAGACTTCTAGCATTTGCATACAAGCATTTTAGAGACTGTATTTTATTCTTATTAATTTGGCTATTGGTAGGCATGGGTAATTTGGAATCCTTAAGCTCTGTCTGCTCCATACTCGAGGGCATTTGGGCTACTTTACTCTTTTTTGGAACCTCTCTGCTTTTGGTAGTATCCTTCAAGGATACATTCTTCCAAACCATGTGCTCTTGTGCGACTGTTGGCTTTCCCCTATTATCTAGTTTAAAAGCTGCTCTATCGCCTTTTAAAAGGTTAATGCCAGCAGCCTGATTCCATCCCGGTTAAGTTCTTTGGCCCCGGATCTTTCTGCACTCAACACATGTCTTGCGTCCATCTCTACTTGGTTCACCAGTAACTTCCTTCTCGTCAACCCCTCCAAGTCCTCCGCTATGTGGTTTACTTTCAGTGCCCCCTCTCCTAACCTAGAGCTCATTATGTCTACCCTCCCTATCCCTTTGGTTCCCACTCTCCGTTATCTTGGTGTGACTCTTGATCCCTCGCTTTCCTTCCACAAACACATATCTGCAGTCGCATGCAGCTCTTCCTTCCATCTTCGCAAGATTTGGGCTGTTCGGTCATTTCTTCAAGTTTCATCCCTCACCACCCTTGTCCTCTCACTGGTGATCACTCAGCTTGATTACTGCAACTCACTCTTCACATGTCTCCCTCAATATCAGCTTCGGCGCCTTCAATTAATTCAAAACACAGCGGCCCGCCTTCTTACCCATTCCTCCCCTTGTGATCATGTTACCCCCTGTCTTCTGGCCCTTCATTGGCTCCCTATCAAGGTTAGATTTATATACAAGCTTCTCGCTATCACACACAAGGTTCTTCATACTAACACGCCCCAGTATCTGGCTAACATCATCTATCTTCAGCCCACTCCCCGTCTATTTCGCTCTGCTTATGGCAACCGTCTCTTTCTCTCTTCTCCTGCTCAAGCTCATCTTGAACTAACTCGTCATGCCGCTTTCTTCTTTTTGAGTCCAGCCCTTTGGAATTCCCTCCCACTTTCCCTCCACACCGAACTGTCCTTTCCCCGGTTCAGGTCTCTCCTCAAGACCCACCTTTACTATCAGGCTTATGATCTCCTTAGTCCGCCCGACTCCTCCACACTCCCCCAGGTAGATCCCCCACTTGCGGAAATTTCATGACCCATCATTGTTCACAGTCACCACAGCTCCCCTCCCCCCTCCCACCATTGGTCCCTTGTTGTGTCTAATATTCATGGTGGTTGTTTTGTCCATTGCTGTCCTTTGCTATCTTTCTCTCTGCCTTTTCTATTTGCTTTTCTATCGATATATTGGCGTTCCTTTTCATCTTTTATTTCTAGCAGTTTTGATTTTTTTATTGTACACCGCCACGATACCTTGGTAAAGGCGGTATATCAAATAATGCAAATAAAGATAAAGATAAGGTGAAGCCCATCCCTTCGGAAGAGCCCCTCCTTTCCCCAGAATGTTCCCCAGTTCCTAACAAATCCAAAACCCTCATCATTGCACCATTGTCTCATCCACGCATTGAGACTTCGGAGCTCTGCCTGCCTTTTGGGTCCTGCGCATGGAACAGGATGCATTTTGGAGAACGCTACCCTTGAAGTTATGGATTTCTACTTCCTACCTAAAAGCCTAAATTTAGCCTCCAGAACCTCCCTACCACATTTTCCTATGTCAATGGTACCGACATATACCAAGACAGCAGACTCCTCCCCAGCACTATCTAAGACCTTATCTAGGTGGCGTGTGAGGTCCACTACCTTTGCACCAGGCAGGCATGTGACCAGGCGATCCTCATGTCCACCAGTCACCCAGCTATCTTCATGCCTAATGATCGAATCACCAACTATAACAGCTGTCCTAAGCCTTCCCTCATGGGCACATGGCCCTGGAGAAACTTTCTCAGTGCAAGAGGGTTTTACATCACCTGGGACAGGTCCTAGTTACAGGATCACTTCCTGCCACACCAGGGTGATGCTCTCCTGTCACATGACCTCTCTCCTCCATGGCAACAGGGATGCTGCCAGACTGGAGGTGGGACTTCAGGACTATATCCCTGTAGGTCTCGTCTATGTAACTCTCGGTCTTTCTTATGTCTTCCAAGTCTGCTACTCTAGCCTCTAGAGAATGGACTCGTTCCCTGAGAGCAAAGAGCTCCTTGCACCTAGTGCAAAGGTAAGATCTCTCACTAACTGGGAGAAAATCATACATGTGACACTCAATGCAAAAGATTGGAAAGCCCCCATCTCGCTGCTGGACTGCTGTCCGCATCTTAGCTTTAAGCTTGTGTTTAGATCTTTAAGTTCTTTACTTACTGAGGGTTGCTGTGGATACTTACACTAATAAAAGTGTAGCTAATATGTTTTTATATACCTTGTTCACCTGAAGCTTAATTAATCTCAGGTCCTTAGTGTATGACTGATTTGGATAATGAGCTCCACCTGAGAGCACCTCCTTTCTTTTAAGATGTGCAAGTACCTATAAAACTAGGATTATCCCAGGGGTGGGTGGGTGCTAGGGAGGGAGGGTGGGAAATAAGACTTATTAAAAGAGGGCTGATACACAGTATCCTGTCCTGTGCTTCTGAGGTAAGATGTGGCCAACTTCCTGGGTGATTAACAGCCCTTGCTTGGATAGAAGGAGTCTTTCAAAATGGCCTTTTGACCTGCCACCTGGCTTTAACACCTATTGAAAAGGTTTCACAGGTCTCTTGCCCCCTAGGTAGAAGGCCTCTTTGTAAAGGTCTCTAGAACACTTTGTTGCTCAAAGAATACTGAATATCTTAAAAAGGACATAGCGTTATTAGAAAAAGTACAGAGAAGAGCCACCAAAATGGTGAAGGGGATGGAAGGCTATGCCTATGAAGAGAGGCTACAAAGGTTGGGGCTCTTCAACCTGGAAAAGAGACGGCTGAGGGAGATATGATAGAGGTCTATAAATTAATGAATGGAGTGGAACGGGTAAATGTGGATCAATTGTTTACGCTATCAGAATATAGAAAGACTGGGGGACATGTGATGAAGCTACAGGGTAAACTATTTAAGACAAATAAGAGAAAACATTTTTTCACTCAACGTGTAATCAAACTCTGGAATTCCTTACTGGAGTATGTAGTAAGGGCTGTTAGTGTAGCTGGGTTTAAAAAAGGTTTGGACAAGTTCCTGGAGGAAAGGTCCATAAACCACTATTAAAAAGGGACCCAGGATAATCAATGCTTGACCCAGTACAAGCATTGTGAAACCTGTGTCTTTTGGGGATATTGCTAGGTATGTATGACCTAGATTGGCCACTGTTGGAAACAGGATACTGGGCTTGATAGACCTCGGTCTGACCCAGTATGGCATATCTTATGTTCTTATGTTCTTATGACCCTGTTTTGCCTTTTTTGCTAAGTTATATTCTGATTTCATTTAAATTAAAGCTCTTTGATGCTGCTAGGCTCTGATTTATTATGAAATTTAGACTAGAAGCTCTCTGCTGGGTTCTAAATTTAACCAGAAAGCTCTCTTCTGTGTTTTAAATTTAAACTAAAAGTACTTTGCTGCTACTAGGCCGTGAGTGAGTATTAAATTTAAACTACAAGCTCTCTTCTGGGTTCTAAATCTAACCAGAAAGCTCTCTTCTGTGTTTTAAATTTAAACTTAAACTGCTGCTACTAGGCCCTGACTGATTTAATAAATACACTGGGTTCACAGATTAGTCAGCTTTAATCCAAAGAAGTCCCTTCAGAAAAATTCCCAGAAGTATATACTTAGTTTAAATGCCCGTAGCATGGGGAACAAGATCCCACAGAAAACCATGACTGGGATTTAACTATACCTGGCTATACTTTAGTCAGAAAGGACAGGGTAGGAATAAGGGGAGGAGGAATGGCACTATATGTAAAAATACTATTAAAGCTTTGGAATTACAGAGCTTAAAAGTGAGAGAGGAGGCATTGTGGGTTAAACTAGAAAGAGGGAAAGAGAAATCTATATGCATTGGCATGATATACAGACCTCCCTCACAAGAGGAAGAGGTGGACAGAGAGTTAATTGAAGACATATGCAGCATTGCTAGGAAAGGGGACGTGCTACTGATAGGGGATTTCAATATGCCAGATGTTGATTGGCACATTCCTGCTGCAGTATCATTTAGAAAAAGAGATCCTGGATTCTCTAGAGGAAGAACTATTCAAGCAATTGGTAACAGACCCCACACGTGAAGGGGCCATACTGGACTTGGTGTTTACCAATGGTGAAAGTGTTTCTGATGTTATAGTGGGAGATCATTTTGCATCCAGTGATCACCAGAAGGTGTGGTTCAGTATTAGGACTAGGCGACAAAGAGTACAGGTAAGTGGGGCTCACTCTGAGGAAAAGGATGTTACCAGTGATGTGCCCCAGGGATCTGTCCTTGATCCGATATTTTTTAACATCTTTGTTAGTGATATAGCAGAAGGGCTATCGGGTAATGTTTGCCTTTTGCAGATGATACCAAAATCTGCAATAGAGTAGACACCCAGGAAGGTATAGGTAACATGAGAAGGGATCTAGCTAAGCTTGAAGAATGATCTAGAATTTGGCAGCTGGGATTTAATGTTAAAAAATGTAAGGTCATGCATTTGGGCTGCAGCAATCCAAGGGAGCAATATAGTATAGGAGGTGAAGTACTTTTGTCCACTAAAGAAGAGCAGGACCTAGGCGTGGTTGTGTCTGATGATCTTAAAGTAGCTAAACAGGTAGAAAAGGCGATGGCAAAAGCTAGAAGGATGCTTGGGTGCATACGGAGAGGAATGGCTAGCAGAAAAAATGAGGTGATAGTGCCTCTGTATAAGTCTTTGGTGCGACCTCATTTGGAGTATAGTGTGCAATTCTGGAGACCACACCTTCAAAAGGATGTGAACAGGATGGAGTCGGTGAAGAGGGTGGCTACTAAAATGGTTAGTGGTCTTCATTATAAAGCATATGAGGACAGACTTAAGGATATTAATATGTACACGTTAGAGAAAAGGCAGGATAGAGGTGATATGATTGAGATGTTTAAATACCTCTGTGGCATAAATGTTCAGGGGGAGAGCCACTTTCAATTGAAAGCAAGTTCTGCTACGAGAGGACATAGGATGAGGGTGAAGGGGGATAGATTCAGGAGTGATGCGCAGAAATATTTCTTTACGGAAAGAGTAGTGGATCTGTGGAATTGTCTCCCAGTGAAGGTGGTAGAGATGAGGACAGTATCTGAATTCAAAAAAGCCCGGGACAAACACAGAGGATCTCTAAAGGAAAAAAGGGGACTGTTGTAGTTGTTGATATGGAAGGACAGACTAGATAGGCCATCTGGTCTTTTTCTGTCATCATATTTCTATGTTTCTATATTCACAATTGCAGATCTCTTTCCAGAAGTAGCAGTTCCCTTTTCTAGTCCTTCAAGACTCACATTCATAACATGCACGTTTCGGCCCGTCACTAGCAGCCCTGATTCAGGTGCTGCAGGACATGAGAGCATATATCCAAATTCGCTGTTCAACTCAGTCAAATGCAAAAGAACATGCTGGACAGAAACTGTTTTATAATTGCTCCTTAAGCACATAGGCTAGTGGACTGCATACGTCACTAATTTGGAACCACCATTCAAAGATGGGAAACCCCCCACATCATCAGGGATACCTTAATTCGATTGGATCAAAATGAAACAGTTCTGCAAAACAAGAGAAAAAAAGCTCTTTAAAGAGCTAGATGAACAAACAAGAAAAATAAATGGCAAATGAATGTCGACTCATGGCAATCCTATGGAAAGTTGCTCTAATCTGTATTTGGTCTTCAGTCTGGCAGCTAGTTGTTGATATAGTGGCATCCATAGCTGCTGTTATGGTACTGCCCATCGCATAGGTAGTCTTCCTGTTTTGTGCTGATCTTCAACTTTGTCAAGCATGATGTCTTTCTCTAATGATTTTTCTCTTTGCATGATATATACAAAGTATGAAAGGCGAAGTCTTGTTATTTGAGCTTCTAAGGAAAACATGAGTGGAGGAGTGGGAGGAGTAGCCTAGTGGTTGGGGCACTAGCCTAATACCCAAAAGATCAGGATTTGATTCTCACTGGCATTTCTCGTGACTTGGGGAAGTCACTTTATATTTCATTGCCTGGCAATCTACTTCCAGTAATACCTTGCCAAGAAAATCCAGGGGCTGCTGGATCGCATGGGGTCAGCATTGACTTGATGGCACAAAAAAAAGGAAAACGTAGCTTTGATCTCCTCTACTACTGATTGATTTGTGCTTTGGGCAGTCTATGTTATACAAAGTATTCTTTGCCAGCACCATAATTCAAAGGCATTGATTTTCTTCCTGTATTTCTTTTTCACTATCCAAATTTCATATCCATGTGATGTTATTGAACATCTATGGCATGGACAAGATGAATCTTTACACACAAAGATACATCTCTGCACTTGAAAATCTTATCAGATCCTTCATAGCTGTTCTGCCAGAGCAGTGCGTCATCAGGTTTCTTGAATGTTTGCCATTTTATTATTGATTACCGATTCAAGGAGATTAAAGTTCTCTACTATTTTTATTTTTTCTCCATCAAAGATAAAATTTTAAGGTTGTTCCATAATCTTGATAAGCAGATGCTTTAGATCGTCTTCAATTCAGCCAGTAAGATGGTATTGTCAGCACAGTGAATGTTGTGGATGAGTCTTCCATCAATCTTCACACCTCTGTTGCTTCTCTGATGATTTGTTCTATATATAAATTGAACAGGTATGGGGACAGGATGCAGCCTTGTCGTACACCTTTACCAGTTTTAAACTATTCTTATTCTCCTTGTTCTGTTTGAACTATTAGTTCTCATGCACATTATTTTATATATTGATTAAGACACATCAGGTGTTCTGGTTTCCCTTTGCTTCTTAATGTGGCCTGGAGGTTTTCATGATTTATGTAGTCAATGAAACACATGTAGAAATCCTTATCGTATTTTTTTGTCATTTCAAGGATCCATCTCATATCCACGATGATGGCTTTTTTAAAATCCTGCGTGCACTTATATTTGCACTTGCATAAACCAGAAGTCTGCATCAGAGAGAAGTGGAAGCAGCAGCTGGTAGAAGGCAAAAATTATGACACAGCGCTGGAGAGTTTAGGTAAGCACTACATTGCAGTTTCTGAGCCATGGCCACTACTGCAGGCTCCGGAGAAGAGTGACGGTGGCAGCAGTGGGTACCCCCAGAATCCCAGTGCACTAGGCAACTGCCTAGTTTGTGTAATGGTAATGCTGGCCCTGGTTGGAAATACCTTCTGTCATTTTCTTTTGGGCTTGTACTAGATTTGCCCTTTCTGGATGCTACAAGCTTGATTAAGAGCAACTTCTAGAAACATCTATAAACTCCATAAGGACATTTTTTGGCACAATGCAGGTACCACAGCAAGCATTATTATTAAATTTAAGAGACTGAGATCACGCCACACATACTCTGGCTAAGGAGTGATGTTCATTAGTGTCATTGTAAGTGCAAAACAAACCCATTTGAAGAGATTGCCCCTATGTTGATCTAAGCAGAAGCAGACCCAGAAAGTGGCAGATTTACAGATATATATATATTTACAGATTTAAGATATGGTCTCAGCTGCAGCAACCCATCGCCTAGAACGTTCTGGAGGAAGAGTGGCTGCCATATTTCGTTCAGCACTGCCCCTCACTCAGCTTTCATCTCCTGCTCTTCACTACTCTGAGTCCCCCCTGCTCTGTTTGCATTTCTCCCCTTCCATCTACTTTCTCCTTCTTTATGCCCCTCCTGCCTTGCGCCTCCATCTTTGGGAAGCCCTCACCCTTACTATTTCTGAAGTCTCTCTTCAGTTTCCGCATCTGTTCCTTCCCGGCGACTTTAATATACACTTTCACTCCTGCACCTCTGCTCGTGCTCATGCCTTCCTTACATTACTTCAGGACCTCAGTCTTCACCAACATGTCGCTCTTCCTACCCACATAGCCCAGCACAGCCTACACCTCCTTATTACTCCGCTAGACTCTCCATTCAAACCTACAAACATTGTCACCAGCCCTCTCCCCTGGACTGATCATCTTTGCATCATCTTCCTTATTCAGTCTCCTCCTATCCTCCCTCCCAGGGGCAGTGGTCCCCGGCAACATCCTGCATCCTGCATTAAGCCCCCCGCCAATCCCACTGCATCACGCCCTCCACCCTTCAACAGTTCCCTCTACTGATCAGATCTTTCCCTCAGATTTCCCCTCCCTTACTGCCAATGCACAAGCTTCCCTCTGTAATTCACACCTTTCCTCTGCCCTTAACTGCCTTGCATCCCTCTGTCCTTGCCTGCCCTGGCCCACCTCTCACCACCCTTGGTACCATCCAGGCTTGCACCTACAGTGGTCACAACTTCACCATGAAGAGCGCCACTGGAGGAAGGACTGGACCCCTGAATCCCTCCAACATTTCAACTCTTGCCATTTGTATTATCGTTCACTCATCATCGAAGCAAAACATTCCTACTATTCCAGCCTTATCTCCTCTGCATCTAATTCCACATATCAACTCTACTCATCTCTCAAATCTCTCTCCTCTCTGCATACCTCCCCAACCTGCAGGGATCAATATCCAGTACCAAGCCCCTCATAGCTGGCCTCCCTCTTTGCTCCTCTCTCCCGACTAGCACCACTCCACTCAGGTAGCCTCCTCCCCCCTCACCACCCTCCTCCCCATCTATGTCTCACACTTGGTCCTTCCTTCCAGCCCATCTCCAACTTGGAACTCTCCAGATCCATTTCCACCACCCAGAAAACATCCTGCTCTCTCAACCCCATTCCTTCAAAATGGATTCTGGAGCCATCCCTTACCCTCCTTCCCTTCTTACTCTCTATGCTTAACTCTTGCCTAGTTTCTGGTTCTTTCCCAACCCCTTGGAAACATGCTTTAGTCTGTCCCCTTATCAAGTAACCCTTTCTCGACCCCAGTGATCCTGCCCACTACCGCCCTATTTCTAACCATCCCTTTATTTCTAAGATCCTCGACAAGGCAGTCTTTTAACAGCTATCCTCCCATCTAGACTCCACTCATTTCCTGCACCTGCGTCAATCCGGTTTTCGCCCAGGCCACAGCACCAAGACCATTCTTCTGTCCTTTCTTAATGAGCTTCATATCTCTCATGATCGGGGTAACATTTCTTTAGCTGTCTCCTTGGATCTCTCAGCTGCCTTTGATCTTGCTGACCGTTCTATCCTTCTCTCTCGTCTCAGGGATGCTGATCTTCAGGGCACTGTCTTTCACTGGTTTCATTCCTTCCTCCACTCCCACTCATTTTCTATTGTTTCTGATTCCCACACCTCTGACCCTCTGCCTCTGCACTGCGGTGTACCTTAGGGTTCTGTTCTCGCACCGCTCCTCTTCAATGTCTTCCTGGCTCCCTTCACTCTCCTGGTGCAGCAGACTGGTGTCTTGGCATATTATGATGACATCATTCTCCTCTACCACACTTCCCCTGTCAGCCCAAATCTCTCACCACTCAATTCCTGTCTATCACTCATTGCTAGTTGGCTGTCCATGAATCTCCTCTACCTTAACCCCTCTAAAACATCCACAAGGTGTTTCACTTTGGTGACTCCCATTCCACGCTATCCCCTTCCCTCCTTAGCATCCCAATCCATTGGTATCTTCGTTTCATTATCTGGATATGACACTGGACCCAGACTTATCCTTCCAAGCCCATATTTCCACTCTCACCCGTCGCTCCTATTTCCACCTTCGTCATATTCAAGCTGCCAGAATTGTTTTGTCCCCCTCTTCTCTCACCACTTTTCTTCTCGCCTTGGTGATCTCACAAAATGACACTATAATATAGTATTTGCCAGTCTACTCCAATATCAACTGCACCATCTACAGCTGATTCAAAACGCCGTTGCCAGGATTCTTTCCTATACCTCTAATTATAGTCACAATACACCCTACCTTATTCAATTACATTGGTTACCAGTCTCCCACTGCATCATTTTCAAGCTCCTGATCCTAACCCACATGGCCCTCCACACATATACCCCTCAGTACCTGGCTGATTCCATACAGCCTCTGGTCCATACATGTCAACCGCTTGGATCTCCCCTCCCCAGCTCGTGCTCACCTGGAACAGACTCGCCATTCAGCTTTTTTTCTTTTTAGGATCATCCCTCTGGAACTCACTTCCCGCTTCTCTCCGCCAAAAACAGTCTTATCCTAGATTCAAGTCTCTTCTTAAAACTCATCTTTTCTGCACTGCCTACGACCTTCCCCCCATCCCCCTACCCTTCCTAACCTTCTCTTTCTCTGTCTGACCGCTTTCTACTCCAATTTTCTTCCTCTCTGTGACTGTATGCTTTCATGTCAGAAAATGTCATTCTTTTGCATTTCCGGCCTTGGCCACTGCTACATTTTGCTCTATTGTAAACTGCCCTGATGATTCTGAAGGTGCGGTAAATCAAGTTCTCCAATAAAGATAAAGAAAAAGATATCAAAAAAAGGTTAAGCCCTGAAAACAGTTCAGAATCGGAAGATGGCCCTTGATGATTCAGACAACAGAAGCATAAGGCTTCAGTCTAATTGTACAGGATTCCTTTTGGTAAAAAGCTTCTCGCTGAGGAAGAAGACCTGGAAACAGTTGTAGGCAATTGGAATGAAATCATGATGTGACACACTTACAGTAGTTTATTTTATTTATTTATTTATTTAATGTTCTTATATACTGCGCTCTTTCTCATCAGCGCGGTTTACAGTAAACATAAAGTGCTCACAGATAGCAACATGCTGTCGTGAGCTTACATGTAACAGGAGATCTAACAGGATTCAACTTAGGAAAACTTTATAAAAGTTATAAAAGTAAATCAGATGAGATACACTGCTTAGTGTCAATACAAAAATGTATGATATTGAACTAGAAATAGCAGCCAGAAAAGTATTAAATAATGAATGAGAGAACAGAATGCGTCCACCAGCCACTCAGTGGCCAGATTAAGCTGGTATAATCTGACAGTAAAAGCTCAATGACTCTTTAAATCTAAATTATCAGGCTAATTTTAAATGTATTTTGTTATTTCCATTTTTTCAGTAGTATCCCCTTGAACAGTCAATATAAAAATATTGTCTTGCCCTTAGCACAAGACTAACGTTTGTCTAGATGCTGATCCATTACACTCTTTCTTAAACAACAGGTTTTCAAACTACCATCCTACATGCAAAAAGGCTTTGGTAGAAAGAGCTCATCAGTACAGATGTGATGTCATTTTATAACACAGCATCTATGTGAAATGTCCAGAAAGGTTGTTATAAAATAACAATAATTATGAAATAAGACTATAAGACAGATAATAATAAACGTTTTGCTATAGAAGATCTCTGTGCACTTCACATGCTTTTTAAATATAGAAAATAGGAAATGTCTTTCAATATTATGAATGAAGCAAAACCGATTTGATAATGTAGCAGCATCTGTGCCTGCTCTAGTATCTTCCAGTCCAAGTGAAAGTATCGGGAAGACCAGAGGAAAACCAGGGGGTGTATTATAAAGCATTTTCCAGGCTTTTTGCAGGCAGAAACTGGCTCCTATAGAACCGTGCATGGGTAGACACTTGGAGAAAGTAGATCCACCACAAGACAGCTCCTAGAGAGGACAGACACACACTTCCACCATCTTTAGAGCACATGTAGATATGAGTGATAATCTGTGCACTACTGGGGGTCATTGTCAGATAGGCACCTATGTTACCTTAAATACCTAAAATAAGGTAACATAGGTGCCTATCTGACAATGGCCAGTTTCTGCCTGCAAAAAGCCTGGAAAATGCTTTATAAGACATCCCCTGGCTTTCCTCTGGTCTTCCCGATACTTTCACTTGTACTGGAAGATCCTAGAGCAGGCACAAATGCTGCTACATTACCAAATCGGTTTTGCTTCATTCATAATATTGAAAGACGTTTCCTATTTTCTATATTTATATTATTTCATAATTAATTTTTTGAACCTCACTGCTAATTTCCTCATAAAAGATGTCTCCCCCATAATCTGTCATGCAGTAGTAAGAAAGAGAAACTTCAAAGCCCTTTCATGATTGAAGGTTTGATTTCTGAATCATTCAGTACCCTTTCTTTTTAATGCTGGTCTTTATCAATGAAGACATGAAAAAACATTTTCAGACATTAGCTCACACCCTAGTTTCAGCTTGTGTCCAGTGTGCTAGCATTGTCACTGCAGCATAAAACCTAATGATATAGTTACCTAAAAGAAGTGTTTGGTGCCCTTGATGTCTTGAGCTGGAATTGTCAGTCTTCAGACAGTCAGGAAGGATTAGGCTTCCTAATATAGCTCCTGGAGAAGGCACTTTCTCTCTCCTTTCCCCCTGGGCTATTTTAACATGATATGAATAACTTTTCCAGATATTGTTTATGAATCAGAATAGATTTAAAGCAAGCTTTTTTTATAAGTTTCTTTCTGACACAGATCCTAGTCTAATTCAAATGTCCTGTGTATCAGGCACTCCAAGATAAACAGTTTAATCAAACTAATATTTAAGAATTTAACATCAAATGTACTTTCTCATTTCATCTATCTTTATGGTGAATAAATACAGTAGGAAACACTATACACATAGGGGCATGTTTACTAAAATCCGCAAAATAGCGCGCCGCAAAATAGCGCACGGCAACGCGGCACTGAAACGCGCAGAAACGCGTTTAAATGCCCCGCACACGTGCGTGTCACCCCCGCACAGTTACGCGGCTCACTAACGGGCCCCGTACAAGTGCGGGCCCGCAAATTTAACATCAAATGTATATCGGCACAGGATTTATCCCATGACCTATCTGAATAGTACCTAGTATTATAGAACATGCTGTATCATAGCGCACCCTGTACATAGCCCCCCTAATCTAGAACACACCCCCCACACGCACACCACCCCCCCTGCACTCCCTGCATGAACCCCCCCCCCCCCGCACCTCACTTCCCCATCACTGCATGAACCCCCTCCACATCTTCTGATTGTTTTGTTGTGACACCGCCTTGATTTTTATGATAAGACGGTCTAGAAATACTGTTAAATAAATAAATAAATAAATAAAATAAATGTCCGATAGAGGCGTGGAACGGCGAAAGGAGGGCGGAGGAAGGCTCCGGAGGGGCGGAGGGACGGGGTCAATGGGTGGAGAGTGGGAGGGGAGAGGCTCCCCGCACAGCACTGTTCCCTCTAAGCTGTGCGCGTGTGCGCGCGCACACACCTTGCCAAGCAAGCGCACATACTTTACAACAGAGCGCACAAAAATTACAGTTCTGATTCTGATAGAAAACAACACAGACGTCTAAAAATTTAAAAGTTGTTGTGTATTTACGGTTTTCACAAGTTCTACAATATTTTCTAGTGCAATCAATGTGGTGTACATACTGTATTCTGACATGTAGTCAAATTTTAAAGTATATAACTCCGAGTGTCATTATGTGGCGCACAAAAATGTAACCTTCCTTCAAAAGCTGCACAGCTGATATTTTATGCGCACACTGCCTACAGAAAATTAGAGGGAACATTGCCGCACAGTATCGGGCCCGAATTTGCATGTAAAAACTACCGCGAGTGAAACACTCGCGGTAGAAAGCATTTAAAGGGAAGAGAAACCATTTCCGTCAGCAATGTACAGGAAAACCGGGGAAACCAGCAAAACGTGAGCAGTGTGATATATGTGCACAGCACAAAAGTGAAAATAAAAATAGAAAATGACCACAACAGAACTATTAAAAATAGTAATTCAGCTGGGGAACAGTTATAGTGATGGGCAATTACAGAAATCACACCCAGCAAAGCTCCAGAAAAAAGAAATGAAGTTTGGAAGGGTCTACTGAGAGGAGACTCTTCCAAAAAACATTTCCACGTTTTGGAGCTTTCCTGGGAGTGTTTGCTATGGTTGCCCATTAATATCACTGTTGCCCAGCGTGGTGATATTTTGTCCCACATTTCCCGTGGTCATTTCCGGGGTTTATGTGCACGTTTGTCACCAGACAGGGTGCATATGCCCACAGTAGAATTGCGTAGAGCAGGGTTTGTGACTCCATCCTGCCAGGCTTACTGCCTCCAGGGGCTGCACTGTCTCTGTGGCCAAAGTGTGGTACAGCGGACAGAGTCATTACCTCTAGGACCAGAGGGCAGAGGTTCAAAACCCAGTTGGGGCACCTGCCAGCCCAGTCCCTATATTTTACCCACCACTAAATAAAGATAGCGCAGACACCCCTGTATGCATGGGGAAAACACCCATATTTTACCCAACACCGCACACACACCACAACAATGGGCATTACCTACAGCCAAGTCCCCCAAATGCAGTCCCATACTGCCACATTGCAAGCAGGTCAACTGCTTTTTCTGAGAGAAGTTCATGCCAGCATGTTGGCGGACAAGTACATGTGGTGCAGGGGGCAGTGGCTGCTAACCACAGAAGACAGAGGCCTAGCCATGTGCAGGCTGGCACAGTCCACTGCAACAGACAGGTCCTGCCGGATCCACAGTCATGGACAGTCCAGGGAATCCAACCAATCTGTGGCTACACAGTGGTGCAGTGCACACAGACAGTGCATACAAGAACAGAAGGTCACAGGTTCAAAGCCCAGCTGGGGCTACTGCCAATCCTGCCCACATATTTTTCCCACAACTAAACAGTGATAGTAAGGACACACCTTTCATGGCGGGGACATATGCAATGGTAAGACATCTATCTTTTACCCCACTGAGCACAGACACCATGAACAGGGGCAGTACCTAGAGCAGAATCACCCAAATGCAGTCCTGGTGGGCCACACACCAGTCAGGTTCCATGCTGACACTCATACAAATGCCTGTGCTGTATATCTATGCACCACCCCCATGGCATGTAGATGTAGCCCATGCATATTCATGAGGGATAGCAGGAAAACCCGAACAGTGTGATGCAAACCTGGACTGGAGTTGGGAATCTGTGCCGTAAAGCAGCAGCCATCAAGGGCAGACACACCCACAGGCCCCATTGGCCAATGTCTCCTGGAAAGGCAGAACATTGGACCGTGCATGCAGCACCCAAAACGAGCACTTGCATAACTTACCAATGTCACCCTACACCTGAGGTATACGGTACACAGCTCGGAGACGTTTGCTAGGAGCACAGGCAGGCAGTTATCCATACGTTACATACATACTGCTAGTTGACCCCATCCAAACAATCTGTTAGGTGTTTGCGGGGCATGCTCCAGGCCTGGCCTCTGACGGTGCTTACCACCCTGGGGAGTGACCACCAGCTGTAATGTGTACCATATCCATGCCTTGCCGTGCTCAGGACCGGTTTGGTGGGCAAGGCTACTTACCCCCTCAATCGTAGCACCATGATGGCAGAGGTGTGGAAGTGTGTGTCTGTCTATACAGTGGGTGTTGGCTGCAAGCCCCTTCAACAGCCCGCACTGCCAGCACTGTTGCCAGTATTGGCCAGTCAATGTGCATAATGAGGTGCAAGGTACCATGGGTATAGCCAGGGCAGGGTGGCGTGGCCAGGATGCATCTGCACTGGGCATAGGGCCCTGGCAGGGACATTGGCTGGGATATTGTAGTGTCCGGCCACCACCTACACAGACAGGGTGGCCAAAGCATGTCCTTCTGGGGGATCACGCTCACCCTGACTGTGCAGTGACCACAGCATGGCTAGGCCCCCCCATAGTGCTGTATAGTAGTTCTCTCATGTGATAGATATGGGTTTTTCTTTGGGGCCCAGTCACTGATCTATCTGCTTGCTGTGTATGCAGACAGCCCAGTTCTGGGTGCATGCATCTCCATTGGGAACATGCACTATGGACTAACCAGCAGACTGTTTGTAGCTGGTAAATGGCTTGCAGGGTGCAGTGGCTGTTGGCTTGCTGCAGGGGAATATCTGGTGGTGGAGTGCAGCTTACCATACCCTGGGCTTATGTCTGTCTGCTATTGTGTTATGGCTGTGTATGGAGCTGCCTGCCTGGGGGGGTGGTGGTGGTGTTCCTCAGCAGGACTGGGGTTGATGTTGCCCTCTACTGCCACCTTTGCAGGGAGGTAGAGTGTGGATCCCTTGATGGGGACCATGTTTGCCACTGGGGGGGGGGTGCCTGATGGCGGCAGACAGGGATATCCATGGTGTTTGTGCAGAAACTAGCTATCTTACACATTAACACTGCTTTGGAACACCCGCTTGGCCTCCATCAGCCATGGCAGGTGTTGTTGACCTGGTCCTGGCCACCTCATTGCACACTCAGGGTGAGCACAGTACCCGCACAATGTAACGTTGTGTGGCTACTCTGTGCCAGTAAAACACCCGGTCAGTGCCCCCTACTAGGCCAAGGTGCTGTGTGGGTGCACCCGGTCACTTCCCCCAACAGGGCCGAGGTGCTGTGGGGGTGCATTCCCCATCTTGTGTCCATCTGCGGACAGCTAATTTGCATGTGCAGTGCATCATGGGTACGGGTGGCCTAACCCTATCCTGTTGACACCAGCAGACTGTCTGTGAGGTGACATGTAGGCTATCTGCAGCCAGCCAGGGACCTGCTTACAGCTATGGAGCTGTAGCACAATGGTTACATCACTGCCTGTGTAGCCAGAGGTCATGGGTTCAAACCCACAGTGGGGCCCTTTGGTAGGGCTGTCCACAGCTTTATTTTTCTTTACTGTACATATGTCTATGCCGGCAATACCACCCTCAGCTTACTATACCCATTAGGTGCCTCTGAGGGTGCTTCATAGGGCGCCCTGTAGGCCACCTTATGGTTGCCATCCCTATAGGGTGCACTATACATTATCCTGTGTCGCAACATACATGCTGCCCTATCGGGGTCATTCAAGGGTGCCTTGGCGAACAGTGCACTGTAACATGTGCCTTATGGGCCGCCGTATGTTAACATGCTGGGAGAGTGCGTTTGCTAGTAGTGATAACAAAATAAAATTATACAGCCTCCTACAGCACTCCACAACATAATACATACTGCCTCAGCAGGCATTTTTCACTGGGCATTGTGAGGAGTTGAACCCCTGATCCCTGCACCATTGGTCAGTGTTTTAACCATTGTGCTGTGGCTCTGTTCCTGTGCTTGTGCATCAGCGCGCCGCCTTGTGCCTATCAGCGCGCCGCCTTCTGCCGCCCAAGGGGACCAGTGCGCCGCCTTCTGCTGCCCAAAAATAACTGTGCGCCGCCTTCTGCCGCCCAAAAATAACTGTGCGCCGCCTTATGCCGTTCCAAATTAATTTGCCTCCTAAAACAATGTTAATCATTACAGTTACTGCCTCAGCTGAGCTTTGTCGTTGTGCACACTGGGGGATTGAACCCATGGCCCCTGCACCATTGGTCAGTGTCTTCACCCTTGTACCACGGCTCTGTTGTTTTGTATACTCAGCAGCGCGCCACTTTGCCTTTCCACGCGCTAATGTCGACCCCCGCACATTAGCGCGACGCACACACGTCCGGTTGCTTACTACCGTTTTTTTTCTATTTTCTGCCTGAACCGCCCACTCCTTATATGGCACAGGCACACTAGCACGGCCCCGCACGTTAGGAATGTTTAGTAAACATGCCCCATAGTTGTATTTATTAATAATCAATAGATTTATAAATCTATAAATATAAAATTCATAGATGTATAATCTATTAATAATTTTATATCTTGTGGTGACCTTCCTAAACTGTTCTTCTTTTCTTTTCATCGTTACCAAGCCTCACTGCTGACCCTCCCTTCCCTGTTTTATATTTTGCAAACTCAGACTCCTGAACACGAGCACTGCCATTTCCCTCTCTATGTATATGTTGATTCTCTAACCCTTTCGGGCTCCTTGATTACTAGGCCTCTTGCGTTATTATTACAGTAGTCCAATGTAACTACAGGTCACTTTACAATCTATATGAGTCTACCCTAATGAAAACACACTTCTAATGGATTTATATTTGCTACAAGTCAGTTTAAATTTTCTATTCATCCCAGATCAAGTCACACTCCTTTGCAGGTTTGCATCAGGATCGTGCCTTCAAATAAAATTAAAAGAATAAATAGAAGATAACCATAAATATTAATTCTGATAAATTCAAAAGTATTTATATCTTACCTATCACTACATTTCTAGGTGAGTTTCATATATACATTCATAAATAAGTTAAAACAGACAAACATAATGCATCCAAGATGATCATAATTACTTCCAAATTGTTGTTTAATGATTAGAAAGAGAATATGATGACAGATGAGAATAGCATGCAAGACCACTGCTACATTTTTTTGCTGCCCTGTGCAAGAGATTACTGTGCTGCCCCTCCCCCACAACCCATCCCCCACTCCTGCCACACACCAGTAGATTCCAGTGGAACCCTTCACAAGCCTCTCTCTAGTTCCAACATGATCATATTCTGAGAGGTACTTTTGTCAGTCTGGAGTAGCAAAAATGACAGAGGCAGGTGGTACTTTATGTATGAACCTTATAGGCTAACCAATTTATTAAGGCTCCTACCTCAAATTGGTCAGTCTATAAGATGCCACCTGCCTCTGTCATTTTTGTCCCAACAATAACGTAGTAAATTTATGAGTGTCTGAACATCATTTACATGTGCAGTGGGGTTAGAGAGATGCTACCAGAATTCTACATGACTTCCCTCCAGTGCCAACTAGAACAAAAATTTCAAGAGGGAAGAGAAGCCTAGAACAAAATCTGTCCAAACACAAACAAGCCAACCAACAATAGCTGGAAGGCAATGAGCACAAATGCTTGAAGTCTAGCCAACAGAGTTCCTGACCTCGAAACACTGATGTTGGCAATGGACTTGGACATTGTCACCATTACAGAAACATGGTTTAATGAGTTGCATGAATGCGATATAGCCATAGCTGGCTACAGTTTATTTAGAAAGAGACAGAGAAGGCAGAAAAGGAGGAGGTGTTGTTGTTAAGTGCCGTCGAGTCGGAGTCGACTCATGGCGACCCTCTGGATAGCTATCCTAAATTGTGTTCGGTCTTCAGTCAGGCGGCTCATTGTTGACAGACTGGTACCCGTGGCTGCTGTTATTGTATCGATCCATCTCATTGCTGGCCTTCCTCTTTTGCGTTGACCTTCTATCTTGCCAAGCATAATGTCTTTCTCTAATGATCTCTCTCTTCGCATGATGTGTCCAAAGTATGAAAGTCGAAGTCTTGTCATCTGAGCTTCTAAAGAAAGCTTAGGTTTGATCTCCTCTAGTACCGACTGGTTTGTTCTTCGGGCAGTCCATGGTATACACAGTATTCGCCGCCAGCACCATAATTCAAAGGCATCAATTTTCTTCCTGTCTATCTTTTTCACTGTCCAGCTTTCACATCCATATGATGTTATTGAAAATACCATGGCATGAACAAGTTGAATCTTTGTATGGAGAGAGACATCTCTGCTCTTGAGAATCTTATCTAGGTCTTTCATAGCCATTCTGCCAAGAGCAATGCGTCGTCTGATTTCTTGACTGCTTGTTGCTTCTTTATTGATAGTTGATCCAAGTAGGTTAAAGTTGTTCACCATTTCAATTTCTTCTCCTTCAACGATGAACATGTTGATTATGCCAATTGTCATGATCTTTGTCTTCTTTACATTAAGGTGCAGGCCCATTTTGAGACTATGTTCTTTGATTGTGAGAAGCAAATGTTTCAGATCATCTTCACTTTCAGCCAGTAGTGTGGTATCATCAGCATAGCGAAGGTTGTTGATGAGTCTTCCACCAATCTTCACACCTCTGTTATCTTCATACAATCCTGCTTCTCTGATGATTTGTTCTGCATATAAATTAAACAGGTAGGAGTAGCCCTATATGTCAAAAACAATATTAAAGCTGCTAAAATGCAGGGGACGTGGGAAAAAGAAGAAGCACTGTGGATTGTGTTAGAAAGAGGAGATGGCACTATCATTCACTCTGGTGTAGTCTACAGGCTTCCAACTCAAACTGAGGAAATGGATAGTGACTTGATCATTGATAGAAACATAGAAACATAGAGACATAGAAACATGATGACAGAAAAAGACCACATGGCCTATCTAGTCTGTCCTTCCATATCAACAACTACAACAGTCCACTTTTTACTTTTAGAGATCCTCTGTGTTGGTCCCATGCTTTTTTGAATTCAGTTACTGTCCTCATCTCTACCACCTCCAGTGGGAGACTATTCCATGGATCCACTACTCTTTCCATAAAGAAATATTTCCGTACATCACTCCTGAATCTATCTCCCTTCAAACTCATCCCATGTCCCCTCGTAGCAAAACTTGCTTTCAATTGAAAGAGGCTCTCTCCCTGAACATTTATGCCACGGATGTATTTAAACATCTCAATCATATCACCTCTATCCCGCCTTTCCTCTAAGGTGTACATATTAAGATCCTTAAGTCTGTCCTCATATGCTTTATAATGAAGCCCACTAATCATTTTAGTAGCCACCCTCTGCACCGACTCCATCCTGTTCACATCCTTTTGAAGGTGCGGTCTCCAGCATTGCACACTATACTCCAAATGAGGTCGCACCAAAGACCACGCCTAGGTCCCGCTCTTCTTTAGTGGACAAAAGTACTTCACCTCCTATACTGTATTGCTCCCTTGGATTGCTGCAGCCCAAATGCATGACCTTACATTTTTTAACATTAAATCCCAGCTGCCAAATTCTAGACCATTCTTCAAGCTTAGCTAGATCCCTCCTCATGTTATCTACACCTTCCTGGGTGTCTACTCTATTGCAGATTTTGGTATCATCTGCAAAGAGGCAAACCTTACCCGACAGCCCTTCCGCTATATCACTAACAAAGATGTTAAAAAGAATTGGACCAAGGACAGATCCCTGGGGCACACCACTGGTAACATCCTTCTCCTCAGAGTGAGCTCCATTTACTTGTACTCTTTGTCACCTCCCACCCAACCAATTTCTAACCCAAGCAGTAACTTTAGGGTCCATCCCTAGGGTGCTCAGTTTGTTTATAAGTCGCCTGTGAGGAACAGTGTCAAAGGTTTTACTGAAATCTAAATACACCACATCTAGAGCTCTCCCTCGGTCCAACTTCCTGGTCACCCAGTCAAAGAAATCAATCAGATTTGTCTGACAAGACCTGCCTCTGGTGAATCCATGCTGCCTTGGATCCTGTAATCTGCTGGACTCCAGAAACCTCACTATTTTCTCTTTCAGCAGATATTGCAGAGGTAGTTATGAAGGGAGAAGTGATGGTTTTGGGTGCCTTTAATCTACCACATGTGGATTGGAGTATTCATTCTGCAAATCTGAAAAAAAGTAAAAAGATTGTGAATGCTTTCCAAGAAGCATTGCTCAGACACCTGGTGATAGAACCAACCAGGGAAAGTTTGATGTTAGATTTAGTACTCACCGATGAAGATAGTGTATCAAATGTCTGGTTGGGTGCCCATTTGAGCAGCCGTGATCATCACACAGTGTGGTGTGAGGTAAAAGCCAAGGCAGAGTGCAATCACAGCAAACTCAAGTCAAGAACACTGACTTCAGTAAAATGCGAAGGTATCTTAAGGAGAGGTTGGCAGGGTGGGAGGAGATAAGGGAAGTGGAATTGCAGTGGGCTAAACTGAAAGAGGCAATAAAAGGGGTAATGAATATATATGTGAAGAAAGTAAATAGTAACAAGAGGAAAAGGGAATCTATATGGTTCTCCAAAAAAGAAGAACACAGAAAAGAATACAGGATAAATCTAAAAGAAACAAAGAGAGAAATAAGGATAGCAAAAGCAAAGGTGGAAGAAAAAATGTCTAAAGTTGTGAAGCATGAAGACAAAACTTTTTTCAGGTCTGTTTTGGAGAAGAGGAAGATCAGAGGTAGAACTGCGAAAGTGCCGAGGATAAATTTGCGGAAAGTGACATTGAAAAAGCAAAAATTCTAAACCAATACTTCTGTTCTGTATTCACAAAAGAAAATCCTGTAGAAGGAACACATATGAGTGATAGAATAGAAATGGGACTGGTGTAGATACCACACCATTCACAGAAGATGATGTGTTTGAACAGTTTGCAAAACTAAAAGTAGACAAGACCATGGGACCAGATAGTATACTTCCCAGAATACTGAAAGCTCAGAAAAGTTCTGGCAGGGCCTTTAAAGGATGTTTTTAATAGATCCTTGGAGATAGGAGAGGTTCTGCAGGACTGGAGAAGGGCCAATGTGGTTACCTCTTCACAAAAGTAGTTATAGAGAAGAGATTACAAACTATAGGCTAGTAAGCTCTACCTCTGTGATGGGAAAAGTAATAAAGGTGCTCTTGAAAGAAAGAATAGTGGACTTCCTGAAAATCAATGGATTGCATGATCCAAGGCAACATGTCTTTACCTTGGAAAGATCAATGCCAACAAATTTGATTAAGTTTTTTGACTGGGTCACCAGAGAGCTAGATCAAGGGCATGCATTATGTTTTTCGCTCTGGCACTTCTTTTTATTTTACTTTTGACCTGTGGATTTTTTTCTTGTGGCCTAGCTCTTCATGATGTCAGTTTAATCTCACAGGGCTCATTTTTCCGCTATATCTTTGACCAGCTGATTTAAGGAGTATGGCAAGTATAACTGCACTATGTCTCCCACAGAACTCCATAGTAGCTGCATTAAATGCCTCGGGGTGGACCATGGCGTGTCTTCCTGCCTGCTCTGCCTTTTGGTGTCGGCCAAGACTGGAAGGAATGTGAAAGGCAGCAGGGGAGATGTTTGGTAAGTCTGCCTCGTGATCTGCATCGGGGGCAGAATCCTTGCCTTCGACACCGTTGTTGGGTAACTCAGCGCTGCGTGCTCAGGCTCAATCGGAGCCCCAAGGTCATCGGAGTTGTCCATGGAGGACCTTCCATGTGCGTCAAGTGCTTTGTTGAAGTTGAGGTCTGACCCTGGCCCGGAGGGAAGACCTCTGGGACCCAGAGCCCTTGACCCAACACCTGTGACAACAGCCGGGAGCACCCTTGGAAGCAGCCCCAGCAGTAGGAGTTATATACCGAGTTGGGGGATCAAGTGGGGTCCTCCGATGTTATCACCATCAGGGAATTCCTGGCCAGGGACCCGATGCCAGCTTCAACATCCTCGAGGCCAGCAGACGTTGCTGCAGAGCCCGACTCCCAGTCAGTCTAGGTCATTCTTGCCAGTCATGGGGCCGTCCTCGACAAGGACCTTCCCAGAGGATGTTCCACCCATCCTCAAGAGGTTGGCTCGATTGGTGATGACTCCATCGGCAACCGACTTTTGGCTCAATACGGCTTCAGGCACAACAGTGCAGGAGCTCCGACACTGGGAGTTGTCGACACCGAGCTGGTCCGACGACCAGGGGGGGGGGGCGCTTAGCGATTCCTCCGACTCTGAGTCAACAGGGTAGATGGACAAGGAGTCTCCTGACACCATCTTCCACTGGGATATCGCATCTAACCTAACCCCACCGTATCATCGGCTCCAGAGGATCTAGCCTTCCTGGAGTTTATGGGGGAATGTCCCAGGCACTCGCCTTCGTAGTGGTGCCCGAGGGTGAGCCACATGCCCCCCATCCTCGAACGGTTGCTGTTCAGGATATGGGAAACTCCAGTGACGGTGCCGATTGTAAACCGTCTAATCAATTCACAATATCAAGTCAGCCAGAACCCCGGCTTCCAGAAAACACAACAGCCAGATAACTCCTTGGCGGTGGAGTCAGCTATGCATTGCATTAACAGCAAAAGATGCACTCCTAGGTGCCTCCCGGCAGGGAGGGACACACTATGGATGCTTTTTGTTAAGAAATGTTTCCAGGGCTCCATGCTCACAGCCCTGATCCAGGCATACCAGCTGTACATGGGCATGTACCTGTGGGACTTGGCAAAGGAACTCACCGGGTTCTCGGCTGGTTTATCAGGTGAGCCCCTTGAGTGCTTCAGGACCCTGGTGTCATCGGTCAAGGAGTTTTCCAAGTTTCAAACTTGGGTGGCCTTCGGCTGCTTCAAGTCGATTTCTCAGGTAGCTGCGGTGAGCATTAGAGCTCGCGGCCTTGCCTGGCTACAGTCCTCTGACTTGGAACAGTGGTTTCAGGACAAGTTGGCAGATGTACCTTGCTGGGGGGAGAACCTCTTCGGCAAGCCCATGACCGAGAACGCCGACGAGCTGGAGAAGGAATTCATGACCAGAACCAGGCTATCCAAGAAAGTGTCTGAACCTTCCCGCAGGCAGACTTCAGGGAAAAAGCCCTTCCACCCAAAGATCAAGAAAGCTTATGGCAACTTCCCAGGTTTCAGGCCTATTACGCTCCCCCCTCAGGAGCAGCAGGTCAAGGGTCAGGGATATGGCCTCCATAAGCCTAAGACCTCAAATCTAAACAGTGCTCCAGCCACAGCCTGGGGAGAGCTTTTGACACCTTGGACATAGCCTACCTCCCCCAGGAGGTACCAAGTCCAAGGTTTGTGGGAAGATGGCTAGTCCACTTTACATTCCTGTGGCCAAGCATCATCACGGATGCCTGGGTGTTGCAAGTGGTCAGGGAGGGCTATCTCCTCCACTTCGCCGAGCTGCCTCCTCCCTTCTTCCCAGGGGAATTACCCATGGAGCCCTTGCGAAGGGAGCTTTTACGAAGGGAGCTTGAGTTCTTGCTCAAAGATCAAGCAGTGGAGCCCGTCCCCCAACCTCTTCGGGGCCGGGGATTCTACTCCCGCTTCCTTGTCCACAAAAAGACAAGGGGCTTCCGGCCAATCCTGGATCTGCAGGAGCTCATCCACTTCCTGGTCAAAGAAACGTTCAAAATGGTATCCCTTGGAACCTTGATGCCTTACCTCCTGCAGGGAGATTGGCTATGCTCCTTGGATCTCAAAAATGCCTACACCCACATCTTGATCCATCCAAGGCACCATCAGTACCTCCAATTCTGCTGCGGTTGAGAGCAACCTGCACCTGCAGTGGGCTCTTTGAATAGTGGGGCCATGTATGACGGGAAGTTCATGCTGATCTCTCAAACCATGTGATCAGTGCAAACTTTTTGCCACATGCAGCTCCATCATTCAGACAGCTGATCACCGTGCAGGAAGTGCCACTGACTACTAGATAAAGGCCCCTAAAAATAAGTGTCTGGCTTTCAAGCCCATATGTGTTCTTATGTACAGTATGTGCATGGGCTGCAAAGCCCCATGCTGATTTTTACTGCCTACTTGCCACCCATTAACTGCTTCCTGTTTGCTTGCCTGACTCACAGCTGAGCCTGCTCGACTCACTGTTTGACCATGCTGCCCTATGTGAGTTCACAGTTTGCACAGAAGGTTGCGCTGGCTCTGACAGCAAGTCCCACATAGGGTCTTAGCATAAGCATTTCCCCTAGGTGGGACATTAAGGTCTTTTTGTACATGTCAGAAACAGTAAGCAATGTAATAATATTAGTGTGCAAATGAGAATGTAGCATGAGCAAGATAAATCATATGGTAGCCTTACCTCCACACTATTTACCAAACACTTGCTAACAGCAGGTTAATTAAAACCTACTTTGGACCAGGTGATAATAGCCTAACGTGCATAGTAAGAGATTTCGGCTAGATGCAAACAGAGGGCCTGAAAAATGAAAATGATAACATCATAGAAGAATACTTATAAACCCTTGGAGATAAATACATTAGACCACACTTTGCCAAAACAAAGCACAACCAGCACATGCTTTTGATGGAATTCTTGCACACATGCACATTTATACCACAAATATGTCTGAATGCTGGCATGGTGCTACTGGGCTGACCGCCCCTACCCATGCCCTTTTCCTCACAGGTCTTCCCATCTTCTGTCTTCTGCGCTGCATCCTCCCTCCTGCCCCTCCCTTCAGCTCTAATAAAGACTCCAGACGCCGGTTTTACTCTGAGTGGGAACAAAACAGCCACAGCTTTTATTTTAACAACTTTGATACATGACAGTACCTTTCCAATATTCCACTAATAACATAAATGACCCATGATGCCACCAAGCTCAAGAAAGGGGTACTCATCTGTGTATCTTAGTCCCGTCTTTCGTTCAGCTGGTTTTTGGGTCTCCTTTTGACTACTGTCTGCTCCATGGTGCACTGCTGTCTTTGAGAGAGCCCAGTGCCGGTTACCACTCTAAGCAGCCAGCTGTGTCCAATTCTTGCCCCCAACTGACCTTTCTGCTTAGCCGGGAGCTTTGTTGCCTTTGGTTCCAGCTTCTGAGGCCAAGGTCATCCTTGACATTGGTGCCTGGTCCACCTTTTAATTTTGTTTCTAAACTACTTGAACATGCGGTTCACCGCCCCTTTCTTGGCTTTCTCTCCTCTCAGTCCCTTCTGGATCCACTGCAATCTGGCTTTCACCCTCTACATTCTACTGAGACAGCTCTTGCCAAAGTCTCCATTGACTTAAACCTTGCCAAATCCAAGGGCCTTTACTCGATCCTCATCCTTCTTGATCTTTCTGCTGCTTTTAATTCTGTTGATCACCACCTTCTCCTCGATACCCTGACCTCGCTTGGATTTAGGTTTTCTGTCCTATCCTGGTTTTTTTCCTATCTCTCTCACCACACTTTTAATGTATGTTCTGGCGGATCCTCTTCTACTGCTATCCCGCTTTCAGTTGGTCTACCCCAGGGCTCTGTCTTGGGTTCTCTCCTTTTTAATCTGTACTCTCAGTCCTTTGGTGCACTCATCTCCTCCCATGACTTTCAGTACCATCTCTATGCTGATGACTCTCAGATCTACCTCTCTGCACCTGAAATCTCTCCAGGAATCCAGGCCCAAATTTCTACCTGTTTACCTGATATTATTGCCTGGATGTCTCATTGCCATCTGAAATTGAACATGGCCAAGACGGAGCTCCTTATCTTTCCCCCTACTCCCACCTCCCCTCTTCCTCCTTTCTTTAGTTCTGTGGATAACACTCTACTCCTCCCTGTTTCCTCAGCTCTCAACCTTGGGGTCATCTCTAACTCCTCTCTCTCTCCTTTTCCACACACATCCAGCACATAGCTAAAACCTGCCATTTGTTTCTCTACGATATTGGCAAAATTCATTCCTTCCATTCTGAACACACTGCTAAGATACTTATCCATTCTTATCCATCCACCTCCCGTCTAGATTATTGTAACGTCCTCTTCACTGGCCTTCCTCTGAATCATCTCTTCCCACTTCAATCTGTTTAAAACTCAGCTGCACGGCTAATCCTCCACCGATGTTGCTATGCTCATATTACCCTTCTTCTCAGGTCACTTCATTGGCTCCCTATCCATTTCTGCATCCAGTTCAGACTTCTTCTACTGACCAATAAGTGCCTTCATTTGTCTGCTCCTCACTACCTTTCCTTTCTTCTCTCTCCCTACACCCCAACTCAGGAACTCCACTCTTCTGGCAGATGCCCTTCTCTTCCACTACCAACTCTAGACTTCGATATTTCTATCTTGCTGCTCCCAACATATATTTTGCATTCACAGAACCCCCTCCCTCAACAGTGGATGCAGAGCAGAACTAGGACATTCACCCACAGAACTCAATATCTTAAAAAAAATATCTGATTCTGGTCATCTCATTAACAAATATTCTCCAGTACCAGGCATATTGGGAACTAATATAAAAGCCTACAAAAGTCACCAATGATCTACAAGGCCAAATCTACCATACCATTACCAGCATAAACCTCCAAAACTCATACAAAAAAACACAGCACTATAAATACTGCAGTGGGCCCTAGAACATCTAACACCTATTTGAAAAGCTGAACAAAGCAAATTATTACAGTACAGATCCCTGCGTACAGATTTCATGAACACACAGCCCTGGTCACACACTCAGAACACAGACTCTCACCATGTACAGAATAAGAGATCACAACCTAAAGTAAAAATAAAATATTAAGACAAAAATTAAACCAAAACCCCAAAAAGCCAGACTCTGCATGCAGTGCAACACCAGATAAAAGGTGCAATTTTCCATACTGTGTGAACTATAAAGTTAGCGCAAAGTCCGATCGCTAAATTCAAAATAAAATTATTTTTTCTACCTTTGTTGTCTGACCATTTTATTCTCTGGTCATGCCAGTACTAATCTGAGGCTTCTGCTTTCCTGTCTTCTCTTAGCACTTTATCTGCCATTTCTTGTCTTTTCTTTTGTTTTCTTCACTTCCTTCCATCAGCCTATTTCCAGTCCCAGTGATCCTCCCCGTGTGTCAGCTCCCTTCCAGTCCCAGTGCCCCCTCCCTGCCAGCCCCCTTCCCATTACCCAGCCACCTACCTGTCCCATCTTCAAATGTCAGCTCCCTCCAGTCCCATCTCCAGATGTCAGCTCTCTTCTATCTCCCTCTTTCCCCCAAGTCAGTTCCCTTCCAGCACCCACCTTCCCCCCATGTCATTTCCCTTCCAGCGATCTCCTTCCCCTCTCAGTTCCCTCTAGCCATCTCCTTCCCCTCTTTCAGTTCCCTTCCACTCCCTCTCCTTCCCCCCATGTCAGTTCCCTTCCAGCCCCAACTTCCCCCATGTTTGTCCCCTTCCAGCCATCTCCTTTGCCTTCCTAATTTCCCTTCCAGCCCTCTCTTTCCCTCCTGTCAGCTCTCTTGCATCCCTCTCTTTCCCCCTCTGTCAGCTCTCATCCAGACATCTTTTTCCCCTGTGTTGGCTCCCTTCCAGCCATCTCTCCCCCTCCCCCTCCCCCCCCCCCCCGTCAGCTCCCTTCCAGCCATCTCTTTCCCCCTCTGTCAGCTCTCTTCCAGACTTCTCTTTGTCCCTCTGTCAGTTCCCTTCCAACCCTCTCTTTCCCCCTCTGTCAGCTCTCATCCAGCCATCTTTTTCCCCTCTGTCAGCTCCCCTCCAGCCATCTCTTCCCTGCCCCCCCTGTCAGCTCCCCTCCAGCCATCTCTTCCCTCCCCCCCTGTCAGCTCCCTTCCAGCCATCTCTTTGTTCCTGTCAGCCTCTATACCGTTCCATGGTGAGACCGCACCTTGAATATTGTGTGCAATTCTGGTCGCCGTATCTTAAAAAGGATATAGCGTTATTAGAAAAGGTTCAGAGAAGAGCCATCAAAATGGTAAAGGGGATGGAAGGATACTCCTATGAAGAAAGGCTAAAAAGGTTAGGGCTCTTTAACCTGGAAAAGAGACGGCTGAGGGGAGATATGATAGAAGTCTATAAATTAATGAACGGAGTAGAACGGGTAAACGTAGATCGACTGTTTACGTTATCAGAATATAGAAAGACTAAGGGACATGCAATGAAGCTCCAGGGTAAACTATTTAAGACTAATAAAAGAAAATATTTTTTCACTCAACGTGTAATCAAACTCTGGAATTTGTTACAGGAGGATGTAGTAAAGGCTGTTAGTGTAGCTGGGTTTAAAAAAGGTTTGGACAAGTTCCTGGAGGAAAGGTCCATTTACCATTATTAAGAAGGGACCCAGGATATCAATGCTTGACCTAGTACAAGTATTGCAGAACCTGTGTCTTTTGGGGAAACTGCTAGGTACGTATGACCTAGATTGGCCACTGTTGGAAACAGGATACTGGGCTTGATGGACCTTGGTCTGACCCAGTATGGCATATCTTATGTTCTTATGTTCTCTCTTCTCCCTGGGTGAGCTCTCTTCCAGCCTTCTCTTTCCCCCTGTCATCTGTCATCCAGCCTCCTCTTTGCCCCTCTGTCAGCTCCCTTCCAGACCTCTTTTCATCCTGTGTCAGCTGTCTTCCAGCCTTCTCTTTGCCCCTCTGTCAGTTCCCTTCCAGCCCTCTTCCTCCCTGTCAGCTCTCTTCCATCCCTCTCTTTCCCCCTGTGTCAACTCCATTCAGTTCCCTCTCTTCCCCCCCATATAGCTCGTTCCGCTTCCTCTTCTTCCCCCCCCCCCCACCCCTTGTAGCTCGTTCCGCTCCTCTCCTTCCCTCTCCCGTACAGCTCGTTCCACTCTTCTCCTCCCCCCCTTGTAGCTCATTCCGCTGCTCTCCTTCCCCCATGTGTAGCTCGTTCTGTTTCTCTACTCCCCCCCCCTCCCCTGTGTAGCTCGTTCTGCTCTGCCAGCCATGTCTCCATATTTCTGCTCCTTTCTCTTCGGCTGCATGCGATAGCTTTTAAAATGAAAGGAAACCAGTGTGGAGCCTCCCAGAGCTATGGAACTCCTTCTGCTGCTTCGTCCCGCTCTAGCATCACTTCCTTTTGGGGGTGGGATGCAGCATCAGCAGGGGTTCCTTTCATTTTAAAAGCTATCGCGGCCGCAGCAGCTTGTCCATTTTTTTTTTTAACTTAAGGCGGAGTGAGGCGGTGTTTTGGCCCCCCCCCCAAAGGTTTGCCACCTGAGACTACCGCCTCACTCCACCTCATTATAGAACCGCCCTGGCTGCTCCTTATGCTTGGAACAAATTATCTGAGTCGGTACATCAGTTTTCATCTGTGGCTCTGTTCAAATCCAGGCTAAAAACTCACTTCTTTGAGATTGCTTTTGGATGCTGATCCTCCAAATCTCCTTGTCACCTCCTATGTGTTTCCTTACCATTCCCCTAGATATATCCTCGTCCTCACTTGTGTTGTCTGTCTTGACTAGATGGTAAGCTCTTAAGAACAGGGACTGTCTTTTATATGTCTCTGTACAGTGCTGCATATGCCTTGTAGCGCTATATAAATCATTAGTAGTAGTAGTAGTACTTGCCAACAAGCCCAGAAGCCCTGTTTAATAGCCATTCATCAGGATCTGAATTCGGCCTGGTAAATGTCTCTGATAATATATTTGGTATGGTTTCACAGAATTTCTGACGCAATACCATGGCAAAAGGAAAATCTTTGCAGTTTATCACTATTTCAGGAATGAATAGATTCACAAGCAAATCATCCAGTTAGCATTTTCCATAGTGCTCCATACAAATTTTGGGCTAATCAGGAAACAGGAAGGAAGATCATCAGCAGAGTTAAGAATAGGCTGGATAAAACCAGCCCCCATAGAGACGTGATGGCCCTTCTGCAAGATGTCCGCCTTCGAGGTACACGGTTTACAGACCTGCAAACCATGTAAATGCCAGTTAGCGGGATATTCTGTGCTACTTGCATAATTAGTGCCAATGGATATCCACGTGCGACATCGCTACATGCCCCATTTTAACCGGTCATCACTGGGGCATGCCATGCATGAGTGCTCTGAAATGGTACCTGTCACTATCCAGGCAGCAACTCAATATCGCTGCTGCCTAGTTTGACACACAGTGAAAGCCAGGCACAGGAAATTCAATGCTGGAGCCTAGATATGGCCCCAGCATTAACGCTACAGGTTTAAAGTTCAGTGCTGGTGGCTAGGCACTTTAGCAGTACTAGCCGATGGTGCAGAATTTCGGGCCCATCGATCTTAAGCTACTTGAGAACATCTTGTGTTAGATGCTCCACCCCTATAAATACCCCTGTTGCCCTTGCCCTTGAATGCCCTGAAATTCAGATTAGTGAAATTTTTCAGGAGAAAGTTAGGAACTCAACCTTAGTAAATTTTCTAAGAGGCAAATTTAGGAGCCTAACTCTCAAAATTAAGAGCATAAATCCTTTGAATATGGGGATCATGGTGTATAGGATAGCGAAGGGGAATTTGGAGAGATGGTTGAGCAGCTCATAGTACCTCGGTTTTACAGAAAACAAGTGCACCAGTTATCTCATAGCCACTTCCTAGAAAGTCATCTATAAGAAAAGAAAACATGAATGACAATTAACCTAATTTTATTGCCCGGAGGATCTATGAGGGAATGGGTGGTTTTGGGAGAGGTTTTCTTGAGGTGGAGGGGCACAGATAAGGGGACTTTTTTGGGGGAAGGGACAATAGAGGCTAAATTCAAAAATGGGGGCAGGGCTTGGATAGCAGTCTTGAAGGGCCTTCTGGGTGGGGTGAGGTTCTTGAATTGTTATGGGGATGGGAGGTTCAAATGGGAGCATCGAGTTATGTGTGAGCTGCATTATTTTTCCTCGGACGTTCCTGGGAAGTTCATTGTAATCTGAATTATTTGATTCCCACTGGGGTTACTTATTTATGATACTGAGTTACCGCAAGTTATTCATTTCCACGGTAAACAAATCTGTGGTAAAATGTGATATTTTACTGCAGCTTAACAACTATCCCCCAGGTGACCTGTTATACGATTATATTTGGGACAGTTTGTTCAATTTCTCCAAATGAGTTAGTTTTGTGCTTACCATGACAGTCATGAACCTCACGTCTAAGCCTGGATATGTGGAGGATGATCTCAGTCTCTCAAATTTACTGCTAATGTTTGCATTATACCAGAGAGAGGCTCCTTTTGATGTAACATGTATGAGTAATTTATCAAGATGTGCTTGGAAATTCTTAATCAAGTCCGTGGCACTCAACACAATATAAAATAGTTTGGTGTCTTTCTGCCACATTTTGTGTGGTCTGCTATTATCCAAATAGATAATTTTTCAGTCTGCCTTTGCTCTGCCTTAAACTGGGCCCCTTCTTATACAGATAGTATCGAGCCATTCAGTCCAATTTTTGGTACGATGCTTACTTTCTCTGCCTCTGACAGGTTTGATCTAAAGAGATGTTAAATACATTTTAGGGTATTTGTCCAATTTTAATTCAAGGCAAATACTGCAGGCTGAGAAGCAGAGAAGGCAGGTTTTAGATGCTGCTTCCCTTAGTCATTCTCCTTGTGACCATAGGCAAGTCATTTAGAGAGAGAAGTAACATATGCCTGCTTGTGACATGCCTTGAGCTTTGTTTTGAAAAAGGTGGGTAATAAATCTTTAACATGACAGCTCAGCAGATATCTTTAGAGACCTCCCAATCCCTTAAGTCAAATGAAACATCAATATTTTATTTAATAAAAGTAGTGAGTTATGAAATCTCAAAATTTTAACAGACTTTCCTCTCTGGCAAATTCTCTCTCCTTTTAAAGTTTTCTGACATCTCTTTATAAATGAACTTCTCAGAGGTTTTCCCTTTTATTAAGCCTTCAGTGCTTTTCTTATTGTTGTCAAAGCCAGTTTGTTTCTAAGGGGCCAATATTCAATGGTGGTGACTAGCACATTTAGGGGCATGTTTATTAAAGTGCAGCAAGGAATGCGGGATGAATATGTGAAAATATCGCATGTTCCTACTGCACCAGAGCCCAGTGGCCATGGTAGGCACATGGGGCATGTCCACACTACTCTAGTACCAGTGCGGTAGTCATGTCACTAGCATGTTAGTAACATAGAATATGTGTCTATTCACCTTGGCTGCACAGAACACAGGATAAGACTCTTGGTGGGAACCTCTGTTTGATATTGACATATAACTGGTGAAGAGGAGTAGCCTTGTGGTTAGAGCACTGGCTTGGGAATCAAGAGACCAGCATTTGATTCCCACTGGCAATCCTTGTGGCCTTGGGAATCCACAAGGATCCAGCACTTGATTCCCACTTAACCCTCCATTGCCTCAGAAATCCAAGTTATCAATGTCCTTGTTCAAAGCAGTTTAAATTACAATGTAAACTGCTTAGACTGAAATGATAAAGCGATATAAAAAAACCTGTTAAATAGATAAATTATTCCCTAGCTCCAAATTTATCTTACTGTTCTAGTTATCTGTTATGAATTGTTTCTTGTAGATCACCTTAGCTGAATCTCTTCATAAAAACAGTTAATAGATCCTTACAAATTCAATATTATTTATTAATGTATCTTTGGGACATGTTTACTAAAGTGTGCAAGCTGGTTGTGTGGAATTGGACTGTGGGACAACAAAGAGCATGCATGGCAAATACACGTGCTAAGAAACCTATGCAACTTTAGCAAAGTGTGAGTAGGCAGTGCCAAGGAAGAGAGAGGGCAGGCTCGGGGTGTGTGGCTGCAGTGGGTGCTGTAGTTACTTGCTAGCTATACACCAATGCTGCTAGCATGGCCGCAGCTAATGCCAGCCTCCAATCAGGTGCTAACTGCACTCGCCATGCTCCTGCGTACCACCCACACGGGTTGGATGTGCCGTTCATATGCAAGTGTTAAGCAGTATAAAGGGCAGGAGCAGGGCTAACACATTCGAAGAATAGGATGCCAAAGGGAGACTGGAGCTGAGTAGCAAGTGCACGCATAGGCCATCATTTTGGGGGTGCTGCATAGTATAGCTGACATGGTGGTGGAACACATCAGCCTAATGACCTCAACACCAAGGTCTGCAGGTCTGCAGTCACCCTGCTAGGACAATGGGCAAACATCCATAAAGACAGCAAAAGCTGTCCTGACAGACTGCTGTTTGAATCTGCATAAGTATTGGCTAGGTCTCAGAGAGCTGCTGATATGGTGTGCTGTGGAACAGATAGGACCTGTGCTCTGTGCTACAGTGAGTACTTGCCTCAGAGGCTGAATTGGAGCAGAAGAATACAATGGGGGAAGGGGCATGCAAATTAGGTGATGCACTTCCTGGCTAAAGACGGTGTGGCAGCACAGGAGTTGTCTGACCCCTGGCCCCTGTATATGGAGTGTGCATTTGGTTGTGAATATATGTTCCTGCGAGGCCATGGTACTGTCATGGGCCATGTACCTGGGGGCTGACGGCCCCCTACCCTGTCCGAGGGAAGAGGTGACTGAGACCTACCAGCTCTGAGCAGCAACATAATGCTAATATTGGAGCCTGCTGACTGATGTTTCCTGTTTGGTCCTCTTGCACTGAAGTTGCAGCAAGTTATTGACCTGGAGGGCTCTTTTGGTCTTTCCCAAGTCTGGTGAACCATGCTTTTTGGGGTGATCCTTTTGTGAACTTTGTTAAATTTAGCACCTCTTGTGGTATATTCCCAGAAGAAGGGGGCTTTCTCCAGGAACAAGCAGGAAGTCAGTCCTCACAGATGGGTGACAATCGGCACTGACGAAGCCTATGCGGAGCATTCCCCAGCTTTTGAAGAAAGCCTTTGGAAATACCGCCACGCATGCGTGATCCCCTTCCCGCCCAAGGGTGCCATCTTGCTCAGTCTCCCTTTTTCCGTGGAGTCCTTCAGATGTGTGTCTCATCCCCGGAAAAAGATTTTTCTCCTTCTAATAGAATATTTTCTTTTCCAGCTAGCACCGGTTCTCTTCCCACCATCTTGAGCACCATTGCCTCGGCTGTCGATCTCTGGATCTGTTTTTACCGTCCTTTACCTTTCTTCACTTTCGCGCCCTTTTTAACCACTGGCCATATTGAGGGTCTTTGACCTCGCAAGGCTCCTTTTTGCCCTGATGGCCTCTGGTTTCAAAAAATGCGATCGGTCTCTCACAGACTCCCATGACTGTTTTGTCCAGTGCCTGGGGGCTAACCACAATCCGGAGCAATGCTTCCTCTGCAAAAAGATGTTTTCTAAGGCCATCCAGAGTTGCCAGCAGATGCTAGATGATATCTTCCATAAGGTAGACTTGACCCCGGTATCCCCGGTTGCCTCGCGCTCCACGGCCCCGCAACCCTTGGAATCCCCCAAGGCCCCTCTGTGGGCCCACAGGCACTCCAACCAAGGGTTGCCTGAGCATGAGCGAAAGAAAAAGAAGAAGGCCGCGAGGGTGCATTCCGGGGGGGCCAAACAAGTGCACGGTCTCTCAACCCTCCACGGCAGTCTGAAGAGGCGGAGAGGGAGCGGCCGAGAAAGGTATCTCGAACCGATATGGAGGCCTCTAGCAATGGCACCCAGTCTCCCGAGGATCTTCCCGACGAGGACCCCCTCTCCTCCTTGATGCCTGACCACTCCAGCATCGGTGTCATAGGGCCCCACTCCCAAGTGGGAGGCCCAAATGATGGCCTTGGAACGCTGGGTGTTCCTCACTGCCCAGCAGGCGCTGTTGCCTGGGCCCACTGGCATGCGCCTTGAGATCGCAGGGACCTCGACCTCAAGGATTCCTCAGGCCGCCGCAGTGACCCCCAAGAGCCAAATGCCTCGTGAGGGTTCTCAGTGAGGGTCTCGATCTCCATCCCATTCCTCGGGCATGCGATCATCTCGGGCAAGCGCCTCTGATTCCAGACAGGCTCTAGCCTCGGGAGCCCGGCACAGGTCACCGACCCCTCTGGAACCGCCCAACCCTGAATCCTCTGTGGACTATTCAGACTGAGAGTATGATGGGGAAACCTCACCAGTGACTCGGTCTCACTGAGACCTTCCCTTGGACCCATCACTGCCGACCCAGATGCGGCGGTCTCCTCCCGAAGACATTGCCTTTCTAGAGTTTGTCTGGGATATGGTGCAGGCCTTTGCGCTCACCACCGAATCAGAAGAGGAGCCCCGAGTGGAGGAACTCAATATCCTCCAATATGAGGCACCACTGAAGGAAACCCTTATGGTTCCAGTTCCCTCCATCCTTAGCCGGCTCCTTCTCAGTATATGGGAAACCCTGGCTTCCATTCCCATCATCAGCAAACGCCTGGACTCTTATGTATAGGATCCAGCGGGGACCGGTGTCCTGGAAGGCATAGCTTCCCCACACTTCCATGGTCGTTGAATCAGCCCTGCATAAACAGAAGAGCCCGAAGACCCACGCTTCAGTCCCCCCAGGCAGACAGTCCTGTGCTCTCGATGCACTTGGGTGGAAAGCTTACCAAGGCTCCATGCTAGCATGCCGCATCCAGGTCTATCAATTGTATATTGGTATGTTCTTCTGGGACCTCACTAAAGAGCTTGGAGGATTCACAGCGGGTCTCGATGTGGACCACCTCCGGTGCTTCCAAGCACTCTTGAAATCCGTCGAGGAGTACTCTCTCATGAGCGATTTATAACAGCTTCAAGTCCTCCGTCCAAGTAGTGGCAGCCGGCATTGGCTCCCACTGGCAAGCTTGGCTCCAATCCTATGTCCTGGAGCAGTGAATCCAGGAGAAGCTCCTCAATGTCCCTTGCCTTGGGGAGCAGATGTTTGGTAAACCAATGGAGGATAAAGCGGCTGGCATTGAGAACGAGTGGGTCGCCCATACCCGGCTCTCTTGGAAAACCTCCTCCCTCCCCAGAAAGAAACCACCGGGCAAGAAACCCTTCTTCACCAGAAAGGGGCACCCGTCTACACCAACCCCAACCCAGGGCAGTCAGGGTAAGAGCATGGCTCATGGCCCCCGTAAGCCGAAGGGACAAAAGACCCAACTGCCGGCCCCAGCGCAGATGGCCTCGGGGTTTTGATGCCACCGGCATAACCTCTCGACTGCTGGATGACTAGCTGCTGGTACACTTTGCCCTCAGGTAGGAATCCATCACCACCGATGCCTGGGTCCTCCAGGTCATCCGGGAGGGCTATCTCCTCCATCTGGACCAGTTGCCTCCTCCCTACTTCCCTGAGGAGCCCCAGCGGTTTCCCCTGCACAAAGCCCCACTAACTCAGGAGCTCGCAGGCCTCCTAGAAGTCAGGGTGGTGGAAGCAGTCCCACCACACCTCAGAGGAAGGGGGTTTTACTCCCGATACTTCCTCGTTCCAAAGATAACAGGAGGTCTCCGGCCCATCCTCGATCTGAGGAACCTGAACAGATTCCTGGTGCGGAAGAAGTTCAAAATCCTCTCCTTTGGAACACTGCTGCCCTACCTCCAGCAAGGCGATTGGCTATGCTCCTTGGACTTAAAGGATGCTGATGTAGATCTCTGAATTAACAGATTAACTAATTCCTTTTAAATTCATCCATAACTTATTGGGCCAGCCACAATGTTTTACAAAAATATATATATACCTTCAGTGCAGCTATCTGGGTAGGTGTGGTGCTGAAGTTCTCCAGGAACAAGCAGGAAGTCAGTCTTCACATATGGGTGATGATGGTGCCGACGGAGTCTGCGTGGAAGTATCTCCCCAACTTTCAAAGAAAGCCTTTGGAAGATGCATCACAAATACGTATTCAACTTCCCACCCAAGGGTGGCATCTGGCCTCAGTCTCCTTTTTTCCACAGAGCCCATAGGATGCTGTCCAGTTTTCTTTGGAAAAAGTTTGATTTTTATTGTTGTGGTCCTCCGGTAATATGCTGGTTCCTTCCTGCCCGTGAGCCAGCTCACCTCGGCGTCTCTCTTTTGGGTTTGTCTATTAGCTTCTTGTTTTTCCATCGAGGTGCTCCTCGACCGGCGTTCGTGCCCTTTTTTCAGCCAAAGGCCTTGGACCACTGCTAGGAGATGGGAACCCCCTTTTCTGATGGCCTCCAGCAGCTTTAAAAAGTGTGACTGGTGTGGCAAAATGATGTCACTTACCGACTCACACGACTACTGCCTCTGATGTCTTGGCCCAGAGCATGATAACTCCAACTGCGAACTCTGCAGAACCATGACTTCAAAGGCCTTGAAGAGCCTCCATCAGCAGCAGATAAATTTCTTTCAGAAGTCCGACTCTGCACCGGAGTCTCCGGTGACACCATGCTCCAGGGCCTCTTCAGATACCTCAGTGTCCCTTGAAGCCAGAGCCTCTTCAGAGACCCGTGGCTGCAGTTTCTACAAGTGGAAATCCCCAGAGGTGGAGCATAAGAAGAAGAAATCCTCAAAGACTGCCTCGGAGGATGGATCCAGGAAGAAGGGGAAATCCCACCCCAGGACCCACAGTCCCAGGCGTGAGTCCAAGGAGTAGGGGCAGAAGCAGCCTGCCAAGCTGCCCCATAAGAAGCTGTTGTCACCTGCCAACCAGCCTCGGGCCTGTGAAGCCATCCTCATCAAGGACTCCCCCTCAACAGTACCAATGCCAGGCCAGAAATCCTTGGTGCTCATGTCGAAAGCTGCAGAGCCAATTGGTATGGATACCCCATTAGCTGCTCTAGACATCAGTATATCTGTCCTAGTGGCCATACTGCAGGCCTTCATGTCTGGCCCATCCTGTTCATCCACTCCAATGAAGGGATCCTTGACATCGAGAGCTTCCCCAGATGTTTAACTGGTCCTTGAGCGCCATCAGCCTCGAGAGAGCCCCTGGCCCTGGATATGATCTGGCTCCCATTCCTCAGGACACCAGTCCTTCTTGGAAAACACCTGCAACTCATACCAACAATCCCCTGGAGGTCACGGACCACTGACAAGGTGATTGTGTGGCATTGGACTCATACTCGGACTTCGAGTCTGAATGGGAGACCAAGGACGAAGAGTTCCTGGACACGAGGCGACACTGTGATGTGCCCTTGGACCCATCTCCTCCCATGACCTAATGCCGCTTGCCACCTGAGGACGTTGCGTTCCTCAATTTTGTGCGGGACATGGCCAAGACCCTCGCCATTCAGACCGAGGCTGAGGAGGACCCTTGCACCGAGAAATTGGAGATACTCCAATACAGGGCACCCCCGAAGAAAACCCTTCTGTCACGGTGCCATCAATCCTCGACCGCCTCCTCCTCCAAATGTGGGAAACACTGGTGTCAGTACCAATTGTTAGCAGGTGCCTCGACACCATGTACTAGATTCTGGGGAAGACCTGGGTTCCAAAAGATCCAGCTTCTCCACAACCCCATGGTTGTGGAGTTGACAACGCACTGGCTCAAGAGCCAAAAGACCCATTCATCGGTGCCACTCAGCAGGGAGGCCCAAACCCTCGATGCCCTCGGCCGGAAGGTATTTCAGGACTCGATGCTAACCTACCAGATCCAGTCCTACCAACTCTACATCTGCGTGTACCTGAAAGAACTGTTAAAGGAGCTTGGTGGATTCTTGGCAGGCCTCAAGGGGGAAGCCCTATAGAGGTTCAAGACTCTAATCTCGGCAGTAAATGAATGCTTTGAGTCATCGGCCAGGGTTGGTGCCGCAGGCATCAGAGCTCAACACTAGGCATGGCATCAGTCATCCAACTTGGAACAGTGGGTGCAAGACAAACTGATAGATGTCCCCTGCGTATGTGAAAAGCTATTCGGGAAACCCATGGCGGATAAGGCAGCAGAGATTGAGACCAAGTATGTGATGAGAACCAGGCTCTCAAAAAAGACCTCGGTGCACCCCTGGAAGAAAGTCCCAGGGAAAAAGCCCTTCTTCCCGAGAAAGCAAGGAGGCTTCAGTGGTACTCTGCACTTCCAGGCCTTCTCAGCCCCTCAACAGGGTCAGCAACAAAAAGGACAGGGACAAGTTCCCAGGAAACAAAAAACCCTGAAGTCCCAGGCGCCAGCCCAACCTCGGGGAGCTTTTGAGTGCCTGGGCACAACCCCCCTATCCCCAGGGGCTCCTCTGCTGCCCACAGGGGGGTGCCTTGCCATGTTTGCCCACAGGTGGACAGCCATCACCACCGACAGGTGGTCAAGGAGGGCTACCTCCTCCACCTACACCGGGCGCCACCCACATACTTCCCAGGGGAGCGCACCAGGCCTTTCCTTCACCAGATCCTGCTCTTCACCGAGCTAGCAGGCCTAGTCAACAACAAAGCAGTCAAGCCAGTGTCAAAACTTCTCTGGGTACAAGCTTCTATTTCAGATACTTCCTCATCACCAAGAAGACGGGGGGGGGGGGGGCCCTCAGGCTCATCCTGGACCTGAGAGAGATCAACATGTTTCAGGTCAGGAAGAAGTTCAAGATGCTCTCCCTTGGGACACAACTGCCATTCCTCCAGCAGGGAGATTGGCTATGCTTCGTAGGCCTAAAGAATGCCTACACTCACATCCTAATCCATCCCAGCCACAGAAAGTACCTCCGGTTCATGATGGGAGGACAGCACTATCAATACAGGGTGCTGCTCTTCGGTCTGGCCTCGTCGCAAAGGGTCTTCACAAAATGCCTCACGGTGGTCACAGCCCACCTCTGGCTCCAAGGGGCCTTCATCTTCCCCTATCTGGATAACTGGTTCATAAAGAGGCACAATGCAACATCAAAGCCTTGCAGCACCTGGGGTTTGTCATAAACTACCCCAAGTCACACCTCATTCCGGCCCAGCGCCTAGAGTTCATAGGGGCACAATTAGATACCCTCCAGACAAAAGCCTTCCTCCCCTTGGAGAGGTCAGAATGCCTCAGATAGCTAGTCGCAGAGGTGCACTGATGCCAGATGCTACCTGCCTGGCTCCTACTCCACCTGTTGGGACTCATGGCCTCCACGGTCCACGTGACACCATATGCCCGCCTGCACATGAGGGCAGCCCAGTGGTGCCTCCACTGTCAGTGGACTCAAGCCACAGACAGACTCAGGGACAGAGTGAAGGTGACCCGTCTTCTGGCGGACTCCCTTGGATGGTGGCAGAATCCACACCGCCTTCAGGTCGGGATGCCCTTCCAAGCACCCAACTCCCAGAAGGTTCTCACCACGGTCCCCTCACTAATGGACTGGGGAGCGCATTGCAGGAACCTTAAGATGCAATGTTGCTGGTCCCAGGAGGATATTTGGCTGCAAATCAACCTGCTGTAACTCCGGGCAATATACCTAGCCCTCCGAGCCTTCCGCCATTAACTTCAACATCACTCGGTGCTGATCCAGACCGACAATCAGGTCTCAATGTTCTAGGTGAACATCCAGGGAGGGTACAGGGTTGTACCCCCCTCTGCTAGGAGGCGGTAGCCCTCTGCTCCTATGCTGCAGGCAGAGGGATGCTCTTAAGGGCAGTGTACCTCCCGGGCCAGGACAATCCCCTGGCAGACAAATTGAGCAGGGTCCTCCAGCCACATGAGTGTTGCCTGGATCCAATGGTAGCCTCACAGCTGTTCCATTGCTGGAGTGTCCCCTCAATGGATCTGTTCGTCAGCCTGGACAACATGCAGTTGCCCCAATTCTGTTTGCACCAGCTGCACCTGTTCTGGATGGCATCGGATGCATTCCTCATCCCATGGACGGAAGGCCTCATATGTATGTCTTCCCACTGACACCACTGGTAGCCAAGACATTATTCAAGGTTCAGTGCGACAGAGCATCACTAGTGCTGATAGGCCCTCAGTGGCCCAGGCAGCCCTGGTTCCCACTGCTCCTCTCCCTATCAGCTGCAGCACCAATTCCCCTGGGCGAGCTCCAGGGCTACTCTCACAGGAGGAGGGCTCTCTTCTGCACCCCAGTCTGGGGTCCCTCTCACTCACGGCTTGGCTGGTAAAAGGGTCGCTTTAGTTCCTTTCAGCCTCCCATGGGATATGGAAGAGATTCTTCTGGGCTCTTGTAAGACCTCTACTAGAAGAACATACGCCTTCAAGTGGTGCCGATTCTCGGTGTGGTGTGCGGAAAAACGTGCAAACCCATTTTCCTGCTCAGTACAGGTGGTCCAGTTCGGTCCGAGTACATCTGAGTGCCATCACAGCGCATCACCAATCCTTTGAGGGAAAACACCTCTCGGTTCAGCCCCTTCTATCCCTATTCCTTTGGGGCCTCATGTTATCCAACCACCCCCGCCCCGTCTGCCCTCCAGCGGCAAAGTAGGATCTCAATGTGGTGCTCTTGCAGCTCACTAAGCCTCCGTTCGAGCCTATGGCTAACTGCCACCTCCGGTATCTATCCTGGAAGATTGCTTTACTGGTAGCACTCACATCAGCTCGCAGAGTCAGCAAGCTCCAGGCTCTGATAGCAGACCCCCCTACACGAGTTCTACAAGAACAGGGTGGTGCTTCACACATACCCCAAGTTTCTGCCGAAGGCAGTGTCCACCTCAACCAGGAGATGGTACTTCCCACCTTCTTTCTGAGGCCACACGCCAGTAAGGCGGAAATCATTTTCCACAATCTGGAATGTAAGAGAACCTCAGTTTTTCTTATCCTATGACCCCAGTCGCCTGGGATCCCAGTGACTAAGTGAACTCTGTCCACTTGGATGGCGGACTGCATTACCCTTGCCTACAAGCAAGCAGGAATCTCATTGGACCAGAGGGTCACGGCACACCGCTTCAGGGCCATGGCTATTTCTGTGGCAAATCTGTTGCCGTGACAGAAATCTGCTGGGCTGCCACCTGTCTTCGGTCCACATCTTCACAGCTCACTACTGCCTGGAGTCCCAATGGAACAGCGCCTTCGGCCAGGCCATACTCTTTAAGCTTTTTGAGGTGTAAGTAACTCCTGTCCTCCGACCCTTCTGTGTTCAGGCTACTGGAGTGTTGGTTTTCCGCTGGACACTTGGGTCTTGCGAGTTTCTCAGAAGGGACTCAACTGCTGCTGATCACGGCTCACTCTTTGCAGGTTGCTGTGTCATTTTTCTTTTGGTTACAGGTTCTCAGTAGCCTGTAGCTGGGGATTCCCACTTCCTATTTGTTTCCAGAGAAAGCATAGTTACTCATCTGTAACAGGTGTTCTCTGGGGACAGCAGGAATCAGTTCTCACAACCCTCCCTCCTCCACTTGGAGTTGCTTCTTTACCGTATTTAAATTTTTGCCTTCTTAGCTATGTCACTGGACTGGGGCAAGATGGCATCCTTGGGCAGGAAGTGAACCATGCATGCGTGGTGCATCTCCCAAAGACTTTCTTTGAAAGTTGAGGAGATGCTTCCGCACGGGCTCCGTCGACACTAACATCACCCATATGCGAGCATCCTTCTGGCTGTCGTAGTCACCTTTTCTACCTGTTTAACTACCTTTAAGATTGTCAGACACAATTATGCCCAGGTCCCACTCTTCTTTTGTGGACAGAAGTACCTCATCCCCTACATTATACAGCTCCTTTGGATTTTTGCAGCCTGAATGCATAACCTTGCATTTTTTAGCATTAAATTTCAGCTGCTATATTCTAGACTGTTCTTCAAGTTTAGCTAGATCACTCCTCATGTTGTCAAATCTAAAGCAGATTTTGGTATTATCTGCAAACAAGCAAACCTTACCCGACAGTCCTTCCACAATATTACTAACAAAGGTGCTAAACAGAATTGGACCAAGGACAGATCCCTGCGAAACACCACTGGTAACCTCCTTCTCCTCAGAGTGAACTCCATTTACCCGTACCCTTTGTCGCCTGCCACTCAACCAATTTCTTACCCAATCAGTATCTTTAGGGTCCATCCCTAGGGTGCTCAGTTTTTTTATAAGTCTTCTGTGTGGAATGGTGTCAGAGGCTTTACTGAAATCTAAATACATCACATCTAGGGCTCTCTCTAGGTACAACTCCCTGGTCACCTAGTCAAAGAAATCTATCAGATTTCTCTGACAAGACCTGCCTCTGGTGAATCCATGCTGTCTCGCATCCTGCAATCCACTGGACTCCAGACACCTCACTATTCTCTCCTTCAGTAGCCTTTCCAATAATTTACTAATCACAGAGGTTAGACTAACCGGCCTGTAGTTCTCAATGTCATCCTTACATCCACTTTTGTGTAAAGGGACCACATGTGCCTCTCTTCAATCCTCTGGCACCACTCCAGACTCCAAAGAGGCATTGGAAAGGTCAGACAGTGGAGCCACTAGAACATCCCCAAGTTCCTTCAGTATTCTTGGATGTATCCCATCTGGACCCATGGTTTGTCTACTTTTAGTTTAGCAGACAAAGCCATGGGTCCAGATGGGATACATTCAAGAATACTGAGGGAACTTGGGGACGTTCTAGCGGCTCCACTGTTTGACCTTTTCAATGCCTTTTTGGAGTCAGGAGTGGTAAAAGAGGACCAATAGCTATTCCTTATCGTCACTCCAGTCCAGTCCCTTTACTTCTGGGTTACGCAACCCTTCCAGCAGCTTGGAGGCTGAGCCCAACCTTTTTGGGGTGGAGCGGTATATATACCACTGGTGCCACCCACCAACTCCAGTATTCTCAGCCTCCAAGCAGCTGGAGGGTTCCGTAAGCCTAGGGCTTACTGGAGTCCTAACTTCCCTTAAATCTGCTTTTATTTTATTTAATTTCATCTAATTTAATTTAATTTAATCTATTTTACTAAAGTTTCATAGTCTTATTGATTTTCATTAGGATTACTTGCTTCTTATTTTCCTGCCTACTCCTTCTCCCTCCCCCCCCTCACCCCACGGCGTCCCGGGGGCCAGAGGAGATTTGTCCTGCAGCTCCTGCAGCAGCGAGGAGGAGCGGACAGAGCTCCTCTCGCTGCCGGTGCAGTCGGTTCCTCTGCCTTCCTGCCTGAAGTCCGTCCTCGCGCCGAAGCCCCGCCGGCGGCTGAGCGCTGGAGGACGCACCATACACGGGGGAGATTGTGCGATTCCTCAGCCCCTCTTTCTCGGGCAGTTCGCGGCGCGGTAGGAGACAGCGACGAGCGGAGAGGCTCTGGGGGTAACACGAGACCCAGGATCGTTCGGGTCTCAGTTCCCAGCTTTTCCCCCACCATCGGAGCGTGCGGGTCAGCTTAAAGGCAGTTTGTTTGCAGCTCCTCTACTAAGGGCTCCACGTGGTCGCAGCCTACCACGTGTTGAGCCCTCTACGGAAAATCGCGGCCTCGGGCCTGAGAGAAGCTCCAGAAACGCAAGTATTCAGATTTTACACTGAAAGGAATTTTAAGAAGGCTTCTGCTGAATTTTGTTTTACTATTTTATTTGGCTATTTTACTATTTTATTGGGAAAGTAAACTTAATCTAAAATATTTTAACGTTGGCCTGTTCCCGGTCAGCATTTGCAGAGCCTGGATTTCTAATTGGGGGTCTTATTTGTTTGTATTAACGGATTTATTTTATTAATTTAGTTTGTTGGCTCCTTTTGGTTAACTTTAAATTATATCCTGGGAGTGAGGCTCAATTCGGGGTACATCTATTGAACTACCTCTGAAGAGCATGACGGCCAAACCGAGGTGTCCTTCCTGCGGCACTCGGAGAGGCACTACATCGGAGGCAGGGGTCTGCAGGGGCTGCGCTGCGGTTGCGTCCTCTGTAGAGCAAGAACTCAGCCTAGCCATGTCCCAGGTCTCGCAGGGGTCCTCGGATCCCTCTGAAGGGGAAGTAGTATCCCAGTTATCCCTTCCCTCTCGCTCAGAGAACCCCCTTCCCCCTGTTCCTCCCTCCTCCCTGCCCGCAGAAGAAGGGGGAGCCGGGGATTTCTTCTCCCCAGATTTTGTGCTCCTACTGCACCAAGCCTATTGTTTGCGTAAGAAGGGTCTTGGTCCGGGAGAAGCGGGTCCTGCGGCCGAAGGCAAACTGGTCAGACCCTTGAGGCCTAACTCTCAGGACCCCGGGATACCCTCAAAGCGCCCCAGACTGGTAATGGAGGAGACCCTCCCTCCTCTTTCCCAGGACATTCCTGAGGAGGAGACCTCGGAAAAGGAGGAGGAGGAAGAGAAGGAGCTAGAGGAAGGGGAGATCCCTGAGGAGGACCACTCGCGCATAATCAGAGTCTTCCGGCGGGAGGAGTTCCCCGCCTTAATAAATGATTCCCTGAAAGCTCTCAACGTGGCTTCCGACACCCCCGCGGAGGAGGAGGTCTTGGAGGATCCCTTGATCCAGGCCATCAGGAGGTCCCAAAAGGTTTTTCCCGTCCACAGAGTGGTACGCCAAATGATTCAGGAGGAATGGGATCAACCAGAGTCAGCCTTAAGAGGGGTCCGGGCCATGTCTCGTCTCTACCCCCTCCCCGAGGCAGACAAGGAACTTCTAAAGTCCCCCAGGGTGGGTGCGGCGGTTTCGGCAGTGACAAAGAAAACTACCATCCCAGTGGAGGGCAGCACGGCCTTGAGGGATGCTCAGGACAGAAGATTAGACACGCTCCTTAAGCAAGCCTTCGATGTGAGCGCTCTTGCCTTACAGGCCTCGGTTTCGGGGGCATGGGTAGCGCGAGCCTGTTTGAGATGGTCTCAACAACTCCAGGCAGAGGAGGCCCCCTCTGAAGGGGTTCTAGCTAACGCGGCGAGGTTGGAATCAGGTACGGCATTCTTAGCGGATAGCCAGTATGACCTCATCCGGAGCTTAGCAAAGAACATGGCCTCAGTGGTGGCAGCCAGACGCTATTTGTGGCTCCGGAACTGGGCTGCCGATTCTTCCTCCTGAGTCGCCTTCCCTTTAAAGGGAAACTATTATTCGGAGAGGACCTGGACAAGTTAGTAAAGGACCTAGGTGAGTCCAAAGGTGGCAGGCTCCCGGAGGACAGGCCCAGGCAAGCACGGCCCTCAGGACCAGCTCGAAATCAACCTAGAGAACCTCGGAGGTTTCGCTCGGCCAGACCTAACCCTTTCCTCAGGGGTCGGCCTAACACTAGGGGTCAAGGGTTCCGGGGGTTTCGGGGCAGAGGTTTCTCCGCCTCTTCCTCCTTCGCTTCGGCCCCCAGAAAGCAACAATGAGATTCCGGGGGTCCAGGTGGGTGGACGGCCGCTAGGCGGTCGCCTGAGGCAATTTCTTCCCGCCTGGTCCCGGGTCACGTCCGATCAGTGGGTGCTGGAAGTGATTCGAGAGGGTTACGCCCTCGAATTTGCAATGCAAATACTTCCAGCCTTTGTTCAGTCCCCCTGCGGTTCCTCATCAAAAAGAGAAGCCATAGAGCTAACACTTTCCCGCCTCATAGAGCTGGGGGCCGTGGTTCCGGTTCCTCCAGACCAATGCGGTGCGGGTCGCTACTCGATTTACTTCGTCGTCCCAAAAAAGGAGGGGTCCTTTCGCCCAATCCTGGACCTAAAGCAAGTCAATCGCTGTCTCAAGGTGCCCCACTTCTGGATGGAAACCCTGCGAGCAATAATAGCAGCCGTAAGGGCCGGAGAGTTCCTAACGTCGCTGGATCTAACAGAAGCATACTTGCATATCCCGATCAGAAGGTCCCATCAGCAGTTCCTCAGGTTCGCTGTACCCCGAGGGCATTTTCAATTTCAGGCTCTGCCCTTCGGCCTAGCAAAGGCGCAAAGAACATTCACCAAGGTGATGGTGGTGGTAGCGGCCGCCCTACGAAAGAAGGGAATCTTAGTGCACCTTTATTTAGACGACTGGCTGATCCGGGCAAAATCAGAAGAGGAGAGTCGCCGCGCGACAGCCAAAGTAGTTCAACTTCTGGAGGAGCTAGGGTGGGTCATCAATCGCGCAAAGAGCAGTTTGGTTCCATCCCAGGAGCTCGAGTACCTCGGAGCAAGATTCCACACAGGCAGAGGCAGGGTCTTCCTGTCAAGCACGAGGATAAAGGCCCTAAGAACCCTAGTCTCACAGTTCATGGCCAGGCGGCTCCCCTCAGCGCGACATTACCTTCAATTACTGGGAACCATGGCGGCAGCAATAGAAGTAGTCCCGTGGGCCAGAGCTCACATGCGCCCGTTACAGCGGTCCCTGCTACGGCGGTGGTCTCCTCAACAGCACCCCCTGTCCCGTCAGCTTCCCTGCACGCCTCGAACCAAGCACTCCCTCCTCTGGTGGAGGTGCCCAAGGAATCTGAGTCGCGGAATGCCCCTAGAATCTCCTCAGTGGGTGCTATTGACGACAGACGCCAGTCTGACAGGCTGGGGAGCTCACCTCGAGGAACAGTTTGTCCAGGGGCGTTGGACGACGTTGGAATCCAGATGGCCTATCAACCGCCTAGAACTAAGAGCCGTCGCTCGGGCGCTCAAGGCTCTTCAGTCCTCAGTGCTAGGAAAAGCGATTCGCGTTCTCTCCGACAATGTCACCACAGTGGCGTACATCAATCACCAGGGCGGCACCAGCAGTCCGGCCTTAGAAAAGGAGGCGGACGCCCTGTTCAAGTGGGCAGAAGTTCGCCTGGAAGCACTCTCCGCTCAGCACGTGGCCGGCACGGACAACATCACGGCCGACTACCTCAGCAGGTGCAAGATAGACCACGGCGAGTGGGAACTACATCAGGAGATCTTCGACCAGATAGTAGCCCTTTGGGGTCCTCCAGTGATGGACCTCATGGCGCGGTTTGCATCCGCCAAGGCAAACAGATTCTTCAGTCGGCGGAAGGAAAGGATGTCGGAGGGCCTGGACGCCCTGTCCCAGAAATGGCCCTCGGAGGGTCTTCTTTATGTCTTCCCGCCTTGGGCTCTAATCGGAAAGGTCCTCCAACGGGTGGAAGCTCACCGGGGCCTAGTAATCTTTATTGCCCCGGACTGGCCCCGTCGTCCCTGGTATGCGGACCTGGTAAGAATGATCGCCGACCGGCCGTGGCGCCTCCCCGCCAGGAAGGACCTTCTGAGGCAAGGGCCGGCTCAGATGCCTCACGTGGATCGATTCTCACTTACGGCTTGGCTATTGAAAGGGCGCGGCTCCTGAAGCGCAGCTACTCGTCAGCAGTCATTACGACCCTGTTGAGCGCGAGGAAGCGCTCCACCTGTCTTTCCTACGTAAGAGTCTGGCGTATCTTTGAGGCATGGTGTGCGGATCGCCGGAGGAACTCCCTGTCAGCTTCGGTTCCGGAGGTGCTGGAATTTCTGCAGGCAGGGCTCGACAAGGGTTTAGCCCACAGCTCCTTGCGAGTGCAACTGGCGGCCATCGCTTGCTATAGGGGCAAGGTGGGCGGAAAAGCTTTGGGAGCTCATGCGGACGTTGTCAGGTTTTTGAAAGCGGTCAGAAGGCTCCGCCCGCAGCGAAGATCGGTCATTCCTCCTTGGGACCTCAACCTGGTACTAAATGCCCTAGTCGCGGCTCCTTTTGAACCATTGAAGAAGGCCGCCTTGAAGGATCTGACCCTAAAGACGGTGTTCCTAGTGGCCATTTGCTCAGCTAGGCGAGTTTCCGAGTTACAAGCACTGTCTTCTCGACCTCCCTTTCTGGCGTTTCTCAAGGATAAAGTAGTCCTTCGACGGTCCCTTCCTTTTTGCCTAAGGTGATTTCCCCCTTCCATGTCAACCAATCCATCTCTCTCCCGTCTCTCTCGCCGGGGGGACCAGGAGTGGGAGAGTATAGGCTCCATCTGCTCGACGTCCCCAGAGTCTTGAAGCGTTACCTCTCCCGCACGGCGCCCTTCCGGAAATCCGAACGTCTGTTCGTGCAGTTCGGAGGGCCCCACAAGGGAGAGGCGGCGGCCAAGGCCTCAATTTCCAGATGGATCAGGGAGGCGATTGCCTCCGCCTATATCCTCAGGGGGAAGCAAGTCCCAGGAGGTCTGCGCGCTCACTCCACTCGAGCGCAGGCCGCCTCTTGGGCGGAGTTCAGCCTAGTCCCTCCTATAGATATCTGTAGGGCAGCGACTTGGTCCTCTCTGCACTCTTTCACCAAACATTACAGGTTAGATGTGCAGAGCTCGGAGGACTCCAGGTTTGCACATGCAGTACTACGTTCCGGAATGGCAAATCCCGCCCGAGCTGATACTGCTCTGGTACTTCCCTGAAGTAAAGGGACTGGACTGGAGTGACGATAAGGAAGAGGTAATTAGGTCTTACCTGCTAATTATTGTTCCTGAAGGAACGACAGTCCAGTCCCTAATCCCCTCCCTAGCTCTGTTGGGCCATTCCGGCCGGGTCTCGGGAGCGGGACTGCGGTCCGAGGGCGGATTCAGGTCTTGCGGGTAGGTCAGGCGGGAGGAAGGGCCCAGGCAGTAGCAGTTACCCTGCCCCCTCCCCCCTTGTCTCTCTCTCTCCTACTGTCTATTCCTGTTAAAAAAAAAAAAAAAAAAAGGATAGGGAGTTTGTGACTTTAGTTGGTTTATTTCCGTTTTAGGCAATTTCTTAGTTTAAGTCTTCTTTTGTAGTAGATTACTGGAGTTGGTGGGTGGCACCAGTGGTATATATACCGCTCCACCCCAAAAAGGTTGGGCTCAGCCTCCAAGCTGCTGGAAGGGTTGCGTAACCCAGAAGTAAAGGGACTGGACTGTCGTTCCTTCAGGAACAATAATTAGCAGGTAAGACCTAATTACCTCTTGTTCAATTGCTAGCCTATTGTCCAAAGAATTAAGGAAAGGACGAGGTACATAAGAAAGACTTTTACTAAGAAGCGAACATTGGGCCTCTGGCAGTTGTTTGGAGGACAAATTAATTATTGATGATAACTTTGATACTGATCTTGATGCAGGTTCCTCTTGTTGACGCTTCTGTAATCGACTTGAAGGGCCCCAATTGGCTTCTCTTTGCCAATCTACCTTCCCTAAAAAAGGTTCTCATTTTTCTTCTTCTCCACTTGAAGTAAAACTGTCAGAGGATAATTGAAATCCCACCTTTTTTCATTTGCAGGGTTACCCCGAGGACGAGACAATGACCAATTATAAATATAATTCTCCTTCATTTCCCACTCATCTCTCAAAAGTTTCTTCACCTTCTTAGCTTGCAATTCAGTTCTATAGCATTCAATTTATTTCTGTATCTCATTATGACGTTCAGTATAATTATCTTCTTTCTTCAACTTCTCCAGATCAACAGCCAATTCTTGTTGTATCTCTAAGTGTTTTAGATTAGATATCTCAACCAACAGCAACATCAGATCAAGGGCACACTTATTTAAAATGCAATTCCACATCTACAAAAATGTTGAATCATCAAGAAACATCTGTGGCTCTTTTAGAACCCAAAGACCCCTAGGAATTGCCTTCCTTTGGCAGTAATCAGCCAAAGAGGCACCATATAACTCCAACCTCACCATCCGCTTTGATCAGTACAGTAAAGAGTCCCAACTGGACTATCATTATTCTCAAATAAAGAGGGTGCACTTAGCAACTCTTTTGCACGCTCTGAAGTAAAACTATAAACATCTTTCCAAGAGACTGATACAGCCATATTGGTGTTTCCAATATTGTACTATATACCAAACACAATGAAACACTCACTGAGGATATAATGAACACTTACTAACTAACAAAACCCTCAGTACCACATTTTTATCAAATCAATTTTCCAAAATTCTCTCAAAATATAGATAACTTCTGGAAGAACACCTAATGCAGAGGAGAAAAGGCCTCAGTAATCCTGTTTTCCCTCTATGTGGCAGTCAATGCATGCCAGAAGGGGAATCGCTAGAGAATACCATCTAAATTGTCTGGATATTTTTTAGAGTTTAACTCTACAGCTCACCAGTGCTCTCCCCTCATTGTGCAGAGTTAGTGGTAGGTTCTAGCCAATGGAAAGGCTGCACTAGTCACAGGAAAGGTGGGCACAGTGTCTGGGAGAAAGTCAGTGGAATAAGTGGGTTTCTTTGCAGGAGTGAGTGGGGTTGCTGAGAAAGGGTAGAAATGTAAGAGGAATGGTGTAAAGTGTGAGGAGGTTATTGCAGGTTGGGAAAAAGAACTGGTGGCAAAAGCAAGAACTGGGGGCATTGAAGTAGTGGAGTTCAAAAGCAGCATAGCACCAGTAGACAGTCAGAGACAGAATCTTTCTGTCTGAAAAGTGCTAGTGTACCTGATTTGTGGGGTGGGGGGTGGATGAATGCATATGCAAATGTGTGTGACTGAAGTACAACAGAGTACATGCATGTGTAAATGTATCTCCAGGACCAATCAGGAATGCAGTCTTCAAATATGGGTGATGTCAGCACCGATGGAGCCTGTGTGGGTATGCTCCCTAGCATCTGATAAGAAAGCCTTTGGGAGCACTCCACTGTGCCTGCATGCCTGCCTTCCCAACTACTCTTCTCGGTTCTTCAGTTTCCATGGAGTTAGCAGGACATGCTGTCCTGTCACCGCCGAAACATTTCATCTTTTTGGTGTGGAACATCGTGCTTCTGCCTTCCTGTCAATGCCGGTCCATCGAATCCGACACCACTCCCGCTAATTCTTTTTTTTTATTTTACATTTTTCTATTTTTTTTTCTCTAACACAGTTTTCACCACCAAAACTAGGCCTTTAGGCCTCCATAACTTATAACTTTAACTTTAATCTTGAAGACAACTTTTTTGAGGCATGGAAAAGCCAACTACTGGTTTTAAAAAAATGTACCAAGTGTGCTGGTACCAAATCAGTCACTGATAAACATGACTGATGTCTAAAATGTTTGAGGCTTGAACATCAATCCAAGTCTTGTCCTTTATTCCAGCAAATGACAAAGAGAGGCCTAAAGAACTGAGCCAGATTGTTCACCTCAGATTCGATGTCAGTGGCTTCCATTTCTTTGAGGGCATAGACTTCCTCTTATCTGTCTCAGGTTTCTTCAGAGTCCAAACATAAAAGTAAATCTAAGTCTCTGGCCACTACAAAGTCATTGGCATTGGCACTGAAGACCAATACTGAGACCAGAGAGAAGTCCCAGTATAAGTATTGCCACTCCCCTAGAGGTGCTTCTGATGCAGACTAGCCAGCCAAACGGCACTAGCGGAAGGATATGTCCTCCAAAGCATAAGAGGGACTCCAGGATGCTCCTGAGCAATCAACCTCCGGAGAGCTACCAGTTCCATGTTCTGGGATGGTGGTTCAGAGCCCCATGGGCAATTCCACCCAGACATCAGCCATCTCCCTGGACCAGCACTTGATGGCTCTTGAGAGGAGTTTAGCGGCACTCCTGGCAGCCTTGGTACCAATAACATCGACAGCTCCAAGAGTGCAGGCTTTGGCACCAAGCCTACAGCCAAGTGTATCGGCCCTGATGCCAGAACTCGAATTGACATCGATGGAACTCCCGAGGGTGATACCATCATTGGAACCAATCGGAACCCCTGGTATCCAACAGACTCAAACTGATATGGCTCTCGGTTCCGATACTTCCGAGCATTGGCACTGGCATTGACCTTCAATGTCCATAAAGCATCAAGGTCAAACCCAAGACCGCCGATACTTTGACTTCTTGCCATACTCTGATTCCAGTTCTTCAGAATCTGATGAGGGATCACTTGATGCCCGAGAACTTCCAGACATCCCTTTGGACTCTTCACCACTTCAGGAACGGCATCAGTCCCCACTGGAAGATATGTCCTTTCAGGACTTCATACGTGACATGGCAGCAGGGTTCGCTATCACAGTATTTATTTATTTGGTTACATTTATATACCGCTTCTTCCAGCGATCAGTAGCGGTTTACATCGAAAACTTCACACAGTTATCATTTTATATATTTGCATATGCATAACATATAATTGGATTTGTACAGTAGATCATTTGAAGGTTATGTACATAGTTACAGGTTGCATATTAGTGGTTTGAGTTTCAGGTTGTTTACATAGGTTTGTGTGCTATTGCATCGGTACATATATATATTTACAAGTTGCATATCTGAGGGTTTTTGCTTCGGGTCATTTATATAGTGCAGTTGCATTATGTCATATTGTAATATTCTTGGAATAAATAGGTTTTTAAGTGTTTCCGAAAATCTTGTAAATCATTGTTGCTTCTTAGTTCATGCGGTAGGTTGTTCCATTGGGCGGGCACTGTGTATGTGAAAGCTCTGTTACTGGTGAGGGTTTTGGCATTGCGTATGTTCTGTGGGACGCATAAAGTGTTTAAGTTGTGTTTCCTCCTGGTCCTGTTGGGGGGTTGAGTTTGATAAGTGTGGAGAGGTATGATGGGGCTACGCTGTAGATCAATTTAAATATTGTTACTATTATTTTATACCTTATTCGGGCATGAATACGGAGCCAGTGGAGTTCAAACGGTATTGGCGTGATGTGGTCGGAGACACGCACTTTCATTATAATTCGAGCAGCGACGTTCTGTGCCATTTGAAGTATGTTGAGGTTTTTTTTCGGTAGTCCTTGGAGAATGCTGTTGCAGTAGTCCAGGTGAGGCATGACCAGTGCTTGGGCTACTATTCGGAAGTCGGTCTGTTTAATGATGTTACGTAGTGGTTGGAGTATTCTTAGTTTGTAGAATATGGCCCGGTTTAGCAGGTAGGTTTCCATCTTAAAATTTTTGTCAAGTGTTACGCCCAGATATTTTATTTCTTGCTTGATGTTGTATGTATTGTTGTTCAGGAGTATTGTCAGGGGAGGACTGAAATCTGGGTTTTTGTTTACAAACATTACTTACATTTTTTTTGTGGTTTATGCTCATGTTGTTCTATTGTAGCCAAGCTTGTGTTTCCTTTAGGCATGCTTCTAGGTTACTATAGTTTGGGTTGCTCGTATCTATTTGCGTATACAGCATAATATCGTCTGCATATACTGTAGGTGGTAGTTGATCTTGTGTTGTTGGAATACTGCGCAGACTGGTCTTAGGTAGAGGTTGAACAGTAGGGAGGACAATGCTGACCCTTGTGGTATTCCCTGTGTTTGAGGGAATGCTTTTGATGTTTCTTGGTTGAATTGAACCTGCTGGACTCTGTTAGATATGTATGGCCTGAACCATTTGAGTGGGGTTCCTTTTATGCCTATGGCTTCGAGTCTGGAGAGGAGGATTTTGTGGTTTACTGTGTCGAATGCAGCAGATATGTCTATAAATATTAAGATGAACATTTTCTTGCAGTTGTCAATGCCTTTGTAAAGTTTGTCAAGTAGTACTAGTAGAAGGGTTTCTATTACATGGTATTGACGGAAGCCGTATTGCTGATCGTCGAGTGCATTTCTGGAATCGATGTGGTTTTGGAATTGTTGTTGGACTGATTTTTCCACTGCTTTGGCTATGAGTAGGATACTTGAGATGGGGCGATATGAGGCTGGGTCATCCTTCTTGAGAGTTTTGTTTTTTAAGATAGGTCTTATGAGTGATCTTTTGAGTTCTAGTGGCATGATTCCTTGTTGCATTGATTGGTTTACTATGTGCAATATTGATGGGGCAATTTCTGTTTTTGTTGCCTTGATCCAGGTTGCTGGGCAAGGGTCTAGTGGAGAAGTAGTGGTATTCAGGCTTGTGATGATGTTCATTAATTGCCCCTCCTCTATGGTGTGGAAGGAGTCCCATTTTTCACCGGTGTCTAAGGTTTCTTGATAAGGTTATGGGGTGCTGTTTGCGGTGAGTGTTTGCGTGTGGAAATTTTCTGGTGGATTAAGTTTGCTAGCATAGTGATCGGCTAGGGTTTGTGCTTGTATTTCATTGTTTGGACTGTCATCCTGTCTTGCTTTGGTAATAGATTTGACTAGTTCAAACAGTTCCCTTGGTCTGTTCAGCACCTTGTTTAGGATCTTGGTGTGGTGGTTCTTTTTTGCTGCGTTGATTTCTTCTTTGTATTTTGCAAGCAGTGTTAAGTATTCTGTTTTGCATTCGGGGGACCTTTTTTGTTCTCCATCTTTTTTCCAATTTTCTGAGTTGACTCTTCATTTTGGTTAGGGCTGATGTGTACCAGGACTCAGATTTGTTTTTTGGTTTGTTATTTGTGCTCGTTGGGGTATTCATCGTCTGTTTTGCAGCTAATTCGACTCCTTCATTCCACTGGTGTATTAGCAATTCTAGATCAGTGTGCTCAGTATCTACATGTGACGTGATTGAGTTTATTAAGGCTTCTTTGTCAAAATTTTGAATTTCCTACCATATAGGGTTTTCATTCACACATGTTGGCTTCCATGTTTTACTGTCATGTAGAAACTGAATTGAATTAGGTGATGATCTGACCAGGGAACTGGGGTTATTTGGGGTGCAGGGTTTTTTTCTTCATTGTGGCATGACCTTTTGGGTAGGAATACCAGGTCTAGTATGTTTCCCTTGGTGTGTGTGGGATTCTGTATTATTTGTTTGTATCCCAATTGTTCCATGGCTTCAAGGAATGTGCTTTCATGTGTGGGAGCGATAGAAGCAAGGTTAAAGTCTCCTAGAATAATCTGGTATTTTTGTATTGTTGTCGTGCATACTTTTGCTAGTGTGGCCGCAAGGGCTTCATGTTTTGCTGCAGGGGGTTTGTAGAAGAGACAGATTATTAGCTCTTTGTTCTCTAGTTTCAGGAAATCTATTCCATCATGAGATTCCTGTGTGGTGTTGGATAGGTTCAGGGAGTCTCTTGCCATAATTAGGACTCCGCCTCCCTTTCTATTGTTGCGAGGACAGTTGTAGAGTTTGTATCCTGAGTTGTTTAGTTGGTTCAGTAGGACTGTGTGGGTGTCCATGACCCAGGTTTCTGTGATATATAGTATGTCAGGTTTCCTATCTGTTATGATGTCATGAATGATGTGTATCTTATTTCTGATGGACCTTGCATTTATTAGTATACAGGCATGTGGGGTTAGTGTGCCCAGTAGCCTCAGAAAAGAAACCAAAGGCAGAGAAATTGGAGATACTCCAATATCCTCCCACGCCCAGAGAGGTGGCTACATTACCAGTTCATCAGATCCTACAGGATCTTATGTGCCCCATGTGGGAAGCCCCGCTCACAATTCCACCTTTCAGCAAGAGGCTCGATACCATATACCGAATGCCAAAGTGCCCAAGCTTCCAAAAACCTCAGCTCCCATCAATGCTGCTGGAATCAGCGATGCACCACATAAAGAGCTTTAAGAACCTTTCATCAATGTCACCTGGCAGAGTTTCGAGGACACCTGATGCCTTTGGGCGTCGATGCTTCCAAGCATGCATGTTGGCCTCCAGAATAAACTCTTACATGCTGTACATGGGCCTGTTTCTGAAGGATGTCACCAGGGATCTGGAGAATTTCACCCCATGCTTCCTGAGGATAAGCAGAGTGCATTTCAGACACTCATCAAGAAAGGCCAAAATACCAGTTTCTTACCAGGGCCTCTTTTGATGCCTTCAAATCAGTAGGCAGCGTTTCAGTGGTCTGGGGCTTGTAGATCTAATGCCTGGTTACAGGCATCAGATCTCGAGCAATGGATCCAGGATAAACTTGCCAATATCCCATGTACTCAAGAAAACCTTTTGGGCAAAGATTGGAGGGAAAAAGCAGGAGAGACTGTGTCAGACAGACAATCTCATCCTAAAATGCCTTTCCAGGAAAACAGCTGACCCATCCAAGTGGAAGGCTCTTCCAAAAAAATCTTTCTATTCTAAAAAGAAGAGATACTATCCTTTTTACCCGCCTTCTGCTGCCTACCAGCTTCAGCATCCTCAGCAGAGACAGCAGAAGGCGGGTAAAAAGGATAGTATCGCCAGCCGAAGAAGCCTCAATCCGCTGTACAGACACAACCTTTGTTTGGGTTTTGACTCCTTTCTGGAGAGCATTGCCAATCTGCCCCTGGAGGGTCCCCAGCCCCTCCACATAGCCAGCAGACTCTGTCACTATGCCCACAGGTAGTACCTCATAACATCAGCGCAGAGGCCACTCCAGATTGTTCAAGGGAGTTATCAGCTTCACTTCGAAACCTTACCCCCTACCAGCTTCACAGGGGATTATCCCACACAACTCCTTCAAAGCACTCTCTTAAGAGAAAAGGTGACCACCCTGTTCTCCCAGGGTGCCATAGAAAGAGTTTCTCCTCCTCGAAAAGGGATGAGCTTCTACTCTCCATATTTTCTCATTTCAAAGAAAACAGGAGTATTCAAACCCATCTTGGATCTCAGAGACCTCAACAAATTCATGGTCCAAGAAAAATTCTAAATGATTTCTCTAGAAACTCTTCTACCATACATCCAGAGAAACGATTGGCTATGTTCTGTAGACCTAAAAGAGGCGTACATGCATTTACTGATCTATGCCTCACACAGAAAGTATCTGCGCTTCATGTTTCAAGGAGATCACTATCAATACCGGGTTCTCCACTTCGGTCTAGCCTCTGCCCCAAGAGTTTTCCCAAATGCATGGCAGTAGTCGCTGCCTACTTACGCATCTTGGGTGTCTCTGTCTTCCCTTAGATGACTGGCTAATCAGGGGAGACTCCCCTCAAGAGGTAAGACTCTCCCTTCATTGCACTATCACGGTGCTCCAATGCCTGGGCTTTGTCATAAACTGCTCAAAGTCTCACCTTGCTCCAACCCAATGACTGGAGTTCATCAGAGTACTCTTAGATACTCAACAGGCCTAAGCTTTCCTTTCACAGGATCGCTGTGCTCACCTAATCGAGCTCGCAAAGGAGGTGCAAAAGCAAAGCCGAGTAACAGCTTGAGAGATGCTATGGCTATTAAAACACATGGTCTCCACGGTCCACGTTATCCCCTATGCTTGACTATACATGTGAGAAGCACAATAGGCTCTGTCTTCTCAATGGACACAAGCAAAGGGGTGTCTCAGAGATAAGATCTACATCATCTCTCAACTGATCAGATCCCTTCAGTGCTGGTGTTCTCTACAGAAACTACTTATCAGATCACCTTTTCAGATGCTTCCATCTCGATATTTCCTGACAACAGATGCTTCCAAACTGGATTGGGGAGCACATCTGAATGATCTAACCACACAGGGACTGTGGACACAGCACGAATCTTCCCTGCAGATCAGCCTCCTAGAACTACGGGCAATGACAAATGCTCTTCGGGTTTTTCAACCCCAACTTTAAGAAGGGATGGGGTCCTGTCCCCTCTGTGAGGAAGCACTTTGCCTGTGGACCTTTGCCATCTCACATTGCATTCACCTCAGAGCGGTGTACTTCCCAGGTGAACTCAATGTCCTTGCAGACAAGCTAAGCTGTGGAGATGCTTGGATCTTCCGAAAGTGGGGAACCCTACTCATAGATCTGTTTACCATTCTGCAAAACACACACCTTCCATTATTCTGTTCCAGGGTTCCATTGCTGCACCAAAAGGCCCCGGATGCCTTCCTTCTACATTGGGGACAGGGGCTTCTCTACGCATTCCCACTCATCCCCTTGATACACAAAATGCTTTTCAAACTACAGGCCGACAGGTGCTTGATGATCCTCGTCAATTGTGGTTTCCTTTGCTTCTTCAGCTTGCGCAGACTCAACCTCTCAGCCTAGGATTTGCACCCAAATTCCTCTCTCAGGACAACAGAATGCTCCTCCATCCCAATCTTCACTCCCTACACCTGACAGTATTGCTGCTGAAGGGATAGTGCTCACTGACCTCAATTTGCCACAGGCGATCAAAGAGGTCCTTCTTGCATCATGCAAAGATTCCACCAAGCGATCTTAGGCCTTCAAGTGGCATAGGTATGCCCTCTAGTGCTCCCCAAAGGACATTGACCCCTTTTCTTGCCCAGTGGAGTCCCTTCTGCAAATTTCCTCCAATTATCCTTAACATGTCTTAAAATTAACTCATTGAGAGTTTACCTTAGTATCATTGTGGCTTCTCACAACCTACTGGATGGACAGCGTATCTCCTCACATCCCTTAGTGGCATGCTTCATGCAGGGACTCCTGCTGTCCAAGCCACCCATTAAGCCACATCCAGTAGCCTGGGATCTCAGTGTGGTTCTCCTCAACTTCTAAAGCTCCTTTCAAACCTTTAGCCACCACTTCTCTAAAGTTTCTATCTTGGAAGGTAATCTTCTTCATTGCCCTCACGTCACCTCGCCACATCAGTGAACTGCAGGCTCTGGTGGGTGATCTGCCCTATACCTGGTTCCACCATGACATGGTGGTTCTGCATACCCATCTGCATTTTCTTCCAAAGGTAGTCTACTCCTTCCATCTAAACCAGTCTGTAATCCTTCTGATTTTCTTTCCGAGACCACATGCATCTCGTACTGAAGCAGCACTACCCACCTTAGGCTGCAAGCGAGCACTAGCTTACTACTTGGATAAAACTAAAGATCACAGAAGATCCTCTCAATTTTCATTTCCTTTGATCCTAGTCACCTAGGCCTACCGGTAATCAAACGTACTCTATCCAAATGGATAGCAGTTTGCATTTCGTTTGCTTATGCACAGGCAAGACTCTCTTTGGAGAGTCTTGTCACTGCTCATAATGTGTGGACTATGGCAACCTCTGTCGCCAATCTCCGGTCAGTATCCATTGAGGAGATCTGTCAGGCAGTTACCTAGTCCTCCATTCACACTTTTGCTGCACACCATTGTCTGGACAGAGACTCCCGACGGGACGCTGTCTTTGACCAAGCTGTACTCCAGCACCTCTTTGTGATTTAACTCAACTCCTACCCGCTGTCCCAGACTTCTACAATAGACCAGACTATCATTGGGGGAGTATCGCTTCCTGGCATCGAGCCCAATGGCCTCAACTCTTCCGGACTCTTCGGCTACATGCTTTTGGCCTCAGGGATCATTGCTCCCCCCACTATGCCAGTCTGCTACCTGAGAGCTAGTGAGTTCCATATGTGAAGCTGCATTCCTGTTTTTTCCTGGAGATAGCGTAGTTACTCACCTGAAACAGGTGATTTCCAGAAACAGCATGAATCAGTCTTCACAACCCGCCCTCCTCCCCTAGGAGTTGTAGGATTCATTTATGTTTTCTCTTCCTCTCAGCTACAAACTCAACTGAGGAGAGGAGTTGGGAAGGCGAGAAGGCAGGCACGCAGGTGCAGTGGAGTGCTCCCAAGGGCTTCCCTATTGGACGCTGTGGATCATACCCACGTGGGCTCCTTCAGTGCCGACATTACCCTTATGTGAAGACTGATTCCTGCTGTTCCCAGATATCACCTATTACAGGTGAGTAACTACGCTTTCTGTGTCTCTGATGGAAATAGTCTCATATAAATAGAGTTTCCCTTTGAAAATTTCAGCTGGAATGGAGACGTTCGCTGATACAAATGTGGAAGAGTGTAGGAATGGGACACGTGTTTTAAAATAGGGGATATTTAGGCATCCCATATGATTCCAGGGACAAATCCTTAAAATATGGGACTATCCTATATAATATGGGATGGTTGGTCACTTTAACATAGGGGAGGGAGGAAGTAGGGATATAGATAGAACATGTAGGACCTGGATTTAGGTGGTCATAATGAGATGGAGGGGTTACAGTATGGTAGGCACAAGGGAGGGAGTAATAGGGAATCTGAGGAGAGAAGCTGGATACAGGCGAAACAGAGGGGACAGGGGGATGGAGGAAACTGCTGACACAGGGGGTCACAAGGAGACAGAGGGGACATGCAAGACACGGGGGTCAGGGAGATGATGAGTGGAAGGGGCATAGAGAGACAAAGAGGTGATGGAGCAGAGATGATAAATATGGGAGGAAATAGGAAGAAGGCTCAGAAATGGTGAAAATGGGTGGAAATAAGGAGAGAGGAGAGATGCTGGACATTTTGGGAGGATACTGGACATGGGAAGAGATGGGACAGATTCTAGATGGGAGGATGCTGGACAAAAGGAAGAGTGAGGAGAATGCTTGCATAGCAACGAAGAGAGAAAGGAGAGAGTTAGTGAAATACTGGGGAGTAAGAGACTGGGCAAGGAGAGAGTGATGGGGAATGATGGATGTAGGGGAGAAAGTGAAGAAAATAGGTGGGGTGAGAAATGGCAGATGAACCTGAGACCCTGAAAAGAGTTGTGAGAAAATCGAAGAAAGCAGAAACCAGCCCTTGGAACCAACACAATTAGATATATAAAATAGCCAGACAATAAAGGTAGGAAAAAAGAATTTAATTTTCGATTTAGTATTTGGAATATGCCAGTTTTTGTAATTTACATTGACTATCTTTTTATGCATCTCTTCCTATTTCTTTGGTATTCCACTGTATGCAGTTTGGCCTCTTGGGATTTCAGTTAAATATTTTCTACATATTTCTATTTTTAATTTGTGATCACTTATGCTGTACTTGGGAAGGATCTTCCTAAATTCTAAGGTGCATGCTTACTAAAGGTTAACGCGTGTTAAGTGCCACTGCATTGATAGACATAAAGGGCTGTGAATACTTAACGTGCACAATTCTTTTAGTAAACATGCCCGTAAGTGTGTGACTGAGACCAAGAATATGTTAGCATGGAGCTTCGATATAGGGATCTGTAGTAATCTGGCTTGTTCAGTTTTTCCAGTAGGTGTGTGGATGATCTAGGGCCCATTGCAATATTTACACGTCTGCCTTTTTGGGGGTAGGCTCCTTGTCCATTGCCTCTAAAAAAAGGCCTGGGAATCAACTTCCGGTTACACTGCCAATAAAACCCAGGAGCTGCTGGGTCACCAGGAGTCAACATTGACCTGAAGGCACACATTGCATTTTTGCTTTGTGTGAGTTTTGGAAGTTAGTGCCATAATGGAATGGTAGATATATACTATAGGTCCTGTGCTGTAGTTTTCACTTTTTCTTTTTGTTCCTTGTTTGAGATAAACTATAGAGTGTTGGTGGGTAGGGGGGGGAGAGGGTAGTGGAATGTGGATAGTCCTTAAGATTCTGCAGTTTTGTGTTCTTGCTGCCAGTTTAATATTGTTTCTGGCCTATTAGTTTCACTATTGCTGATTTCTGAATTCTTACAGCTCTAGCATTGTCCAGTACTGTCTGCGCACCATGATCTTGAAATCACAACTAGCAGAATTATTTTTCAGTATGAAAATATGTATGCAGATATATTATGCAAATGAGGCCCCACAATGTCTCCACACATGGCCCCACATTACCCTCAAACCATCCCTGTATGCAAGGCTGCGATCACTGCCTTAAACAGCCTCTGCCCATGGGACATGCTACTCTTGTGGGCAGGCTCAACCCTCTCTCTGCCGCGATTGCTGCTGGGCTCAGTCCTTGGCGGCCTTTGTTTTTAGCGGAATATATATTTACATTAACGCCATGCTGGACCAGTGCGCAGTTATGTTGGAGATGCCAAGCCCTTCTTGGTGTTTATGTTGGAGTGGGAAGTGTTGTGTTGGGGTCACAAAGCCCCTCTTGTTTTTCTGAGGGTGGGAAGTGCTGTGTAAGGGCCACTGAGACTCTCTAGTTTTTGCGAAGGTGGAAAATGCTGGGTTGGGGCCACCAAGTCGCTCTTGTTTTTGTGGAAGTGGGAGCTGCTGCGTTGGTTCTGTTGAGCACCTCTTGTTGTTTGGCACATTTAACAGCATGTTTTCTGGGCCATGTGGTGTGATGGAATAAGGAAGATGTGTCCTTCGCTGCTCCCGGGGCTTCCCACCCTGAATTAATATACCATCCCCATGGGTATAGACCATTTACGAAACAAACCACCACAATATAATACCAGACATATTATCGTGTCGTAGGTGACATTCCAGGATGAGTTATAGCGAATGGTGGCCAAAAATTTGAAGAAAGATTGGGGACGTCCTACCGAAGCCAAGATGATGGAGGGAGTAGCAGCGAGCCCGCGAGCAGAGATAATGGAACCCGGCGTGACAATGGAGGACATGTCAGCAGTGGTAGTAAAGGCACTGGAAGGCAGATTTGACGGACTTTCTGCACAAATAGGGCAAGTGGCCCAAACACTATCAGACTTTACTGCCAGAGTTGGACATTTAGAGCAACATGTCTCTGATGTTAAAGACAACAACCAGACAAAAGGGGCTACTATTCAACGGTTGGAAATACAGCTATGGCATCAAGAGGAGAAAATGGATGATCTTGAAAATCGGGGCTGCAGGAACAATCTTAACTGTATAGGAATTCCTGAATCAGTTGCAGACACAGAATTAAGGGACTTCCTCGAAACTTGGATGCCAGTGGCCTTAAAATTGGAAAATCTGAACAACATACTTATCATCGAACATGCACCTCACCTCAGAGCCCAATGCGAAGGTTATCCATGCCCTCGGGCAGTAATTGCACGGTTTCTTAATTTACAACATAAGGAACAAGTACTACGAGCAGTCATAATGTGCAGTCAGTGGAGCATGATGGCATGTGTATCTTTATTTTTGAAGACTTTTGAGCTGTCGTAGCTGCGAAAAGGAAGGCCTTTGGAGAAGCATGTACTAGCCTGGTACAAAAAGGAATTCACTTTGCGCTTATGTATCCAGTTCAACTCCACTTTACTCATATGGAACAGCAAAAAGTGTTTGTCAAGCTGGAAGAGGCCATCAAGTACTCCGGGGAACAACTGAACTAATGGGGCAGAACACCAAGGTCTGTAGCACAAACCTGGAAGATAAGAACATAAGATATGCCATATTGGGTCAGACCAAGGTCCATCAAGCCCAGTATCCTGTTTCCAACAGTAGCCAATCTAGGTCATACGTACCTAGCAGTTTCCCCAAAAGACACAGGTTCCGCAATGCTTCTACTGGGTCAAGCATTGATATCCTGGGTCCCTTCTTAATAATGGTTTATGGACCTTTCCTCCAGGAACTTGTCCAAACCTTTTTTAAACCCAGCTACACTAACAGCCTTTACTACATCCTCTGGTAACAAATTCCAGAGTTTGATTACACGTTGAGTGAAAAAATAGTTTCTTTTATTAGTCTTAAATAGTTTACCCTGTAGCTTCATTGCATGTCCCCTAGTCTTTCTATATTCTGATAACGTAAACAATCGATCTACGTTTATCCGTTCCACTCCATTCATTAATTTATAGACTTCTATCATATCTCCCCTCAGCCGTCTCTTTTCCAGGTTAAAGAGCCCTAACCTTTTTAGCCTTTCTTCACAGGAGTATCCTTCCATCCCCTTTACCATTTTGGTGGCTCTTCTCTGAACCTTTTCTAATAACGCTATATCCTTTTTAAGATACAGCGACCAGAATTGCACACAATATTCAAGGTGCAGTCTCACCATGGAACGATATAGAGGCATTATAATATCTTTTGTTTTATTTTCCATTGCTTTCCTTATGATACCTAGCATTCTATTTGCTCTCTTGGCTGCCGCTGCACACTGGGCCGAGGGTTTTAACATGCTATCCACAATGACGCATTAAAAGAGGGCTGCTACACAGTACCCTGTCCTGTGCTGCTGAGGTAAGCTATATTCTTATTTGATTTAAATTATAGCTCTTTGCTGCTGCTAGGCTCTAACTTATTATGAAATTTAAAACTACAAGCTCTCTGCTGGGTTCTAAATTTAACCAGAAAGCTCTCTTCTGTGTTTTAAATTTAAACTAAAAGTACTTTGCTGATGCTAGGCCCTGAGTGACTATTAAATTTAAATTACAAGCTCTCTGCTGGGTATGAAATGTAACCAGAAAGTTCTCTTCTGTGTTTTAAATTTAAACTTAAACTGCTGCTACTAGGCCCTGACTGATTTAACAAATAATAGTGGGCTCACAGATTAATTAGCTTTAATAGAAAGAATTCTTTTCAGAAAATTACCAGAAGTATATACTCACAATTGCAGATCTCTCTCCAGAAGTAACAGTCCCCTTTTCTAGTCCTTCAATGGTGAAGACTTTGTGAATACCTTAACTGCAAAACAGTGGGGACTTGTGAATACTATCAAAGGAGACATCTTTATATCCAAAATATATTACTGATACTTTGAGACAGATAAGTAGACTCCAGATATCCAGCATTCCCTGTCTAATACCTCTTGTCACCACCCCGTGGTCCCCAGGCGGTTGCCTAGGTCTTGGGAATGGTGAGAGTCTTTATTTGAGAATGCCTATAGTTGTAGTTGTATAATGGCAATAAACTTCAGCCGAGCAGAGATATAGGCACACAGGATTTTTATTATTCTTGAGGCCAAAGGAACTCCTTACAAACAGTCCCAAATATCAAACAAAGATGTGGGTATTTTTCCAGAATAAGGTAACAAAAATAAGTAGCTTCCATATGCAACTTGCCAGCAAACTTAAAACAAAGTATTTCTTCATACAACCAGGAAAACAAGTTTGGAGACAAAAACCTTCTTCTCAAAAATGGCTTTAAAACAAGTACAGCTTTTAGCAGTTCAGCAATACAAAACTCCAACTGCACAATGTTCTTTTTCCTCTCCCAAACCAGGTTTCTCTACCTGCTGTCTGGCAGGCTCTATATACTTTGCAAGCAGTCTTTCAAAGAAAGGGTTAAGCTTTTAGAATTTCCAGCAAAACCTAATTTGCATATTCTCTTCAGCTCGGCGTCTTTGAACACAGCTGCTAGTTTAAGGCTTCACAAAACATTCTAGCCTTTAGCTACTTCAGGGAAACAAGAGAGCATTCCATCTCTATATCAGAACTAGGTTCCTGTGCCATAGAAGTTTCAAACTCCATGCTCTCAGCTTCAGATTCTATCAGAGAAGCACTGGGTTTGAATTCAGCATTATCTGGCTGCAAACCTTCTAAGATTCTCAAAACTCTCTTTAAGGCAGACTCTTCTTTTCTCTGTGAACTGCGTTTACCTTCAGACAACTCCTTAACTTTCAAAGGCTTATTAAAAGACTTAGCCATGCTCACCTTATTTTGGGGAAACAAGCTCCTAGCTGACTTCACAGCTGATTGCTCAATCTCCATAAAAACATCTGGGGAATGTTGTCAGTTACTCACATGGCTTGTGAACTCTCCCGGGCAAGCTTTAAAACCTCTGGCTGGTTTTGCCTTTCTGCATGGAGTTTCTGGTAAGGTTTCTTTCACTCTCTGCGTGCCTTTCTTAGGTAGTCCTACCGAGCTCCTAGGGCCTCTTCCCCTCCTGGAACTCTCTGACCCATTTACCTCAGCACTGGGCTCAGAACTAGAACTCCTGCTTCTCCTTTCTCTCTCAATGGAGGATTCACCGTCACTGGAAGTTAGTCTCCCAAAGCACCTTTCTTTAAGGCTGCCTTTCCCTGCAGTGTACCTCGTTCCTGCACTCTGAGCACCTCCCTCTCGGGCACTCCTTTGCTGGGCAGTTTGAGGACCTTTCTGCTGGGCTCTCCAGACACTTCCTTGTTCTCCTTGTCCTCCTTCCCGTCTTCCTTGAACTGCTTGACCTCCTTGACTTCCTGGAACTCTCTGTTCAGAGTTCCGGCGTTTATATCTGTAGTTTCTCTTACTGCCTGCTAGCTCCACCCCCAGCTGTCCCTCGTGCACAGGGCTGGTAACTAGGGAGCTAGGGCGTGTCCCTTGACTACCACCTTTCTGTGTGGAGTTTTTTTCTAAGTCAGAAGTTTTAACCCCTGAACTTCTGGTTTTGCTTCCCTTCTCTGGGAAAAACACTTGATTTCTCTCTTCTTTCTTGTGCTCTATCTCCCCTGCGCCATCACATTCTCCATTTTTCACACTACCTGCGGACAGTTTGAGGCTGGAACTATCGATATCATAGACTGTGTACATACTGACCATCATGCATAGAAAGACAACAAAGGACTGGGTAAAGACTACTGATAAACAGCCCCACCAGAATGGAAAGGTGGGGAACACTGAAGGGTAGGAGGGAAACTGGCAAGCAGGAGGCTGGAAGGCAGGAGGGAGGGCAATAAAAGTGGATAGTGTGATATGAGGGAGCGAGAGAGAACAAAAGTATAAATGAATGAGGGCTATGGAAGCGTGGTGAAGATTGAATGTGAGACCCAACACAGATGCTGCAGATGATCTTGCCAATGCTTCTGGAGAGGGATAGGGGGGATCTAGTGGCAGGATAAAATTTGGCAATATCCATGAGGCAGAGGCCACCATAAATTCTGTCAATTCTGCTGGGTGAAGAGGGGAAGCTTAGCAAACGCAGGATCTGCTGAGAGTTTCCGGTCTTCCCTGGTGGGGCTCCACATGACTCTTCCCTGCCCGTCAGAGCCCATGAATATTGAGCGCCTGTGCATATAGAGGAGAGCAGAGTGAATGTAGAGAAGGCTTGAAGGATGGATAAATGTGAACTATGAATAATGAGTTGGGTGGATAGGTTTATTAGATGAAGGGAGCTGTTGGGCCCAATTACACTCAATTAGGGGTGGGGTAGTTAATGTGCTGCCAGGACACGAGACTTTAAACATGAAGAAATATGTGCTAATCCACAGTGGGCAGTATGAATGATTAGAATGACAGAAGACAAATGCATGAAAGGGAAAGTGAAAGCTTGGGACACACACGGAGGGAACTGGACTCTGTTGAGGATCTTTGTTCTAATTAATAAAGATTAGGGGGTACTAAACATGTGAAAGATTATACCAGATAAAAGTGTTTTGTAATACAACTGATGAATGGCCAGAATATGGGAGGGTGGGGAGATAAAAGAGGGTGGGATAGGTGGGGTGGGAGGCCCCTACGAACTGCATGGCCTTGGTGGAGGATATGGAGGGTAACGCTGAGAGGAGTTTGAGGGTTAGAAGACAATGGGAGAAACAGGGAAGTGGGAGGCAAGGGAAGGAGGAAGTTGGGGGGATAAGGGAAGGGAGGGGGAAAAGGGATCAAATGTGTAATTGGAAGGGGAGGAGGGAGATTGAACAGAAGATAAGATATGGTAAGAGCTGGAGAAAGGACATTCGAGAACCTGGAACCTGTGTGGGCTCCAGGCTTGGTGGGGGGGGGGGGTGCCTGGATATACTATTAATAATAGAGGCAATTGGTAGATATATAAGGTGGTATTAGGGTTAGACAATGCTAAACCTATTTGAGTAGCTTCTTGGAATGTCTATGGAATAGGGAACCCAATCAAACGATACAAAATACTACACATGCTGCGTGATCAACATGTAGATGTGGTACTCCTGCAGGAGACCCATATGTCTGCTGTGGAACATCAGAAACGGAAACGGTTGATGGGGAATATGTTCGGTGCCTCATCTGGGGACAAAATAGCAGGGGGTTGTTATCTTGGTGCGGAAGTATATAAGTTTGACAGAAATTAAAATGCACATGGTCGATACATATTTGTGCAGGGGCGCTTGCAAGGTAATATGATAACCCTGGGTACAATATATGCCCCAAATGTGTATGAGACAAGCTTCTACCATGACCTAGCATACACAGACGCTACAACAGTTGGTATTGGGGGGGAGTGATTTTAATTGTGTCATGGATCATACAATGAGAAGGGGAGGGGAGACCCAACAAACCCAGAGAATACAGGGGCTTCATGATGGATATGAACTCATAGATGCATGGAGAGTACTGCATCCGACAGAGAGATTACACACACATATCTCGAGCACATGGCTCAAGATCTCGCATAGACTATTTTCTAGTGGCCATCAAAGTGCTAGAGAAGGTAACTAGAGCTAGCATTGGACCAATTGTTATATAGGACCATGCACTAATCTGGGTAGACCTGGCATGGGGGGGGGGGAATAAGAAATGGTTGAGCATGGAAGTTCCCCCTACATGTAGCGGAAGACCCTGACTTTTTAGAATTTCTTTGAGCCCAATGGGTCAAATACAAAACATACGAGGGACATAAAGATAGCTCTCTTCTGGGAGGCAACTAAATTGGTCTTTCGAAGTCATATTATAAGGTACTGTAAAGCAAAACGCAAGGCTCAAGGGAAACATCTTATCCAACTAGAGAAGGTGCTGCATGGGGCAAAGAGATGGTTTTCCCTGCACCCTACACAGGCATACAAATGGCTTTGATGGTTCTCTAAACAGAACTTAATGATCTCTTGCACCAGCGGGCACAAAAATCATTGCTATTTTTTTTAATGTATTAAATTTTATTGAGCATACTCAGATTACAAACATTCAAACACCACAAACCATAAAAATTGTAGTATAACATCTTCCAATTACAGCAGTCTCATTAACCAACCAATTAACAGACAGATCAAGGTAGAATATGAAAACATCAACAACTGTTATGCATCTAATACATATACAATATCCGGCATTAAGACCCTGTAGCAGTGATCTAAATCCACCCCAACACATGCCGCCCCCATGAATTGACCCCAATCAGGATAGGCAGAAGAACAGAACAGTGCCCATATAAAGATCTATAAGCTAATAATAATAGTCAGAATAAGAACAATAATGATAACAATACAGTAGAAATACGAATATCGATACAGAATACCAATACAAAAGCAAAGCCCTCCCATTGAATGCAACATTATTACAGAATTAGAGAGACTGAGGCAATACTACCATAACACCCAAGTACTTCTCACTGCTCAAAATGATTACCCCACCTACCATCCGAGCAATAAGAACCGAAAATCAAAAGGCCCTCGAAGACCCTTTATAGGGAGTAAAGTTTGTGAAAGACCCTGCTCAATCCCCCATCCCCCCACCCTCCCCACCCCCACCCCCCTAACCCATCTGACCCGCCAGACCCAATAGAGCTAGGGAAGGAGAGAAAAAAAAAAAGAGGAAGACAGAGTCCCCTACCGTCAGAGAGAAGCCTCAAAAAGGAGTAAAACCCCGTCATGTTATAACCAGGACTCAAGAGCACTCAAGTGACCTCCTGAAGAATTCAACTCCAGAGTTCCTCACCTGGAAAAGAATGTTCCCTAACTGAAGCAGTTATTTTTTCCAATCGATAAATTTCCCAACATTTAGAACTCCACTCTAAAAGAGACGGTGCTCTACTGCACTTCCAGAAACGAGCTATTACTGATCTGGCTGCTAATAGAAGTGATTGCACCAATCTCCATAGAGGAGCCGTACAAATGGATTCCTGAAGACCCCCTAATAAACAAGACTCCATATCTAATGGGACCATCACCTGAAGCTTCCTAGCAATATGTCCTAACACCTTCGTCCAAAAACTTTGTATGTGAGTACAAAATCACCACATATGGTCAAAAGTACCACTGCATCCACATAATCGCCAACAAAGAGAATCGTCTGCCCTTTTCCATTGAAAAAGATCCAGCGGAATTATTGATAGGCGAAAAAGGATCCTAAGTTGTGTATGTATAAGCCCAAGTGAAATCGAGCATAAGTGCGAGTAAGAATAGACATCCAGCCAAAACGCTTGCCCCTTCCCTGGTAGAGACACTTCCCATCTCTGTTGAGGAAGTTTCAACGTGGGTATAACTGGTGAATCGTCTGCAATATGTCTATATAGCCGTGCAATGAAAGCCTTGAGTTTCTCAGATTCAAAAAGGTCATGCTCCCAACTCCTAGGGCATCTATGTAAATCAGATTCCGAAGACTGGGCACCTAGACAGTGGGATATCTGAACATATTGAAACTGAGAAAATTGAAAACCCAAACGTTCCTCTAAACGCCCTTTAGACATTGGATGAGAGTCCTCCTATAGGGATGATAGTTTCACCAAAGTAAGATCTGAGCCCCCTCCTTTAACCATGTTACGGATAAATCCCAGGGCCCCCAAAATGGTGAAAGGCGAGTGAGAAGCTAATATCTCCATCTGCTTACAAATATTCCTCCATGCCACCCAGCAGGGGCCCAAAAACACATGTGCCTTCACCAGAGCTACCTCCTTCAAATCACTAAGAAAGGTCACCGCAACTAGCGGAATCGGTCTCAACCAATCCTGTTCTAATGAAACCCATTCTGCTTCTGAGTGAATTCCCCCAACAATAACGATCTCAGGCAAATACAAGAATAATACTGCTCCGGGTCAGGAAAACCCATCCCTCCAGACCATTTTGGAAGCGTAAGAATCCGCCAATTGAGTGTCGAACGTTTCCCCATCCATATAAATTGCGACACAGCCTGTCGAAGGATCTTAAAAAACGTTTTCGGGAGAGAAATTGGTAGTTGCATAAACATAAACAGCAACTTTGGTAAAACTAACATCTTTAAAGGTATTGATGCAACCTAGCCAAGAAACCGAGCAATGACCCCAACGATCCATGTCCCGCTTAATTGACTTTAGAAGAGGGAGATAATTCAGGCCGTACAACCGTGAAATATCTTGATGTATGACAATGCCCAGGTATCTAAAGTGGACCACCACCGGAAAGCCTCCTTCACTGTCAAGAGCTTTAAAAGAGGATCGAGACACACACCTAAGCAGTGTGGATTTCTGTCTGTTTATTGAAAATCCGGAGATGTGCGAAAAGCATTCTAAAATACATAGCACTATGGGTAAAGAATTAGGAGGATCATTCAGATAAATCAGCATGTCATCCGCATATAACGAGATAGAATGCCATTCAGAACCAAGATGGATCTTTATCTTTATCTTTATTCAGTGTGCTTGATATACCGCCTAATACCAAATGTGGGCCGCCAACGGTTCCATCGCAAGAGCAAACAATAACGGAGATAGTGGGCAACCTTGTCTTGTGCCTCTGCCCAAGCCAAAGGGAGAGGAAGAGATACTACGTAAAGATACCACCGCCTGGGAATTAGCATATAACGAAGCAATCCACGTACAAAAGGATATCCCGAAGCCAAACTCCCGAAGGACCTGAAGAAGATATGGCCATTCTAGCTTATCAAAAGCTTTTTCGGCATCCAACGAGAGGATACCAAAGGATCCCACTTTAGATTTTAGGCCCTATAAAATATTAATTAACCTGCGCACATTATCAAAACCATATCTGTTTTTCACAAAACCAGTTTGATCTGGATGAACAATATCAGGAATTAGGGTAGCCAAACGGTTAGCTAGAATCTTAGTGAAAATTTTGTAATCCAGGTTCAACAGAGATATCGGTCTATAGTTGGAACACTGCAATGGATCCTTGGCATCCTTAGGAATTACTACAATCGTTGCTTGATAAAAAGATTCCGGAAGAATTTTTTTAGAAAGAATCTCGTTAAAGACCGTTACCAACGTCGGTGCAAATAAATCAGGGAACACCTTGTATAGTTCCGCCGGCAAAAAATCCAGTCCAGCTGCCTTGGCAGATTTGAGATTCTTCATCGCGAATTGAACCTCCGATAACGTGAACTGGCGATCCAGGTGGTTCCTGTCTTCAGCAGAAAGTTGGGGAAGAGAGGCCTCCTGCAACCATTCCTGGATGTCCCCCTCAGAAGCCGACGTTCCACTAGTATATAACTGCTTGTAAAATCTCGCAAAGATGTACGCAATGTCCCGAGATCCATAAAATATCTGACCCTGTGGAGATTTTATAGCATCAATACGATGAAGCTGCCGCTGCTGTTTTAATTGCCACATTAGCAACTTCCCTGCCTTATTACCTTGTTCATAATAACGTTGTTTGGTACGCAGGAAAAGCGAAGCTATCCGTTCAGATTCCAGGGCCGCTAGTTCACCCCTACGGCGAGACAAAAAACTCCACACCTTACTACCTCCCCCCTTCCTATGTTTCTTTTCCAATGCCATAATCTCTCTCCGCAAATCTTCCTGTTTCGCTACCAAACGTTTTTTAAAGGTACTTGATAGAAAAATAAGATGCCCTCGCAATACCGCTTTCCCTGCATCCCAAAGGAGGGCTCTAGATATCTCCGAGGAATCACTGAATTTCAGAAATTCTGTCCAGCCTCTTCTCACCTCAGAGGCAAACTCTAGATTAAGCAGTAAGCCGCGAGGTAGAGACCACCGGTGAGGTGGGGAATCCGCCTCTCCCAGAGAGAGATCCATAGATATAATTGCATGGTCAGACGGGCCCATAGTCCCAATATTTGCCTGCGTTAGCCAAGCGAGCTCAGATCTGGCCAAAAACCACATATCAATACGAGAATGGCAATTATGCGCCTTAGAGTAAAAAGTGTAATCCCTTTCCAAAGCGTGAAGATGTCGCCAGACATCACACAAGTCGAAATGCGAAACCCAGTCCTCCAGTAACTTCCCGGAATGGATCCCTGCTATCCTACTCCCAGATCGATCCAACTTGGAGCGAGAGCATTTAAAGTCCCCTCCTATAATCAATGTACCTTGGCTAACTTCCTGAAGGGCCTTGGAAAGGTCGAGCAAGGAACTCCCCACAGTTGCCGGAGGAAGATATACATTCACCAATGTCAACTTGGACCTGTGAATGGATCCGACTAGGATCAAAAAACGACCTTTTGGGTCAGTTACTTTGCTGATTAGCTGAAAGGGGCAAGAAGAGAATAGAATAGCGACCCCCCTCTTCCTTGTGGAATAATTAGCTAGATGTATGAGAGGAAACCTAATCTTGGCAGAATCAAAGTGGTCCCGTTTTGAAAAATGGGTTTCCTGAAGAAAGATGATCTCAGCCTTCTCCCTACACAACTGGTCAACTATCCTCCTATGCTTGCAAGGATTATTTAAGCCATGCACATTCCAAGAAATAGCCTTAACCATACCCTAGTCTTGAAAAAAGCCACTTGTAAATTTGCATCCTTAGCCCCAAGCCCGTAATTGCAATCTCCAAACTAAGAACCCAGTTCCGCTTTCCCCCAAATTCCCACATAGTCCTACCCGCACCACAGAACTGAACATAAGGTGAATATCGGATAGACAAGTGTGACAGCCCAGTGCTCAGGTCAGAGAGATCCCCTCATCCCCCTCCCTCCCTCTCTCCCCCCCTCCCCCCCAACATTCCTATAATTGCAGGAAGTAAACACAACAGTTAAATCACCCACTAGTGGCGACACCTTTGGTGTCTCCCAGGAAGGCATAGTAAGTATGTGTGTGGTAGAATAACCCCCCACTTCCCTCCACTTCTACATCTTAGCAACAGAAAATGAATTACCCTTTAAGATACTTCTATCTCGCTTATTTCAGCCCTTAAGCTAAATTTCTTCCCAGCCCCATACCCCTCTCCCCACTCCTTTCTAATTGATCCCCTGCACCCCCACTCATTCCCCTTTAGCACAGACCCTTTTCCTTGCCATTAGAATACGTTCCCATAGAGAAGCCCCCTTACCACAAACCCAATGCATCAAGAGTGTAAAATGTGAAAAGAAACATCCCTAGGCATAAACTCTTATCAAACAATTGCCAAACCCAATACAGTTATATAGGAGCAGATGTGTCCATCTCTTTTTGAAGGTTGGAATCTGGGTCAGAATTGGAGGACTTGCGAGATCTAGGAACCTTGCGCCTCTTCGGCAGGGACATCTCCCACTCCTTGCTGGAGTTTCGCTGACGGATGTTACGGTCCCCGTATTGCATCATATCCAAGAATTCCATTGCTGCTGATAACTCCGTAATTTTCTTAGCAGAATTGTTCCATTCAAACAGTAAGGCGAAGGGGAACCCCCATCGGTAGGGGATGGCATGCTTCTGCAACGCTTGTGTTAAAGGTTTGAAACGTCTTCGGCGTTCCAATGTGTATTGAGAGAGGTCTTGATATATTTGGATCTCTTGTCCTTTAAAAGTCACCGAACGTTTCCCTCTGAGACATTTCATCAGGGCCACTTTATCCTCAAAGAAGCTAAAGCAGATTATCACGGCCCGCGGTTGCACATTAGAAGCCCTTCTGATCCCCAGAGAGCGGTGTGCCCTTTCCAACTGCACCGGAAGAGGAGCATTGGGAACACAGAAGGTATAAAGCTCTTGAATTAGAGCCACAATATGCTCTGAACCACCTGTTGGCTCTGGAAGACCAAACACTCTGATGTTATTGCATCTTTGCCGGTTTTCAAGCTCATCTTGTCTTTCCTTTAAATCTTTCGTGATGTGGTCTAATTTTATAATTTTAGATTGGAGGGCCACAGTTGAGTCCATTTGTTCCCCTATATTAAGCTCGGTTTGCGTTACTCTATCGTCCTGTGATTTAAGTTCTTCTCGGATATCACTCACTGCTTTAGTGAAATCCTGACGAAAGAGTTTAAGCTCCCTCATGATTTCCAGAAAGTCGGCTTTCGTAACCGGAGACTGTGGACCCGAGGGACTGGATTTGGATCCGGACACTCCCTCTACTGTAGGCGGGGAATGTGAAGTGAGAGAGTCCGAAGATCTCGCAAATTTAGATAAGGACAATGCATACGATTTTGCAATGGCCATGTTTGATGTTCAGACGATGCAGAGTACGCGGTCCAACAGAGTCTCGTACCTCGTGCGCTCCTCCGTGTGAAGTTGAGCTACTGCACTTCCTCTGAGGTCCAAATAATCTCCTCCTCCTCCGAATAGCAACCACTGCTTAGAAAGCTTCAGTAACCCAATGCCCACAGTATAGAAGGCAGGCGTGCTGGATCAGGAAGCCCAAGGGAGCCACACTGGGGAAGCAAAAAAAAAATGCACAGAAGACCAATTCACCTCCCAGCCATAAGGTAGAAAGCCTATGAGGGACTGTTGTCCTTATGCATGATGCTCCATCCAGTATTCAAAAAGAAACTTGAACTGATATAGAGGTTCAACTCCCCCCCAAAAAGGTAGAAATTCACCTCATCCTCTCTCCGGGGTGGACCAGTGATACACTGATGAATTGAAGGTGGTGAAGAATCAATAGTGACCAGTTAAAGAATCCAAAAATTAATTTCTTCCACCTGTAGTATTCACAATAGGCGCTGGAGGGAGCTTCAGGATAGAATATGGCCCTATGCAATCAGGAAACCCTTAATGCAGCGTCTTGTACTCACAACCAATGATCAGAAACAAACTGCAACAGCCACATTGATGGAGAATGAGCCCAACACTGTAAGTGACACTCTCCCCGCATTCCAGGAAGCCAAAACGCCGATTCAGTGAAGGTCTCCGATGGAACAATAAAGATGAGCTGGGCCCTTTAAAATTCCGGCGGCCATCTTGGATTTCACATTATGCGTTCCAACCATGCGTTCCACAGGACGGCAGCCATTTTGGAGGAGGAGACAGCTTCCAACAACACAGCTAAGAAGGATCACTCCTGTCGTCAGCACCAGCTTGCGTTCCAGAGACTCCCACAGCGAACTTCGCGCCAAAAATGAAACCCTCTTCTGCGTTCCAACATAATGCACTCAGGTAGGTGTAAAATGGCGACGAAAATGATACACCAGGGGGTGCTGTCAGCCGTTAGAATCAAAAACGCTTACAAGAGGATCCCTTAGAAACTGAATCACCATGGAGAGTTCCCTTTCTCCGATCCACTCCCACCGTCCCAGATATCATATTAGACAGTCTCACTCACTGTAGGGAAAGGATCTTCATTCGGAGCAAGTCTCTTACACAGACATCAGAAGGCAGAGAACAGCTAATCGGGCTTCAGTGTTCATAGCCAGCACGCATGATCCAGGCAAGCTACCATTGGCGACACTAGCGAAGTCTCCTCCAGGTGAGCATCAGGGAGAGCCAGGGATTTTAAATCATCCAAAATGAGGCCAAGAGGTTTTTAAAGCATATTTCTTCTAGGACTACAGTATCGCTGTGTAAAAAGACAATTCCAAGCCAGAAAAAATTCAGTATTAGACTGGCATGGAATTGGAGGTAGAAGCTGAAGAGCCTCAAGGATTCATGGCCATCTTGAATGGGCTCACGAGCGCCCCCCCAAATCATTGCTATTTTAGAAGAATAAATTATACCAATATGGAAGCAAATCAGGGAAACTCTTGTCTGCTCTGGTTAAGACAAAAGAGAGTCAGGAACTATATGGGCTATAAAAGATCAAATAGGAAAGATGCAAACCACTCAAGAGGGCATTGAATGGGCTTTTGGTGATTACTATAGTGGGCTGTACACAGTAGAGAAAAGTGATATAATATGGGCCCAGACCTATCTGCAGGATGTGGCCCTATCTCATCTAGCTGAGGATCAATTAGAGAAGTTGAATGCCATGTTGACGGCATAGGAAATCCAGAAATGCATACGTGGCCTACAGAAGTACAAGGCCCTGGGCCTGGATGGCTACTGGACGGAATTTTACCAGATATTACAGGACAAAGTAACTGTCATCCTGGTGGAATATGATTCAGACTTGATACAATGGCGAGCCTTCCCGTAAGAACCTAGTAAAGCCGTAATAACAGCCTTGCCTAAGCCCCTTATTGCCTGAATCTTAAAAGCTTATTTCTGTACTAAATGTAGATGTTAAGATATTGGCAAAGGTAATGGCAGATAGGCTCACACCTCTAATGCCTCTATGGGGACTCGCAAGTGGGCTTTATTCTCGAGCGACATATAGCGCAGAATGTGCAAAAAATCCTGATGGCACAGTATGTGAGTTTGAAACAGCAGCATCCCACAATGCTTATCAGCTTCAATGCCGAAAGACATTTGGTAGGGTGCAGTGGGAATTCATATGCTTGGTACTAGAGAAGATGGGAATTCAGGGATACTTTGTAGACATGATTCGCCTTTTGTATACCAACCTCTGTGGATCAGTATTGATCAATGGGATACCGACAGAAGCTTTTCCCCTAGAAAGAGGCATGAGACAAGGGTGCCCACTCTCTCCCTTACTTTTTGTCTTACAGCTAGAACCCTTACTAGAACGTCTTTGCGCACACCCCAAATTAGGAGGGATCTGGGTGGGTGGGGAGGAGTTCCACATTTCAGCTTTTGCAGATGATCTGCTTTTTTGCTTGGGGATCCAGTACAATCCTTAGACTTACGTTTACAAGAATTTCAGATATATGGTATGTTCGCCGGACTTAAACTGAACAGATAAAGCAAAGGCGCTTTTGCTATATCCGGGTGCCCAACAACAGTGGCAAGGACATTTTGCCTTAAAATGGGCAAAAGGCAGCTTTAAATATTTAGGGTTTCAACTCCCAGGTGATCCAACACAACTTAACTTTCAAAAGGGAGACTGATAAAATGAGGAAAATAGTTAAGAAAAAACTAAAAGGAGCACTTGCAAAGGTTAAAGACTTACATCAAGCTTGGGTATTGTTGAAAAATACTATCTTGGAAGCCCAGACCAGCTGTATTCCACGCTTTAAGAAAAGGGGAAGGAAGTCCAAAAAACTGCCAGCATGGTTTAAAGGGGAGGTCAGAGAGGCTGTTGTTGCCAAAAAAGCATCTTTCAGGATGTTAGGGCTCTTTAACCTGGAAAAGAGACGGCTGAGGGGAGATATGATAGAAGTCTATAAATTAATGAACGGAGTGGAACGAGTAAACGTAGATCGACTGTTTAGATTATCAGAACATAGGAAGACTAGGGGACATGCAATGAAGCTACAGGGTAAACTATTTAAGACTAATAAAAGAAATTATTTTTTCACTCAACGTGTAATCAAACTCTGGAATTTGTTACCGGAGGATGTAGTAAAGGCTGTTAGTGTAGATGGGTTTAAAAAAGGTTTGGACAAGTTCCTGGAGGAAAGGTCCATAAACCATTATTAAGAAGGGACCCAGGATATCAATGCTTGACCTGTGTCTTTTGGGGAAACTGCTAGGTACGTATGACCTAGATTGGCCACTGTTGGAAACAGGATACTGGGCTTGATGGACCTTGGTCTGAACCAGTATGGCATATCTTATGTTCTTATGAAATGGAAAAAAGAGCCAAACGACAAAACCTGGAAACAGCACAAGCACTGGCAAGTCAAATGCAAGGCATTGATAAGGCAGGCAAAGGGAAAATTTGAGAAGAAGCTTGCTGCGGAAGCAAAAACGCAAAATAAAGACTTTTTCAAGTACATTAGTAGCAAAAAACCTGTGAGACAGTCAGTTGGTCCATTAGATGATAGAGGGGTTACAGGGGCACTAAGAGGCGACAAGGCTATAGCGGAGAGATTGAATGAATTCTTTGCTTCAGTCTTTACTGAGAAAGATGTAGGGATGTTACCCATGACTGAAGTGGTATTTAAAGGTGCGGAAGAATTGAAGGAAATATTGATACATCGGGAAGATGTATTACAACTATTAGATAAACTGAAGAGTAGCAAATCACCTGGGCCAGATGATATACATCCAAAGATGTTGAAAGAACTGAAATATGAGATTGTAGACCTGCTATTAGTAATCTGTGAACTATCATTAAAATCATCTCTAATACCTGAAGATTGGAGGATCGCCAATGTAACACCAATTTTTAAAAAGGGTTCCAGGGGTGATCCATGAAACTACAGACCGGTGAGCCTGACTTCAGTACCAGGAAAAATGGTAGAAACTATCATAAAGAATAAAATTACTCAGCATGTAGATAGTCATGGCCTAATGGGAGACAGCCAACATGGCTTTAGACAAGGAAGATCTTGTCTTACTAATCTGTTATGTTTTTTTGAAGGTGTGAATAAACAGGTGGACAAAGGTGAGTCGGTTGATATAGTGTATCTGGACTTTCAGAAAGCCTTTGACAAGGTCCCTCATCAGAGACTTTTGGCAAAACTAAAGAGTCATGGGATAGGAGGCAGTGTACTATTGTGGATCAGGAACTGGTTAAAAGATAGAAAGCAGAGGGTTGGGCTAAATGGCCAATTTTCCCAATGGAGAAAGGTGAATAGTGGTGTACCCCAGGGATCTGTGCTGGGTCTGCTGCTTTTTGACATATTCATAAATGACCCGGAAAGTGAAATAACAAGTGAGGTTATCAAATTTGCAAATGACACAAAACTATTTAAAGTTGTTAAAACCCAAAAGGATTGTGGAAAATTGCAAGAGGATCTTGATAAATTGGAAGACTGGGCATCAAAATGGCAGATGAAATTTAATGTGGACAAGTGCAAAGTTATGCACCTAGGGAAGAACAACCCAAACTATGGTTACACGATGCAAGGTTCCACATTAGGGACCACCACCCAGGAAAAAGATTTAGGCGTCATTGTGGATAACATGTTAAAACCCTCGGCCCAGTGTGCAGCGGCAGCCAAGAGAGCAAATAGAATGATAGGTATCATAAGGAAAGGAATAGAAAATAAAAGAAAAGATATTATAATGCCTCTATATCGTTCCATGGTGAGACCGCACCTTGAATATTGTGTGCAATTCTGGTCGCCGTATCTTAAAAAGGATATAGCGTTATTAGAAAAGGTTCAGAGAAGAGCCACCAAAATGGTAAAGGGGATGGAAGGATACTCCTATGAAGAAAGGCTAACAAGGTTAGGGCTCTTTAACCTGGAAAAGAGACGGCTGAGGGGAGATATGATAGAAGTCTATAAATTAATGAACGGAGTGGAACGGGTAAACGTAGATCAATTGTTTACGTTATCAGAATATAGAAAGACTAGGGGACATGCAATAAAGCTACAAGGTAAACTATTTAAGACTAATAAAAGAAAATATTTTTTCACTCAATGTGTAATCAAACTCTGGAATTTGTTACCGGAGGATGTAGAAAAGGCTGTTAGTTTAAAAAAGGTTTGGACAAGTTCCTGGAGGAAAGGTCCATAAACCATTATTAAGAAGGGACCCAGGATATCAATGCTTAACCCAGTACAAGCATTGTGGAACCTGTGTCTTTTGGGAAACTGCTAGGTACGTATGACCTAGATTGGCCACTGTTGGAAACAGGATACTGGGCTTGATGGATCTTGGTATGACCCAGTATGGCATATCTTATGTTCTTATGTTCACAAATATATGCTTTGAATGTCACAGACCTATTTCATGATCTAGAAACCCGTGAAAACCGGTGGCGAGATCTACCATTGTCATTGAGTGGTCACATCAATTTATATAAAATGGTTATTTTCTCCAAATGGTTATATATTCTCCAAGTATTGCCTATCTTTCTGCTACCTAAGGACTTAAGGTGATTGGATCAAACAGTGGAGACTTTTCTGTGGAAGGGAAGGCGAGTCCATATTAATATTACAGCACTGAAAGATTCCTGGCGGGGGGGGGGGATGGAAGTCTGGGCCTCCCGGACAAGCGGAGCTACAAGCTACAATATTGCATGTGTATTGCCACATATCTGGGATTGGTTATATGATACTACTGAGTACACCTCCGACAGCAATGGAGGAGGCTTGGGTGGCCCCCTACTCACTTTGCTATATACTACACAATACACCATCCCGGAAAGATGGCAATATCTTGGTGTCTTTAGTATGTCAGGGATGACGAACCCTCTGCAAGCAGCTACAGTGGTCCTCTGAACATACTCATACCTTCCACTGCAGGGCAATGGAGAATTTGAGCCTGGACTCACCAGTCGCATGTTTAAAAGTTGGGAGCGCTTAGGGATAACAGGGTTAGACCAATTGGTAAACAAGGTCGGGAGGCCCTTAAATTTCACAGAGCTCCAAGAGCGGTATGAACTCACTGTGAAGGATCAATTCCCATACTTACAAGCCCCTAGCTATATAAAAAGCTTACCTCAGCAGGCACTAGACAGCTAGTTCACCTCCAAAGTCGAGGAACATTTGATGGCTGGACTGGAAGGGTGCATGAAGATAGCAACACTAAGGTAAATGTGGGCAGAAATGGGTACTCCGGTAGCTTTGGGAGAACTGGCTGATAGATGGAATGTAGACTTGGCCATAGCAGTACAAGGAACAGAGCTACTTGAAGCATTGGCCCACATACCTGAACTTAGTGCAAATGTCGACCTTCGAGAAACGCAGTTCCGAATAATTTGAAGAATGACGTCCCCTCAACCAGAGTGTTTACAGCAGGATTAGTTAAGACCTCGGACTGTCCATGGTGCCATGCACCGAGGGCCACCTTAGACACATGTTCTGGAATTGTACAATCGCAACCCGATTTTGGAATCGGGTGCAATGGTTCTTAGAGAAGGTTCTAGAAATGTCTAATAATTTAACACCCTAGAACACAGTATTAGATTGCAACATTGATGATAGTACATGGTGGAACATAGAAAACCGATGGTTACATCGGGAATTGCTGCTAGTACGTAAAATAGTGCTGGGAACTTCATTGACGACAGAAGGCCCAGTAGAAAGTCGTTGGAGAACCTATCTACATAGAACAATGGTAATAGAATAGACACACAGATGTAAATGGAGTAAACCGGGGGAGCCCTTCTTGCCAGCCTGGGATCCTTACATAAAAACACTCTCTCCTAGAATATGAAGCCTGTGACGTAGAAGCCTCTCAAGAAGCTATGGAAACAGGTAGTGATCCGGTGGAGAGAACCGGTACTGCAGGAGAATGCAGGATTTTCTCTTCAGAGAGAAAAAAACACAGAGCTAATCAGGAAACACACCTCACCTCAAGGAAGGAGAGAAGCCAAGTCCCTGATTGGGCACGCCCAAGCAGGAGGCGGGCAGTGCCGTACACAGGCACCTTGTTAAGCACTCAGAAACGGAGAGAGAGGGAACAGGAAGAAGGAGAGGAAGAGAACGGTTTGGTTTTGGAAGGAAAGGACCAGGAAGAGTTGGAGAGAGAGCAGTTAAGCAGCTGTGATCCACTAAGGAGATTGGACTCACGGAGCAGATACCCGGGAGACTCAGAGGCAGGAAGAATCTTCTGTGACCAGAAGGATTCAGGGGCACTGAGAGACCCAAGGCTACAGCACAGGCTTCTAGAGGACCAAGTGGAACCTTGGAACCAAAGGCAGAGGGACCGAGAATTACCCTGGAGAAAGCCACAGCACAAGGTACACAGTGGGTTTGAAACTGCTAGCAAGTTTAACATTGGGAAGCCAGAAAGAGTAAAGGCTAACGTTAAGAGCCAGGACAAAGTCAGACAACATGGTAGCAATTGGTTGCAGTCTGAAAAGCATTTAAGCAGCCTAGGCTATATTCATAAGCCAGCAGAAACCTATGGTAGGAGAATAGCTGGCTCCTATTATAGAGACGTGGGCCAAAAGAAGTCTGAAGGTTCTACTTTTAACACTCTGTTGAAAAACTCTCCTCTCACAGCTGAAGTTTTAAGCCCAGCACTAACGTTTAGTGATAAGTGGGGGAAGGATAATCCTAACACGTGGAGCTGTTGTCCTAGTAAGAGCAGCATTGCTAATTATCAAGAGATAAGCAGTTTAAACAAACAGTTACCTGAAGGATGAAGACATTATCAGCTTAGCCCAGAAAGAACGCAGGCTGAATTGCTTCTTAAAGACTTCAGAGAGTTCCTTGAAAGCAGGGCAATTTCTTCCTCTAATGTAGCACAGCCCTCAAAAAGCTGTGAAGAGGAAATACCTTTAGTTTCTTCTCTACCGTTCACAGAGCCAGACATGTCAATGGACTGTTCAGCTTGTGTCATTGAGAAGGACATTTAATTGTAATGCTGTACAAAATTATATGAAGAAATATAACAGAAGTTGCTGTATTGATTCCTATGCTGAAGAGCTTATCAGAGGGGAATAAGTTAAAGCATAATTGTCTGCATACCACGAGCATTGCTGTTTGCCAAAGTTTGTTTCATCCGTTAGAAAAGGGTCAATGACAACTGAATGTGATCGCAGAAGATAATGGACATTTAGCCTAGCAGTGCAATACCTTGTTTTGGTTTCTCACTCTTGTTTTGTGCTATCATACTTTATTTGCGTCTGTTTGCACTTGAACTGCAATGCGGAAATAAACCTCATCAAAGAAATTTTCTTTGCCTGCCTTACTGCTTGAGCACATACACAACTACAACCTCAACCCTGAAGGGCATCCAAGGCCACCTCCTCCTGAAACCCCAAGGTCCAGGGAGTGGGTGTGTGGCAAGCCATACGCTTAACTCAAATTGTCTCTGAGAGAGGATGCTGATAGTAGCAACTCACAGGACAAGGAGAGGAAAGATGAAAGAGATTAGGAGATGGAGGCATATTCATACACTCTCAAACATTATAAAATATGATGACAAAAGGCTTTGAAACAAGGGAAGGGGGATTACAAAGCGGGGTCCCTAAAAGGCGAAATTGACTGAGGAATAGGAGTTCTATCTGTCTCTTAAAATACATCTCACCTCTATAGAGGGATAGTTTACTTACACAATAAGAGATGCTCCCGTACAATGGAATAGCCACATGGGCCGTGGCATCGTGGCTAGAACAAGGAGAGGGGAGGGGGTAATAGTATATGGGAATTACGGAAGCAAAGAATGAAATATTCTTAATAATGAATTTTTGTATAATAGGCTGTACAGTTAATGGAAGAAAAGCCATAAATACGGAATATGCACGTGCAATACTTGTTCAGGAGGATTATGGCGGGTAAGGGCCAGAAAAGTTGAATAGGGGAAGGGTGGGGGAGGGTGATATTGTGGGCAATAAATGTTTGAAATGTTACAGGTGGGATGATGTTGAATATTTTTTGTTGATATGTAAATGTACCCAAATGTTGGAAGTGTAACTTTTTGTTGTCAATAAAAAATATTGGAATATAACAGCATATTTCCTAAGTTCTGTGATAGTGACACATGTATGGTTTGCATTATCGTGCGGGGCTGTAGACTAACTTCAGGAAGATAGTTACATCCCCATGTAGTTGCCACATTTCAGAGTGGCAAAACGGCTGCAGGAGCAACCAAGGCCACTCATTGAGATGGCATTGGTTGCACCCACGCTACATGCGCTTATGGGCGGCCCAAGGGGGGTGCGGGGCCATGTGCAGAGACTCTGTGCGGGGCCTCATTTGCATAAGGGGCCTCATTTGCATAAATATTTGCATAATGTTACCATACACTAACTTTTAGTAAACATGCCTCTTAATGAGTGTATGGATAAAGAAAGACTAAAAGATTTCTACATTACTATAATCCAGTGCCAACCGTCAGGCACAATAGGAACTACTACAAACACTGCCCATTTAGAACCCATTCTAAATCCTGAATCTCGTATGTCTCCCACATATATAACCAACAGACTTAGAGAAACATTCACACATACATATTTTTGTTGGAACTCACACTTTGAAGGACCATCCTTCTCGTGGCGTGCTGTTCCCTTTTATTCTTTATATAGGGACGCAACCCTAACATGCGTTCAAAGGGGATATCTATCCCTCAACATCAACCAGTTAACATTCTTTCATTCAGGAAAAACCCTCTTAGAAGCCACTTATCTGAACGGAGACTTTCCACAGTTCATAGGCAACTCGGCGTCTTCCCCAGTTCATAGATAGACTCTATTCAAGTAGCAACCATACGAGAGTCTGAAAATGACAGAAAATGAGGGGAGACTCTCGTATGGTTGCTACTTGAATAAGTCTCAGAAGTCATAACGGATGACCTTCCCTGTTGGTTACATTGATTTGGAGGTGTTGGGTTTTACCCGGTATCGGCGGCTGATAAAGGGACTTCTCCATTTACCATCAGGAGTGGACGTTGAGTCTATCTATGAGCTGGGGAAGACGCCGAGTTGCCTATGAACTGTGGAAAGTCTCCGTTCAGATAAGTGACTTCTAAGAGGGTTTTTCCTGAATGAAAGAATGTTAACTGGTTGATGTTGAGGGGTAGATATCCCCTTTGAACGCATGCTAGGGTTGCGTCCCTATATAAAGAATAAAAGGGAACAGCACACCACGAGAAGGATTGTCCTTCAAGGTGTGAGTTCCAATAAAAATATGTATGTGTGAATGTTTCTCTAAGTCTGTTGGTCATTTAGAACCCATAGCAAACCCGCCGTATCATAACAGCACTACCAGGACTCACAAAGCACCAGACCCTACCTATCAAAAGGCAACACTGCAAATATTAAACCAATACATTTCAGAGAATAACAATACATGACCTACTGGGGAAAGAGAACAAGTGGCAATGTCAAATAGGAATTACATAAACAGAATACCTCAGCTCAGTTACACATGCAGAATATAGACCATCACCAAACAAGAAATCACAATTTAGAAACAGGAAGATAATAATTAAAATGGGAACCCCAAAAGCCAACTTAGAATGTACAGCAACACTGTAGAAATACAACTATAAATTAATTTCCTCTTGTACTAAACAAAGCATAGACGTTAATGATGCACATTTCCCACAGCTGACATATTCCAGTTAATAAATTCAAAATAAAGAGATATTTTTCTACCTTTTGTGCATTTTTTTTTTCAGTTGCAATTGCTCCAGCCACTTTCTTCTGGTTTCTTCATGTCTTCTGTTAACTCTCCATCATCAGCTGTCCATCTGTCCTTTCTTCTAGTTTTTTTTCCATTCTCTCTCTACATCTGCTTTAACATACTAATCTTTCTCCTTTTGCTCTTTCCTCATTCCTATTTCATCCACTCAAATTTTACCCCTCCATCCTCAATCCCCACATACTCTCCTAATACCCGGCCAATTGTAGATTTTTCTTCCCTCCCACACAAAATATTTTTCCCTGTTCCATTTCACTCTCCCAGCCCCATCCCATTCTAATCCTCCCCCAAAATCAGCTCCCTTCTAGTTCCAGCCCCACCCAGCATCCGCTCCCTTCTAGTCCCCACATCAGCCCATTTCCAGTCCTAGCCCCCCATCAGCCCATTTCCAGTCCTAGCTCCCCTATCCATTTCCAGTCCTATCTGAGTCCCTCCATCAGCTCATTTCCAATCCCAGCCCCCCATCAGCGCATTTCTAGTCCTTTTCTAGCCCCATCATCAGGGGGGGGGCGGGGGAGGGGGCGGGGGGGCCCCGCGGGACATTCGATATTGCCAGCTTTTATTTTTTTTAATTCTACTTTTAAAGCAGAATGTTCTTTGCGCGGGGCCCCCTGAAACGCGGGGCCCTGTGCAAAAAACATTCTCACTCAATGGACGGGCCGGCCCTGCATGCGCTGAGCCATTATGTTAGTTTCTACTGAGAATGCAGATGCCTACGTGTGAGAGTTCTCTCTCTTGCCTCATTCTGGAGGAATTTTGGAAAAGAAATCCTGAAAACCTAAGAGTAATGGAAAAAGAATGGAACTTGTTCCATGGTCCAGCTGGAAAGTGGCCATGTGTTTTGCTTTTCTGTTACTTCAGCTTCCTACTGCTAGTCCTTTGTCTGTATAACTGCCAGTAGGAAGTGAAGCTAGAGTGAGAGAAAGCCAGAATAACACATGCTTGATCAAGAAATTAAAACATATCTTGTGATCTTGCAAGGAGAAAGCATGGATTTATTGGGTTGTTATTCAAGCCTGCTTAACACATGTGGTTTGAATTAGCAATATATTACTGCTATATTGCGACTCTTCTTTGGATCAACATTATACCAATTTTGCTTATAGTTTCTAGATGAACATTGACTCTATGGTTATCATGTTTTTGGTTACTACATTCTGTACAAAATCTTTCTACTGCATATTTTTTCAATGAATAAAATATTTAGAAACATAGAAACATGATGGCAGAAAAAAAACACATGGCCTATCTAGTCTGACCTTCCATATCACCCACTATAAGAGTCTCCTTTTTTCCTTTAGAAAGCCTCTGTATTTGTCACATGGTTTTTTGAATTTAGATACTGTCCTCATCTCTACCACCTCCACTGGGAGACTATTTCATGCATCTACCACTCTTTATGTAAAGACATATTTCCGCATATTACTTCTGAATCTATCTTCTTTCACTCTTATCCTGTGTCCCCTGGTGGCAGAGCTTGCTTTCAATCGAAAGAGGTTTTCCTCCTGTGCATTTATGCCACAGAGGTATTTAAATGTCTCAGTCATATCCCCACTGCCCGCCTTTCCTCTAAAGTATATATATTAAGGTCCTTAAGTCTGTCCACATATGCTTTATAACAAAGACCCTTAACCATTTTAGTAGCCACCCTCTGCACTGACTCCAACCTGTTTATATCCTTTTGAAGGTACAGTCTCTAGAATTGCACACAGTACTCCAAATGAGGTCGCACCAAAGACAGAGACACTATCACCTCCTTTCTTCTGCTGGCCATTCCTCTCTCTATGTACCCAAGCATACTTCTAGCTTTCAGCATCGCCTTTTCTACCTGTTTAGCTAGTTTAAGATTGGTAGACACAATCACGCTTAGGTCCCATTCTTCTTTCGTGGACATAAGTATGTCACCCTCTATACTGTACCGCTCCTTTGGATTGTTGCAGCCCAAATGCATGACCCTGCGTTTTTTAGCATTAAATCTCAGCTGCCAAATTCTAGACTATTCTTCAAGCTTATCTAGATCCTCATGTTATCTACACCTTCTTGGGTGTCTTCTTTGGTGCAGATTATGGTATCATCCTCAAAGAGGCAAACCTTACCCAACAGCCCTTCCCCAATATCACTAACAAATATGTTAAAGAATCAGACCAAGGACAGATCCCTGCAGCAATCCACTGGTAACCTTCTTCTCCTCAGAGTGAACTCCATTTACCTGTACCCTTTTGTCGCCTCCCACAATCAATTTCTAACCCAAACAGAAACTTTAGGGTTCATCTCAAGGGTGCTTAGTTTGTTTATTAGTCGCCTGTGCGGAATGGTGTCAAAGAAGTCCTGCTCGCATCAAGGAAAGACTCGACGAGATGGGCCTACGCCCTCAAGAGGCTGTGCTTCTTGCTCTAGTGCTCCATGCTTCTGATCGATCCATTCTCCTGTTCCACCTGGTGGGGTCTCCAGTATTCCTCCACCTTTCGCAGGTGGGGCTGAAATCCAATTCGGTCAGGGTTCACCTGAGCGCCATTTCAGCCAACCACTTTCCCGTCCACTGGTCTCTCGCTTCATGCGGGGCCTTTTACTCTCCAAGCCCCCCATCTGGCTCCGCTGACGGAGTGGGACCTGAACATCGTGTCTCATGCAGCCAAAGCAGCTGTCCTTTGTGCCGATGGCGACATGCTCATTTCGGCACCTCTCCTGGAAAGTATTTTATTTTTATTTATTGAACATCTCTTTTATACCGCTCCTTCCAGCGATCGGGATGTTACATTGAACAATAACATGGAGATACATAGAACATTGAACAGCTTGATAACATAGCTGGAACTAGAGAACTAGTTAAAAACAAACTATTTACATAATAGTTGGAACCAGAGCTATGTACATAACTCTGGTTCCAATAGCAGGTAGTCTTTCTTTTTTTCTTTTTTTTTTTTTTAAAGCTTTATTTTCATTTTCCAAAACAAAACAGACATAACAAATGTCACACAATACTATCTACTAAGTAAAACAAGCTACCTCTAATACAACAATACAGAAATACAAAGACCCCTGAGACCCTCCTCCCCCCACCCTCCCCAACCCTCCCCTCCAGGGTTTAAGATGCACGATCAGTGAAGTCAAAACCATAACAGATCTCGAGCTTAGTTAACTACTCAGCTTAGCAGCCTCAATGTAGTCATTTAATAATTGCCATTTAAAAGCCTGATTCCCCGGTAGCATTTTAGTTTTACCAGAATGCTGCTCAAACTGACTATACAAGCAGACGCGGTTCCACCACTCGTGCTCAGTTACAAGGGCAGTGGACTTCCAATGACTGATAATTAAGCATATTGCAATACCCATCATAAAATCTAAGAGAAAGGCACCTTCCTTAGGCAAAGAAGGTATACCCGCTGTGGACCGCAAACCTATTATCCGCCAAGAAAGGGGCTCTCTGAATTTCAGAATAAGTTGTACTTGCTTCCAAACTGAAGTCCAGTAAGTCCGGACCCCCAGGCATTCGTATACTATATGTTTCAAGGTGCCCGTCTCCACTTTACAGGTCCAGCAGAGAGGGTTGAGAGTATTGTCCCACCGAGCTAGTTTGATCGGTGTGTAAAAATATTGATGAGCGAAATAAAACAGAGTCTGAGTAAGGGAGGCGGATCTAGAAACCCTTACTTGCTTGCACCAGAAGTTTCTCCACTGGATATCAGATAGTCTCTTCCCCGTCTCCCTTTCCCATCTCTGCCGTATCGGCTGCATCAAAAGCGATGAGGATTGGGTTAATCTCTTATAAATCTGTGAGACAATACCCGGCGCTTGCGTTATGTCGCGAAGAAGTTCAGTTGCCCCTTGAGTGGATAAGCCCTGTTTAGGATCTATTCCCGCCCCTACTAAGCAATGTCGAAGCTGGTACCATTGAAAAAGACAAGTAAGCGGGAGGCCAAATTCATGCTGAAGCATCTCAAAGCTCTTCCATCTATTGGCAGTCTGTAATTGACTCACTCGCCATATCCCGCGTGTATACCATGTTTTCCAAGCGAAGGACTTCTTCTGGATTCTAAATAAAGGATTATTCCAAATGGGGAGGTGAGCTCGAAAACTACAATCAGATCCGCCGACCTTGATAAAAAACTGAAAGGCCTTAAGTGTATCAACAATGACTATAGGGTGCGATGAGGTACTTGAGAACTGCATCCCTGGAGCACACTCTAATGGAATTGGTGCCAATAGCCGCTCTTCCAAGGTTACCCATACTGGTCTACCAGCAATTGGGGTCTCTAGCCATCTAGAGCCTTGTTTGAGGAGGAAGGCATGATGATAAGATTGAAAGTTAGGGAAATTCACTCCACCCTGTTCTCGACTAAGCCTCAACTTCTCTTTGGAGATCCTCGGTGTACTATTTTTCCAAAGGAATTGAAGAAGCAGCCGCTCGAGCTGCTGATAGACGCGAATCGGGAGAATACTAGGAAGCATCTCCAAAATGTAATTGACCTTGGGAGTTATCATCATTTTTACAGTTTCCAGTCGACCCCACCATGAAAGCATTAAAGGGGACCACTTGGTAGTCAGCTCCCGGGCTAAACTCAAGATCTCTTCTGCAGTCCGTCTAACCGATTCCTCAAAGGGGTAACAGTAATGGGCCCTTAAATATTTTACGGCGCCGGACTCCCACACAAAAGGGTACTGGCTAAGATTGTCCTTATGTACCCATTTATTCATAGGAAACACCACAGACTTTGACCAATTAATTTTGTAGCCTGAGTATCTCGAATAGTTCTCTATTTGCTCTAATATCCGAGGAATTGAGTCAGGGGAGGTGAAAAGAAGGAGATCATCGGCATACGCCGAAAGTTTAATTTCCTGTCCCACTATTGATGCTCCATGTATATCGGGACTTTGCCGTATGAGAAGAACTAAGAGCTCCATCGCTAGATTGAAGAGCATGGGAGATAGCGGGCAGCCTTGGCGGGTGCCCCGTCGCAAAGTAAAAGGGGCAGAAGTCACTCCATTAACACAGACACGTGCGGTGGGGAGAGTGTACAAAACTTCCAGAGCCCTTATATAAGTTGACCCAAAACCAAACCATCTTAGTATTGCAAAAAGAAAAGGCCACTCCAGGCGATCAAAGGCCTTTTCGGCATCTAAGGAGAGACCAACTAAAGGCTTATCCATCGCGTCTGCTCCCATCAAAATATGACATAGCGTACGCGCGTTATCGGCGGTCGAGCGCCCCACCGTAAAGCCACATTGGTCAGGGTGGATCAAAGTTGGTATAATTCCCGAGAGCCGGATTGACAAGGCAGTGGCATAGATCTTATAATCAGCGTTGAGTAATGAGATGGGACGATAATTGGTAACTACTTGAGGATCCCTACCAGGCTTCTCAAATACGACTAGATTAGCTGCTGCGAAAGCACCCGTTGACTGCTCTTCCAAGGATAACATCTTGAAATACTGCTCTAAATGAGGAGTAAGGGTTTTAGCAAAGGTTTTAAAGAATTCGACTGGTAGCCCATCCGGTCCAGCGGCCTTACCCGCTGACATGGAAGCTATTGCTCTACCAATTTCTTCCCCAGTTAAAGGGGCGTCTAATTCCTCCCGCTGCTCGTCCGAGAGAACGGGCCGATGAGTGTTGACTACTAGTTGCTCAAAGCCCTCCTGTGAAAATTCCCGTTCAGAGCTATATAATTGAGTATAATAATCTCTGAAGGCCTCGGCAATCTCAGCATCTTTAACAATCAGGTCGGTGTCTCCCAATCTCTGTAGGGCACTGACCCGTTTGGCCTCTCGCTTACCTTTTAGCGCCGTTGCTAGCATCCTGCTTGCTTTATTGCCTTCCCGGTAATAGTTCCCATAGTGCCTCCTTACACTCTGGGAGGCCTCAGAGGCAGCAAGAGAGTTATACTGAAATCGCAGACGCTGAAGCCTCACCAGAATGCAAGGGTCGGTCCTTCTCGTCAGGACCCGCTCTCCCGCCTTGATCTGCTGCTCAAGGTCGTGCAAGTGCTTCTTCTTTTGCCTTCTCGACCTTATACTAAAACTAGTGATGGCTGCCCTAATTGTGGCCTTAAAGCCCTCCCACCAAGCCCACCCGGAAGTGGCCTGTGGAGAGTTAAACTGAAAGTATTCAGAGATGGCAATAGCCATCTCTATACGAAATTCAGGGACATCTAAAAAAGACCTATCAAAAGCCCAATCGGCAGACTGACTATGGCTGGAGTCAGCTTCGAGGACCACTGAAATAGGGGCATGATCCGAGATATGGATTGAGTGAAGACTAGCAGGCCCCATATTGGGAACCAGGGCCTTGGAGACCAGAAAAAAATCAATGCGGGACTGTGATGCATGTGGCACTGAAAAAAAGGTGAATTCGAGCTCTTGTGGGTGTTGCAGGCGCCAGATGTCTACTAGGGCTAATTCCTGGATCAGAGAAGTTAAAAAGAGCTGACCCTTCGAGCGCTTAAGCGAGCGGGGCGGCTGGCGATCGATTAATGGGTCAAGTGTTTGGTTAAAATCCCCCCCAATAATGAGTGACTTACCACTATCCCCATATAGCTCTTTCGCGATCTCAGCATAGAACGCCAAGTTATCAGTTGTGGGAGCATATAAACACATGAGGATCATTTCAAGCCCCCCCATCTTTACCCGGACCTTGGTCCAGCGTCCCTCTGTATCAGATCGGCGGCTAATTACTGTGATTTTAAGAGATTTTCTAACGAGAATGGCTACCCCGTTGTGCTTCCTCACTGCCGGGGAATACGCTATTACCTCATATGGCCGCAGACCCAGTTTCAAAGACTCCTTCAAATTTAAATGTGTCTCTTGTAACAGCAATATGTCAGCCCCTTCGCGACGCGCGTAATCTAAGATTTTCCTTCTCTTAATCGGGCTGTTGACTCCTTGCACATTAAAAGAGACTATTTTACAAGGAGCCATTGAAAACGGTAACAGAATTGCCCCTTATAGGCCATAACAGAATACATATTGTTACCTGACTTATGATACTGTTACTTTGTGGAAGAGCTAGGCACCTCTTCAGTAAGTAAAAGCCCTTAAGATTTCGTGCCAAGCTACCCAATTGAGAAATTAACAGAAACCCTGGAGGAGAGGCGATACCCCAAAAAGTTACCGGTGAGCACAGGCCGGCAGGGCTGGTCCGGGAGACCCAATAAACAGGAGGGCCCCTGCCGCCAGCGATGCTAGCTACAAATACATGCATGCTACGTGTGACAAAATTAGACCCATCTCCACCCCTGGTAACTAGCTTTCACATCACTAATACATAAAGATACAAGGACTCCCCAGAGAAAAGCAAAATTCCCCTGTTAAGCACAGAATGTCAATCTGGGGTCTCTGACGCAGTTACAATTCACTGCGCAGGAGGTTAAACCGGGCTATTCATGCCCTACTGTTCACCGCATCTGGGCTGCTTCCATTTCTTCCAAATATTGTAGAAACGCGTCCGGATCTTCGAAAGTGCGAGTTTGATTATGAAGGGTGACACGCAGTCTGGCAGGGTAAAGAAGACCAAAGCGTGCTTGGAGTTGCAGCAACCGAGGTCTATATTCCAGGAATCTTTTACGCCGGTTAACCGTAGGTTTAGCCAAGTCCGGGAAAAATGAGATCTTGCGCCCCTCAAATTCTATCGGGGCGCGTGTGCGCGCCAATTCCAGAATCTGCGCCGCTTGCTGGTAGCACAGTGTGCGAAAAATGATAGGCCTCGGCCTGGAGTTTTGCGGCATAGTATGAGAAGGGACGCGGTGGGCGCGATCTATTTCGAAATCCTTATCAAAAGTGCAGTGCAGAAGCTCAGGTATCACCTTACCCAGGAAGACTCTCATATCTTTCCCTTCCGAGCCCTCGGGCATTCCTACCACTCGCACATTATTACGGCGAGCCCGATTATTGCTGTCTTCTACCTCCCTTTGTAAAGCTTTCAGCTGCTTTTCAAGCTTGGTGGTTTTCTCCAATCGGGCCTCGTGGGCAGACAGGATTGCCTCCGTTTTATCTTGCCTCATCGAGAGGCTTTCTAACTTGGTATGTAGCCCGGCGATCTCATCATGTACAGAGCTCAACGCCACACCGTTAGCTTTAACTAGCTCCTTGACTCCTCGAATTTCTGTAAGTAGCTCCAGTTGAACATCAGGCCCCTCTCGTGTGGCCGCCATTTTTTGTGGGGAGATGGGCTCCGGTTTAGATCGTTTAGCATTACTGCTTGACGCGCTGGCAAAATCTAAACGTTGCGGTTTGGGGCCCGCCATCAGGAAGGTGCCTTAATTGCGTTCAGGAGACTTTGGGAGTGTTAAAGGGCACTTTTGTCCGGATTTGTGCACGGTCTCCTCGGAGCCACCACACTAAGCGTCTGCTCTGCTCGGCATCAGGCTCCGCCCCCCCGAGCAGGTAGTCTTTCTAGTGGCACTGACCTCAGCTCGGCGAGTCAGCAGACTTCAAGCCCTCATGGCCGCATGCCCCTACACCAGGTTCTATGTGAACAGGGTGGTCCTTCGCACCCACCCTAAGTTCCTAACGAAAGTTGTCTCAGATTTCCATCTCAACCAGGAGATAGTCTTACCGACTTTCTTCCTGAGACCTCACTTCGACTGGGCATCGACAGTTCTGCATAGCCTCGACTGCAAGAGGGCTCTTGCCTTCTACCTGCAGTGCACCCAGGGTCATCGCAAGTTCAACCGGCTCTTCATCGCCTATGATCCCAACCCTCTAGGACAAGCACACCCTCTCCATCTGGCTGGTGGCGTCAGTGGCTTTGCTGTGCTCAGTGCCTCTGATGGACATCTGCCGGGCTGCGACCTGGCCTTCAGCGAACACCTTCGCTTCGCACTACTGCCTGGAGAGGGAGTCCCACCGAGACAGCGCCTTCGGCCAGGCTGTATTCCATAATCTGTTCGGGGTATAAGCAACTCCTGCCCTCCGACCTCCTTCTGTAGCTACCAGGAACCTGGCCCCCGAGGACTCTGGCTTCCTTCGGATCATCAGCATCTGCTCACGGCTTTGTGGAGGCGCTTTGCTTTTGGGTTTTGGTAGCCTGTAGCTGGGGAGTTCCATAAGTGAGGACTGATTTCCTACTGTCCCTGGAGAACACCTGTTACAGGTGAGTAACTATGCTATAAGAGACAGGGCTGCCCCTTATCCCCTCTGCTATTTACCCTAGCAATCAAACTCCTAGCAGCCGCCTTAAGGGAAGCCCCATACATAGCCCCAATAGCCATTGAGGACATCCCACTTCAGGTATCCATGTACACAGATGATATCTTGATATTTTTGAAATGACCAGCTCAATCTCTGTCTGGGTTTTTAAAGTTCTTTGCAAATTTGCCAATATCTCGAACTTTAAGGTGAACCTTGATAAGACTGAAGTCTTCTCTTTAGGGCCGGGACTGGCAGATGTCCCGAGACAATGCCTCTTTAAGTTAGTATCTTTTAGTTAGTATCTTTTAGTTAGTTTGAGCCATACGAAACAAAATACCAATAATCAACGACATAATAAAAGACACAAACCCAGACATTATCTGCATTACTATGGCTCACACCCACAGACACTATACTACTAAATCAGCTAACCACACATCAATATGATATATTCAACTGCCATCGGGATGTAAAAAGAGGAGGTGGCGCTCTAATACTCACTAAAAAAAAACTACAATACACCCTAATAAACTTAAATAATATAGACGGAATGGACATTATCAATATAGAAAATAGAACCCTCGCACTCACCCTCATATATAGACCCCCATCAACTGATCAAAAAAACCTCACTCCCATCCTTGAACTTGCATGCACAGCATCTCAAAGCAAACCACTCATACTTCTAGGTGACCTGAACCTCCCATCACTGAACCATTCCCAATCGGATAACTTCATGGACGCTATGACACAAATGGGTTATACACAGATAATACATGCCCCCACACACAAAAAAGGCAACACATTAGACCTCATCTTCCTCCCTTCCGCGCTTAATAGCCACCAACTACATACCCCTCCAACTATAACCGAAGTACCATGGTCCGACCATCACCTTATAACACTCCACCTCCCGGCACAAGCACCAATAAACACCACACGCACAATACCGCATACATCATGCTTCGCACACTTCGACAAAAATGCATTCCTTGACAAAGTATTACCCATACTCAATGCAAACTCACCAGACATCAATTCAACTATAACACATTGGAATTTAACAATCCAAAAAGCAGCTGTCCCCACACAAGTCATGCATAGACAAATAAAAAAAACGGAAAAATGGTTCACGAAAGAACTAACAAAACTAAAAAAACAACTGAGGAAACAAGAAAAGAGATGGAGGAAAACAAAATCAGACGAAAACAAATCCCAATACATGAACTTACTCAACGAATACAAGAATGCAATCAACAAATCAAAAAGATTACCATTCTAAAGTAATAAACTCAGCCATCAACCGCCCTAGAGAACTATTCGCGATTGTAAAAACAGTAACAAAAACAAAAAACTCTGAGCCTAAACAACCAGTAATAAGTGTACAAACTCTAGCAACACATTTTGCAGAGAAACTAAAGAGCAAATCCATTACCCTGACAACAATATTACCTTCAAGCACAAAAATCAATAACGAATGGACAACGTTTCACATGGTAGATCAAAAGCACCTCCTTAAGATCATAACAATGATCAATACAACAACCTCCCCACTCGACCCATGCCCTGTGTCATGGATTAAGTGTGCAAAGGAAGAACTGACTGAAAACTTACAACACATAGGGGTATGTTTACTAAACTGCGGTAAGTGTGAATAACACGCGTAACATACGTTTAACGATCGTTCGCACGTCATAACGTGCGTTCTGACATGCGAACGATCGTTAAGTGTACGTTACGCGCGTTAACCGCAGTTAACGATCGTAAACCCCCGCGGCGCGTTAAAACACCGCAGAAGGTGGAGAGTGGGCGGAGAGAAGGGGTCAATGGGCGGGGAAAGGCTCTCCTCACACTACCGCGCTGAATTTCAGAGCTCAATTCCAACGCGAATGAAAACCTGTCGTTAAAGGCATATTAAAGGGAAGAGAAACCATTTCCGTCAGCAATGTACAGCAAAACCGGGGAAACCTACAAAACGTGAGCAGTGTGATACATGTGCACAGAACAAAATTTCAAATACAACGTTAAAATGACCACAAGAAACAGTGTAAAAAGTATAATTCAGCTGGGCAACAGTGATAGCAATGGGCAACAATAAAAAGCACTCCCAGGAATGCTCCAAAAAAAAGAAATGATGTTTGGAAGGGTCTACGCTCCGTAGACCCTTTCAAAAACCATTTCATTTTATTGGAGCTTTCCTGGGAGTGTTTTTTAATGTTGCCCAATGTTATCATTGTTGCCCAGCTTGGTTATGGGTGTTTGCCCCTTTTTGCAAGGTCTTTTTTGAGGTTTATGGGCACTTTTGTCTCCATACAAGGTAAATGAGCCCACAGTACAATTGTGCAGAGCAGGGTTTCTGACTCATCAGGCCAGGTTTCCTATCTCCAGGGACTGCACTGTCTCTGTGGCCACAGTGTGGTGCACCAGACACAGCCAGTGCCTGTAAAACCAGAGGGTCACAGGTTCAAATCCCAGCTGGGGCTCCTGCCAACCCAGTCCCCATAGTTTTACCCACCACTAAACAGTGATAGTAAAGACACTCCTTTATTGCAGAGAACATACGCATGGTTAATACGCCTATATTTTACCACACCAAACACAGACACCAGAAACAGGCGCATTACCTACAGCAGAGTCCTGCAAATGCAGTCCTGGAGGGCCCCACACCATTCAGGTTCCATGCTGCCTCTAATAAAGATGCCTGTGCTGCATATCTATGCACCACCGCCATGGTATGCAGATGTAGCTCATGCATATTTATGAGGGACAGCATGAAAGCACGAACAGTGTTTGGAACACCAGGACTGGAGTTGGGAAACTCTGCCGTAAAGCAGCAGCCAACAGGGGCAGACACACCCACACCCACACCCACAGGCCCCATTGGCCAATGCCTCCTGGAGAGGCAGGACATTGGGCCCTGCCTGTATCTCCCAATACTAGTAGTTGCATACCTTAGCAATGCCACCCTACACCTGGGTATATGGTACACAGCTATCAAACGTTTCCTATGATAACTGGCAGATATCATTTCCTACGTTAAGCACATTTTGCTCATTGAGCCCCACCATAACAATCATTTTGATGTCTGCGGTGTGTGCTGCAGGTCTGGTCTCTGATAGTGTTTACCACCCTGGGGAGTGACCCCCAACAGTATTGCGTACCATATCCATGCCTGTACTGTGCCCAGGACTGGTGTGGTGGGTATGGCTGCTGAACACCTCTATAGTAGCACAATGCTGGCATAGGTGTGGGGGTGGCTGTCTGTCTATCCAGTGTGTGGTGGCTGCAAACACCTTCCACAGCCCACACTGCCAGCAATGTTGCCAGTATTGGGCTGCCAATGTGCATAATGAGGAGCAAGGTACCATGGGTATAGGCCGGACAGGGTGGCCTGGCCAGGGTGCATCTGCACAGGGCATAGGGCACTGACTGGGACATTTTAGTGCCCGGCCACCACCTACACAGACAGGGTGACCTCAGTATGTCCTGCTGAGAGATCACTCTCACCCTGACTGTGCAGTGACCACAGCATGGCTAGGCCCCCCCATAGTGCTATATAGTATTTCTCTCATGTGATAGATATGAGTTTCCTTTTGGGGCCCAGTCACTGATTTATCTGCTTGCTGTGTATGCTGACATCCCAGTTCTGGGTGCATGCATCTCCACTGGGCACATGCACTATGGACTAACTAGCAGGCTGTTTGCAGCTGGTATGTGTCTTGATGGAGTGGTTTGCAGGGTGCAGTGACTGATGGCTTGCAGCAGGAGCATATCAGATAGTGGTGGGGTGCATATCCAGGCCTAATGTCTGTCTGCTATTGTGTTATGGATGTGTACAGAGCTGCATTGACTGCCCTGTGGGGTGTCTGTTCCTCAGCAGGATTGGGGTTGATGTCCCCCTCTACTGCCACCTTTGCAGAGAGGTAGAATGTGGATCTATTGTTGGGTGGCCCTGTTTCCCACCCTCGGCCTGGGGGGGGTGCATGGGCCACCTAGGGGTCCATGGGGGCTACACCTGACTGAAGCAGACAGAGATATCCAAGGTGTTTCTGCAGAAACTACCTAGCTCACACATTAGCACTGCTTTGGACCTGTGCCATGGACAGTGCTGTGGACCTGGTGCTGGGCACCTCACTGCACCCTCAGGGTGAGCACAGTACCCGCACAATGTGACAGTGTGTAGCTACTCTGTGCCAGTACAACACACGGTCAGTACCCCCTACAAGGCCGAGGTGCTGTGGGGGTGCACATGGTCACTTCCCTCTACCAGGCCGAGGTGCTGTGGGGGTGCATTCCCCATGGTGTGTATCTGTGGAAAGCTGATTTGCATGTGCAGTGCATCATGGGTGTGACTGGCACAATCCAACCCTGGGAAAATCCAGCACCTGCTCACAGGCTCTGATAAACCATAGGCCATCACACGTACATCTGTTAGCATAATGCATAGGTGCAAGACACCCTAAAGAGTCTGTAATATAAGGTGCCCACGCTGGTAAAAACACACGTACCCACGCACGATTATACGCACGCACCAACGCACGCAGCCTCGCACGCACCAACGTACGTGGCTAGGCACACTCCGAGGGTGTGTTTCTGACACCACTACTCCACGTAAAGAAAAACATGCCTCCTCATTCCCTATAGGGTGATGCCTGGGCCAGCCTTCTGCGTTAGGCACACTGGGGACTCGAACCCATGCTGCCTGTAACAGCGGTCAGTACCGTAACCATTGTGCTACAGCTCTGTTTCAGTGCTTTGTGTCTGTACGCCTTCTTACGATTAACGTGCAGTAACGCGCCACGACGCCCTGTAACGCTCGTTAGTTTTTGGAACGCGCGTTAGTGGTAACGATGTACCGCCCATGTTCTTATTTGGGGTTTCTGTCACTACCGCGGCTCCTAACGCGAATTGCACTAACGCAGTTTAGTAAACATACCCCATAGTGAACCAATCCCTTTCCCAAGGCATCATGCCTGATGCCTTAAAACTCACAACGCTTCGCCCAATAATAAAGAATAGTAAGCTCGACTCAAAAGACCCGAACTCATACAGACCCATAGCCAGCATTCCATTTATTGCTAAAATAATAGAAAAAAACAATTCAACTACAATTACAAGAACACATTGATGAGCACAAGCCCCTTGACTCACACCAGTTTGGATTCCGCCCTTTCCATGGAGTAGAAACTCTCTTAACCACACTGATGGACTTCCTCATCAGAGGTACAGATGACTACAGCCAAGGCTTCCTACTCCTCTTTATTGACATTTCTGCCGCCTTCGACAACATCAACCACCTTACACTGATCAATAGGCTAGAAAACTTAGGAATAGGTGGGACTGTCCTCAAATGGTTCAAATCTTACATCACACACAGACTAATACGCGTCCAAATAGACCAAGAAGCATCAGAAACATTCCCCCAAGGACAGGGAATACCCCAAGGATCAGCTCTTTCCACCCTCCTTTTCAACTTGTACCTACAACCTATTACAAACATATTTAAAAAACACAGGATTAACCATTTTATCTACGCTGACGACATCATGCTCGCTATCCCAATAATCACTAAAAACCCCACATATGACACCTTATCCGAATGCATGGCTGAGGCTACCTCTTGGATGGAAACCAACTACCTCGGTATCAATCTTAAAAAAACGGAAGCAATGTTCGTAACAAGGACACCCATGACTGAGGACACTTACCCAACAACAATCACAATCAACAAAACAACCATACCTGTTAGAAAAGAGGTCAAATACCTAGGCGTAATAATAGACTACACTCTCACCATGTTACCGCACATAAAACAGACAGTAAAAACCATATTCTACAAACTCAAAACTATACAACACCTATGGCCTCTCCTTGAAACACATGACTTTAGATCTGTAGTCAGTACACTTATCACCCCCCACTTCGAATATTGCAATAGTCTCTTAATTGGCCTTCCACAAAAAAACACATACCTGCTTCAAAGAGCCCAGAATATCTGTGCAAAAGTAATTGCTAAAGCTCGCCTAACAGACCACGTAACCCCAATACTGCTGGAATTACACTGGCTCCCTATAAACAGCCGAATCAGATATAAAATAATCCTAACAACCTTCGAACTCATAAACGGCATCGCCCCCTCACATCTATCCACACTGCTGCACGCTCCAACTGAAACGAGAACTCACAGACAAAACGCAGCCCACTCCCTTAACACACCAAAAACCTTCAGGAAGTCTAAGAAATCTACAAGCTCCAGAGCGTTCACATTTGCTGCCCCTACGCTCTGGAACGACCTCCCAATAGACCTTCGCATCATAAAAGACCTCTCTCAATTCAGGAAAGAACTAAAAACTTACCTATTCTCAGAACACTTCGAAATCCCCTACCCCCCAAATCAAGCTCCACAGCAACCACAGTCACACAAACACAAAACCCCCGAAACTACAATTAACTAACTCCCGACAGACCTCCGCCACTCACACTCCTGACTTACGATAAAAAGGAAATCAATTCCAATACCTACACATGCCTATCAACTATCCAACCCTGTAACACACTATACATAGCCTTTGTAAATAGCCAATGTAAATAGTTTGACAGTTGTCTTGCACTATTACCTGTACAAAGTTGAATTTTACTGTTAAATGTAAATGTATACAGAAGTGTACAAGATTGTTAAATTGTTCCATGTAAACCGCCCTTGATCTCTGGAAGGGGCGGTATAAAAGAAAATAGATAAATAAATAAATAAATAAATAAAATAGTATCAGCCTCCATAAAATACCTGGGAGTACACCTAATGTCCAATATGTCGGATTTGTATAAACTAAACTATACTCCCATAGCGGCAACTATTGCAGACAAACTGGCCTGGTGGGACCATCTCACACATGTCTGGATGTCCCGGGTGGCCGCCTTGAAAATGAATGTCATACTGAAACTCATCTACCTCATTTCTCAAATGCCTATACATATCCCAGCGCATTTTTTCAAGGCGCTGGAAAAGCGATTTACTAGATTCATTTCGGGCAAGTCTAAGGCACGTATTGGGTAGAGACACATGACAGCCCCCATCATAAAGGGAGGTATGAACTGCCCAAAGCCCTTTTTGTATTATAAAGCAGCAGTATTGCGTGGCTTACAGTATCACTATGTGAGACCCTCCAACGCTCATTGGGTAGCATTGGAGCATGGCTGGATGGCACCATATTCCGTGTTCGAGGAACGCCCATTGGATGCTAACATAGCTGCCCCTCACACCCTGTTGGACCCCCTTCTACAGATATGGAGGTAGGCTAGGGAGGCAACAGGGGTAGTTCCCGCTTGGGGCCAACGTCCCAGCTTGCAGACTTCTTACCCTTTAGCGGTCCCCACTTTGCTAAATTGAGAACTGCCTGGCACTCCAAAGGACTGCTTGGTTTTGCAGACCTATTGAAGGACTGGGTCTATATGAGTATGGCTCAGGTGAAAGAATAAGGAGGAGTGTCAATTCCCTTCTACCCATATTTTCAGTTGCGATTTTTTATCTTATGTCTGGAGCACCAGATGCACTTAACATGGGCAACGATGCTCCTGGAATGTATTCTATTTTATAAAGTAGCAAACTGGAAGGGATTACTCTCTAGGGTTTATAATGCCTTATTGGATATCTGTAGCCACAGAGAGGAACGCCACCATCAGCGATGGCACCAAGTGTTGGGAAGAACTTTCACAGAGGAGGAATGGCAAATTATTTATAAGAGAGTTTACAAATGTGTCCGTAATATCTCCAGCAGACAGACCCAATACCAACTCCTAATGCAGTCCTACTTCACCCCAGTCCATTTACACCATTTGGTCTTCTGCCAGGGAGGTGACTGCTGGAGGGAGTGTGGGCAGAGGGGGTCCTTCATTCACATGTGTGGGATTCTCCGAAGGCTCAGCGATATTGGGGTAGGGTCGTCTCAGCCATTAATAAGATGTTAGGGTGCAAACTAGAGGCTGACCCTGAATGTTGTTTACTAGACCTGCTGCATGCCTCCCTAGAAGTCCCACCAGGTAGGAAAAGGTTGACTGAGCTACTGCTGCTCAGTACTAGGGTGGCCAACCGGCCAGTTTTTCCGTGACTAGGCCAACTGCCAGCAGAGATTGAAGACCAGCCCTTGAAAAGCTGTTTTTTTGCTCTGGACACGAGACCGGGAGCGGCCAGAGCAGAAAACCGGCTTTCATCTGCGGTCCTTTAAAAGCAAAATGAAACTGGTGTGGAGCACTCCACCACCCCCTCCCCCCCCAGTGCAGCCTCTCCTTCCCCTTGCAGCCGCTGCTCCTGCTTCTTACAGAGCAGCCGCTGCAATAAAACGACTTGAAAAACAAAATGCAACCAGTGCAGAGCCCTGCAGCCCTATGAAACCCTTGCTGTAGCACCCGCGCCCAAAAGGAAGTGATACTACAGGGGGCAGGACAATGCAGCAGGGGTTTCATAGGGCCAGAGGGCTCCGCACCGGTTTCATTTTTTTTTAAATTAGCTTTATTGCAGCTGCTGCTCTGTAAGAAGAAGGAGCAGCAGCTGCAAGGGGAAGGTGAGGCTGCACTGTGGGGGAAGGGGGGGAGGTGGAGGGCTCCGTACCGGTTTCATTTTGTTTTTAAATTAGTTTTATTGCAGCCGCCGCTCTGTAAGAAGCAGGAGCCATGGCTGCAAGGGGAAGGAGGTGGCATAAGAATCTGATACAGGGAAGGAGAGGGATGGAAGGGAGCTGAAAGAGGTGGGGAAAGAGGTGGCAGGAAGGGACTGACAGGGTGAAGGAGGTGGCTGGAAGGGAGCTGAAAGAGGGGGGAGGAATAAGTGGCAGGAAGGGACTGAAAGGGTGAAGGAGGTGGCTGGAAGAGAGCTGAAAGGGGGGGAAGGAGGTGGCAGGAAGGGACTGACATGGGGAAGTGGAGGCAGGAAGGCAGCTGAAGTAGGGGGGAAAGAGGTGGCAGGAAGGTAGTTGATGCAGGGGGAAGGAAGGAGGTGGCAGGAAGAGAGCTGATGCAGGGGGAGGGGGGAGGGAGGAGGTGGCAGGAAGAGAGCTGGTAGAGGGGGTAAGGAGGGGGCTCGAAGGGAACTGACACCTCGGAATGGTACTGGTAGGTGACTGGGTAATGGGGGGGAGGCTGAAAGGGAAGGGGCACAGGGACTGGAAGGGAGTAGACACATGGGGATGGCACTGGAAGGGGGATGGACAAGAGGTTAGGATGACTGGAAAGGAGCTGACACAGAGATGGCACTGGGAGTGGGAGTGAGCTGATACCTGGGATGGTATTTGGACTAGAAGGGGCTGGACAGTTAGGAAGGAGGACTAGAAGAGAATAGACACCACTGGCAGTCCTGGGAATGCAAGGGGGGTTGACAGTGGAATGTAATGGGAGGGGAGGACTGGAAATAGACTGATGGAAGGAAGTGAAGAAAACAAAAGAAGAGTCAAGAAATGGCAGATGTGCTATAGACCTTAGAAAGAGAGCTAAAAGAAGACAGGAAAACAGAAGCCTCAGATCGGGGCCAGCATGATCAGAGAATAAAATGGTCAGACAACAAAGGTAGAAAAATAATTTTATTTTCAATTTAATGAATGGACTTAGTGCTTTTTTTATATTTTACACAGTATGGCTAACTGAATCTCTTATTTATTTGATGTTGCATTGTATGCGGAGTGTGTTTTCTTGGGGTTTCGGTTTAATTTTTGTCTATATATTTCTCTTTCGTTTTGTGCTAATTTATTGATGAGGGCTTGTCTGTATTGTGTGTGTGTGTGTGTGTGTGTGTACCACCAATGCTGCTTATTCTGTCTGAATAGAATTTCTGTTTAAGAATGTGTAGCAATCTTGCTTGTTCAGTTTGCACATTGCCCTCTCTGAAATTTTTTTGGGAATGGGAGTGGGGCAAGGGAGGGGTGGGAGCGGGCAGGTGGCCGGGAAAAGGTAGGGTAGGATGGGCATGGGCGGAACATGACTAGCTACAGGTGGCGGGTTTTTCTCTTTCAAAAAGTTGGCAACCATACTCAGTACACGGATGGTCATAGCTCATAGGTGGAAAAAAGCACCAGTTCCTCATTCTTAGCCTGGAAACTAAGGCTGGAGGATACATTATCAATGGGCTACTTAGCGGCCCTGAGCAAGGGGCAGGTAGAACAACACACTGACAAGTGGGTACCATATACTGAATGGGTTAAAATAGATGTTCCCCACACAACCCTAATTCTATGATCGCCACCAGCAGATCGGGCCCAGCGAAAGCTATGTCACTGTATACACATCTGAGTAATACTGTCTCCCCCGGGAATGTGTGCTTACTATGGAATAGAAGGAGGGGGGAGGAATAGAGTGCTATGTTACATACGTTCATAGATCCTTTGTTGTGATGATCTTTGTAGCAGTTGTATACACTTGTTTAATCCTCGAAATATAAATAAAAGAACTTCAGGGCCTTCCTTGTCTCACTTTCCTCTAAGTGTAATAAACTGGCCGTATTAAAAGCTTACTTTAAGAAAAAGGATTTAATGTTTTGTGGTCAGAAAGTACAAATTTATCCAGATGTGGCAAGAGCCACTGAAATGTGAAAAAAAATCTTTCTTCATTAAGGTTACCTGATTTTAGAGGGGAAAATCTGGGACATTTGGAGAAAAGGTAACATCTTGGAGTTTTGGGACAGAGGAGCCGCGGGGAGGGGGAGGAATCTCCCAGATATACAGAGGATATTGGTTCTGCATGCACAGGAAGCTGATAGGCTATCAAGCGCTGTTCCTGCTGCTGATGGGGTGGGAGAAGACTTCATATACCACTTGCACTCCATTGGAGGGGCTTGTGGAAGAAGAAAAGCCCTTTTCCTCTGTCTGCATTGCAATCAGACAGGAGGTGGTTTTAGTCCATGGAACCAGGGACAACCCCTGAAAATCAGGGACATCTGGTAATTCTATTCTTCAATTAGAAGGTAGAGTACTTGCATAGTCACATTTTAGATTATTGTACATTTATTTATTTAAGTATTTAGCTCACACCCTTCCTGTGAGTTACAGTCAGGCACATTAGGAAGTTTCCTGCCCCAGAGGGCTTATAATCTAACATGCCAGTGCAGAAAGTTGGTACTGAAATCTCACGCTATTAGTTGTGTATGCGTTTTCATAGCGTGCCAACAGTGCAAAACTAAAGCTCTGGTATGCAGCAAACGATGTGTTTGCAAATGAGCTGTGCGCAAAACTTTGGCATAAAGTTGAAAGGAGGGGAGTTAACGCATGCACAAACAATAGAGGCGCTACAAGTGGCCGTGTGCACATGCACGTAAATGTCAACCACTCACATGATATGCATAGGAGATGCGCTTCTTTGGCCATTCACCCATAATAATCAACACTATTTTGCCCCAAAACATTTTTTTCTGAAATCAGAACAAAGAGACATAACAATAAATGGAGAATGATATACATGAGTCTAAAGAACACACATAGATAAGAAGTAAGGGACATCTCTTCATGAATGCTGAACTTTCACTTATACGCTGAAAAATACACGCAGAAAATATTCATGTCGAAGGCGCTGCTGCTGGTTATGTAATCCTCTATGCGTTTCTCTGCAGTGGGCGCAGACCTTATTAGCATTCCATGTTAATATGTGCAGCTCATTCGCATATTATTTAAATATGCTTAGTGTTGCTGTGTGCACATACTGTTTTTTGTGTTCATGCACACATCAGTCTCTTCTGCTTTTGGCGTAATGGTACTTGTGCATATATGTTGTTTTATCTGCGCGCAAAGGGCAAACTAGTCTTTCTGCATCCGCCTTTAAGCTTGTACTTGAGGCAGTGGAAGGTTAAATTTATTTAATTATTTATTATTTATTTAACATTTTTATATACCGCACTATTTATTATCAGCGCGGTTTACATAGAACTACAAAACATCAGATAAGATAAGATACATATATCTGTTTTTACATGGAACAGGAAGAAAAACTTGGAAAACAGGGGTAATTGTAACAAAGGATAATAAATGACTTGTTTTCCAGGAATAAGCAGGAAGTCAGTCCTCACATATGGGTGACATTGGCACCAACGGAGCCTGCATGGTAACCTCTCCCCAGCTTTCAAAGAAAGCCTTTGGGAGATGTACCACGCATGTATAGCCCCCTTCCCACCCAAAGGTGCCATCTTGCCACAGACTCATTTTTTTGCAGAGCCCATCGGATATGTGTCTGTACCTTCCGGAAAAAAATTGATTATTTTTGTGTCTTTCTTTCTTTCTTTCTCCGGTCGCGTACCGGTCCTGTCTCGCCCCCGAGTCCACTTGCCTTAGCGTCATGTTCTCTGGTTATTTTCCTTTTCTCTTCTGTTATTTTTTTTTCGGTCGGCATGGATTCAGGCCTTTCTGGCCAGGCCAAGTGAGGTTGACCTCACGTGGGCCATCTTCCCTGCCATGGCCTTGGGCAGTGGCTTCAAGTCATGTGACACTGCATCGACAATATGTCATGCACAGACCTGCACGACTGCTGCCTTCAATGCCTTGGGCCAGATCACGATCCCTTGGTCTGCAATCTCTGCAAGCAGATGACTCCCAAGGCCCTCAAGAGCTTTCAGCAGCAGCATGAGTCCATCTTCCCCAAAACTGACTCAGTCCTGGAGTTGTCCATGAGACCACATTCCAAGACCACTTCCGGGACCTCAGACCCTCATGGAGACCATGCTGCCTTGGAGTCATGGAGCCTCGAGCTGGGGCATCCTCGATAAGGACCACTCCAACGTGAGCTGTAAGCCATCAAAACCTCGTCAGTTGACGAGTCAGAGAAAGTCTCCCGGAGCCATTGCCAAGACAGGCCTACCAAGTTGCCACGACAGGAGTTATTGATGTCACGGAATCGATCTTGGAGCCCTGAGGTTATTCTCATCAAGGACTCCCCCTCAACAGAGCTGATGCCAGGCCCAAAGTCCTTGGTGCCCGCACCAAAGGCTGCAGAGCCATCTGGCCTTGAAGCTGGGATGCTGGCCTTAAAGTGCAGTTTGTCTGCCTTTGTGGCCCAGCAGCGGACTCAGATGCCTGGTTCCTCCAGGTCATCACTCCTAACCACTGGGCATTCTACCTTGAGGGATTTCTTGGAGGTCAAGCTGATTTCTGAGCACCACCAGCCTTGAAAGATGCTTTGACATCAATCCCAGTCCCAATCCCGATCTTCAGGGCCGAGGTCTTCCCTGCTTAGTGCCCTCAGCTCAGTGTGATGGGCCACCAGGGACATTGGGGTTGGGGTATGAGCCCAGAGCACAGAGAGCCCACAACTGCTCCACCGACTCCGAGTCAGATGAGACACTGAGGATGATGAATCCATGGACACCCACCACCACCGGGATGTGCCTTCTGACCCGTCTACCCTAGATACACGCTGTCACTCCCCACCTGAGGACATGACCTTCCTCGACTTTGTGCGTGACATAGGGAAGGCTCCTGCTTTCACCACTGAGTCGGAGGAGGGCACTCACAGTCCCATTCCCCCCATCCTGGAATGGCTTTTCTTCCTATGTGGGAAATCCCTGCCTCAGTGCCAATTGTAAGCAGGTGGCTAGATTTGATGTACCGGGTCCGCCAGAGCTCTGTCTTCCAAAAAGCTTGATTGCCTCACAACTCCATGGTGATGGAGTCAGCCATTTGTAGGCTCAAGAGCCAGAAAACCCACTCTTCGGGGCCCCCGGGTAGGGAGGCCCACACAATGGATGTCATTGGCAAGAAGTGCTTCAAGGGCTCGATGCTTGTTAGCCAGATCCAGGCCTACCAGCTGTACATGGGCATGTACCTGCAGAACCTGGTGAAGGAACTCGCCGGGTTCTTGGTTGGTCTCTCTGAGGAACTCCTCCAGCGGTTCCAGACCTTGGCCTCCACAGAGAGTGCTCCAAGTTCACCACTCAAGCTGCCCATGATAGCTTTGAGTCGGCGGCTAGAGTAGCTGCAGTGGGAATTATATTTGATACTGTTATATTTGAACTGTTATTTATATAGTGGGCTGTTATATTTGATACTGTTATATTTGAACTGTTACACTGTTACAATTGAACACAGCCAATTTGTTACACTAAACTGAACCAGTACTACCCAACTGAGCCCCCCCTGTTTCACCTAGTCACCATGCCACCACCTACTACAACCACATACTCCTATGCCCTTGCCAGCTGCTGTATGATTCTTGCTCTGACACACGGCTCCCAGGCTCTCACCTCCTCCCATAACTCCATCCCAGTTCTACACGGTTCATGGAGGAGATGCCATGGACACCCCAACCACCAAACGGTTAGACTTGGGCGCATGCCATACCCTCACCTCATCTATGTTGCCCTCCATCAGCCCAAAACCCCTCAGCAGGATCTTCGCACCCTCCCTCGCGACCTTAAGTGTGCCCTCATAAACGCCCGCTCGATCCGAAAGAAATGGCCTGCCGTGTCTGACATGTTATCTGCCCTCAATATTGACATCCTATGTGTTACTGAGACATAGTTGTCAGATTCAGACACTGTTCTCCTTCACCAGTTTGTCCCCCCTAATTTCTCTAGCCACTCATGCCACAGAACCAACCGAAGAGGTGGAGGAGCACTTATCCTAACCAAGACAGACCTACAATTTCAGACGATCGCCTCCAGCAGCACCTCTTTCCTCGACTCCATCTCCATAGCAAATAAACACAGCACCATCAACTTGCTATACCGAGCACCCTCTCCATCCCCGGATGACCTTTCCACAATTATTGACCTCGCCTGCAACCCCATCAACCCACGCACATCAAACTGGGTAATGGGTGATTTCAACCTCCCTGCCCTCCATGACATTCAGTCCAAGGCCTTCCTCGATGCCTTCGAAGTGCTAGGTTATACCCAATTGGTTAACTCCCCTACCCATGTCAAGGGAAATACGCTTGATCTTATATTTGCACCACAAGCAGCCCTCTGCTCCACGCACAAGATCAATCTCTCATTAAGCCCGGTACCATGGTCCGACCACAGTCTGATCAGATTCTCGATACCTGTACACCCTAAATCCACTAGTCCCCAACCTTCAAACAAAACAGCCATTTCAACATCAAAACACTTTCGCCCATTCAAGAAAGACGAGATCCTGGAAAGAGCACAGCCTCTCCACGACCCACTCGAACAAAATCTAGATGATATGATATGATATGATATCCTCATGGAACGAATCTCAATGCCGTAATCGACTCACCCACCAGTGATAAAGTACCTGGCAAGAGGAAGAAAGCACCCTGGTACTCATCCGAACTATGGAAATCCCTTCGCCAACTTAGACAACTAGAAAGACGCTGGCGCCGCTCAAGATCGATTGAGAACCACGAAGCTTACTTTGCTCATTTAGACGATCACCGAGCAGCAGTCTCCATGAGAATAAAGCAATACCACGCAGAAATATTACAATGGTTCATAAATAAACCACATGAGCTTTTCAACCTCGTTAAAACCTTAGCAAAAGAGCCCTCCCCTGGCCAATCAAACCACCTGGACCCACAGGAATATACAGACTACCTACGAGCCAAAACAAGCCAATCCGACATACTCTCAAACACCCGCCCTCCAGATGAGACACTGGAACTTTCCCCCTCATCCTCGCCCCCATGAGCCCTAATGGAGGCCCAACATATCATTACCACCTTCTCAACCCCAACTGAAAAAGACATCCAAGACATCATCATGAGTATAAACACCACAGCACCAAATGACCCATGTCCAGCATTCTGGATAAAAGCCCTATGGTCCAAGCTTAGCCCTTTCCTGACCAAACTTATAGGTATATCACTCCAGTCCGGAACCTTCCCCCGAAGCCTGAAGCAAACATCAATCAGACTGCTGCTGAAAAACAATAAGTTGGACCCCGCAAAGATGGACTCCTATAGGCCAATCTCGAGCATCCCGCTCCTAGCTAAAATCATGGAAAAAATAGTTCAACGTCAACTGAACCATCATATCGAGAATAACGCACCCCTTGACCCCTGCCAGCATGGATTCCGGGAGTCACATGGCATAGAAACTTTGTTGACAACCTTATTCAACACACTAACCATAGGTCTGGACAATATCAGACAAGGTTTTGCTCTCATCTTCTTAGACATTGCGGCAGCTTTCGATTCCATCAGCCACTAATTACTCTTATCCCGCCTCACCGATAAGGGAATCCACGGCATGGCACTTGCCTGGTGTGCTTCATATCTGAATGACAGATGGCAGCATGTCCACTCTGGCTTCTCCATATCCACTCCTTTCCCGCAAGAGAAGGGCGTTTGGCAAGGATCATCACTCTCAGCTCTATTGTTCAATGTTTACATGCAACCTATCTGCAACCTCATCCGGTCCTTCAACATTAACTGCCTAGTATACGCTGACGACATTCTTATGTTCACACCAATATCCACAGATCACCCAGACCTCTCTCGGCTGTCTACCTGCTTCGATGCAGTCACTGATTGCCTATATACACAGAAGCTCAAAATAAATTTCAAAAAGACGGATGTCCTCTTCATCAGCAGAGATCAGGCATTCACTCCGCCCTCATCACTGAAGGTACGCGATGCAGAGCTCCTCACCAAGCCGACGATACGATACCTTGGTATCATGCTCGACCAACATCTTAACATGAATGCCCAGATAGGCAAAATGGTAAAAGCGATTTACCACAAAGTTCGGATACTGCGCCACATGAGACAGCGACTAGAGCCAAAAGACTTCCGAACAGTCTTTCAAGCACTGGTAATGCCTCATTTTGACTATGCCAATTCCATACTGCACGGCCTCCCGAAGAGCTCGCTGAACCTCTTGCAGCTCACAATGAACACTGCAGCCAGAACCCTATACGGAGCATCTAGAAAGGACCATATCACCCCAATTCTAATACTTCTGCACTGGTTCCCAGTCCACTGCAGGATTGCCTTTAAGATCTTAACAATGACATTCAAGGCCATTAACAAGTGCACGTTCATCTCCCTCTCTGACCTCGTCCAGACCACCCCCCTCAACAGATTGAGGAGATCAGCCACCACCAACACCCTGCTACTCCCGAGAGCTATCACCAAATGCTCCAAGGCTATGAGAAACCGAGCCTTTGCACTCTATGCACCTTCCTGCTGGAACACCCTGCCACCAGACATTCGGGCCATAAACAACCTCTCCCAGTTCAGGAAGGCACTGAAGCATCATCTGTTTCTTCAGTACTTTACCAATTCAGACGACATCACACAGCCACCCGCACCTCGACCCAAGCCGGCACCCTCAGAGTACCCACCTCACACACATTTTCAGATCACCTAAGCGAACCCCCGGTAACCACCTCCCTGCTGATTTACGACACGATCCTGGATAATGATGAGCTGTCCACTACCCTGCGACATACAACTAGTATGTATATAGTCACATTGTTTAATTTGTAAATAATGCCAAATTACATGTAGAACCTTGATACCAATTTGTATATAGTTCACCTGTTCTCCCTGTTTATTGTAAGTCCAATGTAGATCTTTCTACATTGCACAATTATGTTGCCTGTGAACCGCACTGATGATGAATAGCGCGGTATAGAAAAAACATTAAATAAATAAATAAATAATTAGTGCTCAATGCCAGGCTTGGCTATAGTCCTCCGACCTGGAATAGTTGGTGCAGAAGAAGTTGGTTGATGTCCCATGCTGGGGTGAGAATTTCTTTAGCAAACCCATGAATGACAAGGCTGCCGAGCTGGAGTCCGAGTTCCTGACCAGGACCAGGCTCTCCAAAAAGACTGCTGGCCCTTCCCAGAGGAAGACTTCGGCAGAAAGTTCTCATACCCGAAGAAGAGGACGGCTTATGGAAACTACCCCCAGTAACTGGCCTTCCCAGCTCCTCAACAGGTCCAGCAGGCCAATGGACAGGGGCATGGCTCATTTAAGCCTAAGGCCCCCAAGCCCCAGCCCGCACTCCTGGCAGAACCTGGAGGGGGCTTTTGACTCCTTGGGCACAGCCTCTCTTTCCCCAAGAGGCACAGCCCTGCAGCACATAGGGGTATGTCTGATGCTCCATGTCCACAGGTGACCCTCCATTACCACCGAAGCGTGGGCCCTTCAGGTACTGAGAGTTACCTCCTCCACCTCCATCAGACGCCTCCAGCATTCTTCCAGGGAGAGACTCCCAGGACTCCTCTTCACCGGACCCTGCTCCAGCAGGAACTCTCAAACCTTCTGGCAGATCAGGCAGTGAAGCCCATCTCAGCTCATCTCAGGGGAACAGGGTTCTATTTCCGCTACTTCCTGATTCCCAGAAAGACCAGGGGATTCAATTCCATCTTCGACCTGTGGGACCTCAGCAAGTTCCTGGTGAAGGAAAAGTTCAAAGTGTTCTCTCTTGGAATGTTATTGCCATATCTCCAGCAGGGAGACTGACTATGCTCCTTGGACTTAAAGGATGCGTACACTCACATCCTCATCAACCCTCTCCACAGGCAGCACCTTCGCTTTGCAGTCAGAGGGGAGAATTATCAGTATAGAGTGCTACCCTTTGTCCTGGCCTCCATCCCACGGGTATTCGCCAAGTGCCTGGCGGTAGTCGCAGCCTCTCAGGGTCCAGGGGGCCCTCGTCTTTCCCTATCTAGATGACTGGCTTGTAAAGGGAAGCACTGCCGCCAAGGCTTGTCAAGCAACAGCCTGCACCATCCTCATTCTGGAGCATCTAGGGTTCATCATAAATTACATCTCCAACTGACTCAAAGTCTGGAGTTCATAGGGGCACAGCTAGACACCGTCCAGGCCAAGGCTTTTCTTCCATGGGAAATGGCCCTATGCCTCCAGGTGCTCGCAGCCAGCACCCAGGACTATCGCTTGGCGTCAGCCCGCCTCATGCTTTGTCTGTTGGGGTATATGGTCTCCATGGTACATGTCACTCCAGATGCCCACCTGCAGATGTGAATTATCTAGTGGGCCCTCTGGTCATAGTGGTCCTAGGCCATAGGGCAGGGCAGGACAGGGAGCTCATTTCCCATCCCCTGGCCACCTCTCTCAGCTAGTAGCAATGCCTCCAGCACCTGCTGGCCGTGATGCCTTTCAAGAACCCCTCTCCCCAGAGGATCCTCACCATGGATGCCTCCAGACTGGGGTGGGGGGCCCATTGTAACGACCTCTGCACTAAGGGCAGCTGGTTGCTGACATAGATCCTCCAGGAAATCAAACTCCTGGGAGGAGTAGCCTAGTGGTTGGGGCAAGGTACTTCAGGCCGGAAGGTCTGGGGTTCAAATCCCACTAGAGGACAGCAACCTTGGGCCGGAAGGACTGGGGTTTCTAGTCCCACAGATGCTCCTTGTGGTCTTGGGCAAGCCACTTAACCCTCCATAGCCCATGTTCCCTGTAAGTATTAGTGTATGTGTCTCATATCCCTGCGTGTTAAAAGTATCCCCCAATTGTGTTGTGACCGCTTTGATTGAAGGATAAGGCGGTATACAAAAACTGTCTAAATAAAAAATAAATAAATAAACTCCTGGAGTTCCGAGCCATAGCCTTAGTCCTCTGGGCTTTTTCCACCACCTGCAGTATCAGGTGGTACTGGTCCAGACCAACAATCAGGTGGCCATCTTCTACGTAATCAAGCAGGGTGGCACAGGTTTGTCCCTGCTTTGCTAGGAAGCGGTGAGCCTCTGCTCAGAGGCGGCCCAAGGGGGGTGTGGGGCCATGTGCGGAGACTCGGTGCGGGGCCTCATTTGCATAAGGGGACTCATTTGCATAAATATTTGCATAATGTTACCATATACTAACTTTTAGTAAACATGCCTCTTAATGAGTGTATGGATAAAGAAAGACTAAAAGATTTCTACATTACTATAATCCAGTGCCAACCACCAGACACATTAGGAACTACTACAAACACTGCCCATTTAGAATCCATCCTACTTACTACACCCCTGGAAATCAACCCAATGTAAACCAGAAATACATGATTCCCCAACACTATATCACCAATAATACCTCTTAAAAAATATTTTACCCATGGACTCCCAAGTCAACTATAACCCCAGACTCTAATACCAATTTTTTAATACCAATTTTTTTGTCGGATTATTCACCATGAGAAGAAACTTTTCTCCTCCTGAAGTGAAAAAGGAGGGTTCACTTCAGGAGGAGAAAAGTTTCTTCTCATGGTGAATAATCCGACAAAAAAATTGGCATTAGAGTCTGGGGTTATAGTTGACTTGGGAGTCCATGGGTAAAATATTTTTTAAGAGGTATTATTGGTGATATAGTGTTGGGGAATCATGTATTTCTGGTTTACATTTAGAATCCATAGCAAACCCGCCGTATCCTAACAGCACTACCAGGACTCACAAAGCACCATACCCTAACTATCAAAAGGAAACATGCAAATATTAAACCAATACATTTCAGAGAACAACAATACATGACCTACTGGGGAAAGAGAGCAAGTGGCAATGTCAAATAGGAATTACATAAACAGAATACCTCAGCTCAGTTACACATGCAGAACATAGACCATCACCAAACAAGGAATCACAATTTAGAAACAGGAAGACATAATGAACTTGCAAGAAACTGAAATTTGACAGGAACGTTCATGTCGCAACCACCGTGTTTGAGCGAGCGAACGAGGCGAGGCGAACAGGAAAGAACATGCGCCAGCGCGAGTACTGGATTTAGCCCCCCGCCTCCCAATTGTCCTGTTAATGTATAAAATGAATACAAAACACTCTAAAATATCATGAGGGAGTGTTTCTAGTTAGTTAACCATTACAACCTCTATTTTGGGCCAAGAAAATAAACTGCAGTCGGCTAAAAAGAAATTATGTGAACATTCCTTATATGGGTAAGAAATCTAATTTTGCAAGAAAACGTGACGTGATGGAACATTTTGGCTATTTTTCCTGGATTCAGCACCCCAAAATCTATAGGAATCAGTTGCAAAACTGGAGGCAGTTTTTTGGTAGTGTACCTGTGTAATTAAACTGGGAATCCCAAAAGCCAAACTTGGAATGTACAACACTGTAGAAATAAAACTATACATTAATTTGCTCTTGTACTAAACAAAGCGCAGACATTAATGATGCACATTTACCAGAGCTGACATATTCCAATTAATAAATTCAAAATAAAGAGATATTTTTCTACCTTTTGTGCATTTTTTTTCAGCTGCAATTGCTCCAGCCACTTTCTTCTGGTTTCTTCGTGTCTTCTGCTAACTCTCCATCGTCTGCTGTCCATTTGTCCTTTCTTCTAGTTTTTTTCCATTCTCTCTCTCTACATCTGCTTTAACATACTAATCTTTCTCCTTTTGCTCCTTCCTCATTCCTATTTCATCCACTCAAATTTTACCCCTCCATCCTCAATCCCCACTTACTCTCCCAATACCCGGCCAATTGTAGATTTTTTATCCCTCCCACACAAAATATTTTTCCCCTCTGCATTTTACTCTCCCAGCCCCATCCCATTCTAATCCTCCCCCAACATCAGCTCCCTTCTAGTTCCAGCCTCACCCAGCATCCATTCCCTTCTAGTCCCTGCATCAGCCCATTTCCAGTCCTAGCCCCCCATCAGCCCATTTCCAGTCCTAGCAACCCCCAACCCAATACCAGTCCTAGCCCCCCCCCATCAACCCACTTCCAGTCCTAACCCCCCATCACCCCATTTTCAGTTTAAGCCCCCCCTATAACCCATTACCAGTCCTAACCCCCCATCAGCCCACTTCCAGTCCTAACCCCCATCAACCCATTTCCAGTCAGCCCCCCATAGCCCATTGCCAGTCCTAACCCCCCCATCAGCCCACAGCCCATTACCAGTCCTAACCCCATCAGCCCACCTCAAGTCCTAACCCCTCCCCATCAGCCCATTTCCTGTCCTAGCCCCCCAGAGCCCATTATCAGTCCTAACCCCCCATAGCCCATTACCAGACAGCCCCCATCAGCCAACAGCCCATTACCAGTCTTAACCCCCCCCATAGCCCATTACCAGTTCTAACCTCCCCCAACAGCCCACAGCCCATTACCAGTCCTAACCCCATCAGCCCACCTACCGCCCTAACCCCTCCCCCTCAGCCCATGTCCGTTCCTAGCCCCCCCATCGCCCCTTCTCAGTCCTACCCCCCCATAGCCCATTACCAGTCCTACCCCCATCAGCCCACAGCCCATTTCCAGTCCTAACCCCATCAGCACACCTCCAGTGTCAACACCCCATCAGCCCATTTCCAGTCCTAGCCCCCCATAGCCCATTAGCAGTCCTAACCCCCCCCAACAGCCCACAGCCCATTGCCAGTCCTAACCCCATCAGCCCACCTCCAGTCTTAACCCCCCCATCAGCCCATTTCCAGTCCTAACCCCCCCCCCATAGCCCATTACCAGTCCTACCCCCCATCAGCCCACAGCCCATTACCAGTCCTAACCCCATCAGCACACCTCCAGTCTTAACCCCCCCATCAGCCCATTTCCAGTCCTAGCCCCCCATAGCCCATTACCAGTCCTAATCCCACCAAACAGCCCACCTCAAGTCCTAACCCCTCCCCATCAGCCCATTTCCTGTCTTAGCCCCCCATAGCCCATTACCGGTCCTAACCCCCCCAACAGCCCACAGCCCATTACCAGTCCTAACCCCATCAGCCCACCTCCAGTCCTAATCCCCCAGCCCATTTCCAGTCCTAGCAACCCCCCCAACCCATTACCAGTCCTAGCCCCCCATAGCCCACTCCCAGTCCTAATCCCACCAGCCCATTTCCAGTCCTAATCCCCCATCACCCAATTTTCAGTTTAAGCCCCCCCATACCCCATTACCAGTCCTAACCTCCCCATCAGCCCACTCCCAGTCCTAATCCCACCAGCCCATTTCCAGTCCTAATCCCCCATCACCCAATGTTTAGTTTAAGCCTCCCCATAGAGCCCATTACCAGTACTAACCCCCCATCAACCCAATTCCAGTCCTAATCCCATCAGCCCATATACAGTATTAGCTCCCCCATAGCCCATCACCACTCCTAACCCCCCCAGCCCCCCAATAGCCCATCACCACACCAAACCCCCCCCCCCCAGCCCATCACCACTCCTAACCCCCCCCCCCAGCCCAGCCCAGCCCAGCCCAGGGAAAGTTTTTTTTTTAAAAAGCTGTCTGCTGCCGCTGCCGCCGCGGCAGAATCGAGTGTGCCGCGGGGCCCCCCCTGCCCAGCAGAGCCTGCCCTCCCCTGTATCACCTCTCTCTTTACAGCTGCAGTCACACGCGCCGGCTTTCAGAGCGCGAAAGAACTAGTTTCCCTTTCGCGGCTCTGTTAAGCCCGCGGGGGCTGATGGGAACTTCCCATCAGCCCCCGCGGGCTTAACAGAGCAGCGAGGGAGAAACTCTCCCCTCGCGCTCTGAAAGCCGGCGCGTGTGACTGCAGCTGTAAAGAGAGAGGTGATACAGGGGAGGGCAGGCTCTGCTGGGAAGGGGGGCCCCGCGGCACACTCGATTCTGCCGCGGCAGCAGACAGCTTTTTTTTTTTTTTAAATTTTACTTTTAGATCAGAATGTTTTTTGCGCGGGGCCCCCTGAAACGCGGGGCCCTGTGCAAAAAACATTCTCGCTCAATGGACGGGCCAGCCCTGCCTCTGCTTGTATGCCAGCAGAAATGGGATGCTCCTGTGAGCAGTATACCTTCCGGGCCAGGACAACACTCTGGCAGATCAGCTCAGCCAGGTCCTCCATTCGCATGAGTGAAGGCAACACCTGGAGGTGACCGGCCGGCTGTTCCAGTGCTGGGGGCTTCTTTGCTAGCCTGGCTGCCTCACTTTTGTTTCCAGCAGCCGCACCACACCTGGGTGGCGGCAAATGCCTTCCTGATATCATGGGTAGAGGGCCTCCTTTATGCCTTTCCGCCCATTCCACTGATCACCAAGATACTCTTCAAGATCCAGCACAACAGGGTCACAGTGATTCCCCTGCTCCTCTGCCTGTCTATGGCACCCCTGGTTCCCTGGGGTGTGACCCAGGCCTACTGACACAGGAAGAAGGCTCTCTCCTGCACCCCAACCTGGCATCCCTGACACTCACGGCTTGGCTGCTGAAAGGGTAGCCTTGTCCCCTTTCAACCTCTCCAGTGAGGTGGAGGAGGTCCTTATGGCCGCCCATAAATCCTTCATCTGCCGGGCAAACACAATGACGGAGATTCTTGGTCTGGTGTGTAGAGAGGCAGGTCAACACTTTCTTCTGCTCCATTCAGCTGGTGCTGCAGTACCTGCTTCACCTATCTCAGGCAGGGCTAAAAGTCTAACTCCATCTCATAGAGGGCAAGCCCCTCTCTGCTCAACCTCTCGTGTCTTACTTCTGAGAGGCCTTCTCCTGGCGAAGCCGCCCATCCGCCCTCTGGCGGCGGAGAGAGACCTTAACATCATGTTCTCCAAACTCACCGCACCATCCTTTGAGCCTCTCAACTCCTGCCACCTCAAGTATCTCTCCTGGAAGGTGGTGTTCCTCGTGGTAATCACCTCTGCTAACAGGGTCAGTGAGCGCCAGGCATTGGTGGTGGATGCTCTGTATACTAGGTTCTACAAAAACAGGGTCGTGCTCTGTACACATTCCAAGTTCCCACCCAAGGTGGTGTCTCCATTCCACATTAATAAGCAGGTGGTGCTTCCCACCTTTTTCCCGTAGCCTCACACCAGCAGGTGGAAGCCATTCTTCCCATGTTGGACTGTAAGCAGCGCTAACTTTCTACCCAAGACCACCAATGAGCCTTTCAGCTCTTTGTCTTCTATGACCCAAGTCGGTTGGGATCAGCAGTCTCTAAACACACCAAGTCCACCTAGGTTGTGGACTGCATTGCCTTTGCCTGCACCCAGGCCATACATTTGTTGGAGCACCATGTCAATGGTGCACAGCATCCAGACCATGACAGCCTCTGTAGTGAACCTGCATTCCATTCCCTTGTCAGAAATACCTTTGTAGCACACTACTGCCCAGAGAGAGAGTGTCCCATTGGGATGGCACTTTCAGCCAGACAGTACTCTGTCATTTGTTTGGGGTGTAAGGCAGCTGCTGCCCTCCAGCCCTTCCATGTATTCAGACTACTGGAGTATTGGTTTCTTGCTGGAAACTGGACCACTTGGGAGTCTGTGGTCTCTCAACTCAATTGCTGCTGCTCATGGCTCACCTTTTTTAGTTACCTGTGGCTTTTTACAGGTTCTTTTGGTAGCCTGTAGCTGGGGATTCCCATATCTGAGGACTGACTTCTTGCTTGTTCCCAGAGAAAGCATAGTTACTCATCTGTAACAGGTGTTCTCTGGAGACAGCAGGAATCAGTCCTCACAACTCTCCCTCCTCCCCATGGCGTTGCTTTTCTTTTTGCTGTCTTGTGCTATATTATACTGAGGCAAGGTGGCATTTTGGGTGGGAAGAGGATCACACATGCATGGTACATCTTCCAAAGGCTTTCTTTGAAAGCTGGGGAGAAGTTACCACATGGGATCCATTGGAGACAACATCAATTATATATGAGGGCTGATTCTTGCTGTACCCAGAATACATCTGTTAAGGTGAATAATTACAATTTAAAGACCACAAGGAATGCCAGTGGGATTTGAACTTTGATCTCATTGACCACAAACAAGTGCTCTAACCACTAGGCTACTACTCTACTCCTTGAAAATTAAAAAAAAATTAAAAAAAATTAACAAATACTTCAAATGCTGCAATGTTTATTTCTCAAAAACAGAGTGATTACAAAATTTTTATTAAATGAACTGAAAGATTTAGAACTCGGTCTTAAAATAGAGATGTTAACCAAAATTGCTGTTGTATACATTTTAAGGCTGTAAGGAACATTTAACTAACATCTAGGAAATTTCAGGTTTTTAAAAGCAAAATTCTGATTCAGTGAGCATGCTGTTTCATGGTAATTTTGATACACCTTTAAAGATTATAGTAGGTTAACTGAAACTCCAGTAGGATAATGTCACTCCATATGGTGATGCTGCTGATGTCTTGCAGGGGTTCCATCCGTGCCTTGAACGTTAGGAGGTAGTTATCATCCACAGATACCTTAAAACAGTCCTCCAAACACTCTATATCAATCTGTAATAAATTGAAATAAAGGGTCAGCAAAATGTAAGTGATTCATAGATTTTTATTTATTTATTTATTTATTTTACATTTCTTCTATACCGCGCTATTTTAGATCAGTGCGGTTTACATTCAACATCAACTATACAACGCAGGCACTCTGAGTTGTAATTACAATGAACGGGGAGATCAACTTGGAAATAACTGGGGAAACTATCTACATTGTATTTACACTGGTACCTACTTTCAGGCAGGGTCTATCTACATCTTATTTACATTGGGTGTCTAAATTCTGTTTCAGGGAGTACTGTTGGGAGACAGAGCTGATTATCCTTTTTCATGCTGGGTCTGATTAGTTAGGTGCAGTGGGTGATTGTCTGAGGGGCACCATGCATGTTTACTAAGGCTGGGTTCGGGGTAGTATGTAGTGAACAGGTGATGCTTTAATGCCTTCCTGAAGTGGGTTAGGTTGGTGATGTTTCGAATATAAGTGGGGAGGGCATTCCATGCTCTAGGTGCATAAATCGTAAAGGCCCTATTCGACGTTGCTTTTGTACATTTCGTCATTGCTTTTGGGACCTCTAGGGTGTTTTGCATTGTGGGTCTTCTGTTTCTGTTATGTGGTACGTTATGTAACATCTTGCTGATAGCTGTGGGGGTCGGGGTGTTTAAGGCTTTGAAGGTCAGGGTTAGTACTTTGTAGAGGATTCTTGCTTGAACAGGTAACCAGTGGAGGTTCATCAAGATTGGCGTTATATGCTCTCTCCGTGAGGCTCCTGTTAGTACTCTCGCGGCAGTGTTCATTGCGAGATGGAGCGGTGCTAGTGTTGTTTGAGGGAGACCATGTAGAATTACGTTGGCGTAGTCGAAATGTGGTAATATTAATGCTTGATAGATTGATCGATAGTCGCTGAAGTCGAGTAGTGGTCGTAGGTGTTTTAAGGTCCTTATTTTTAGGTATACTGTTTTTACGGTGTTTTTTATGTGAGTTTTCAGGTCCAGCTGTTGGTCCAGTGTAACGCCAAGGTAGCGGATTGTGGGCTTAGTTTTCAGTTCTGTGTTGCCGACTTTAAAGAGGGTGGAGGGGTGAAGTCCTGATTCCTTGAGATGAAAAAAACATCTGTTTTGCTGTAGTTGATTCGCAAATTTTGCTTGTTTAGCCAGTCTGCTACTGCCTCAAAACATCTTGTTAGAGGGGAGAAGTCTGGTTGGTCGGTCCTGAATGGGATGTATAGCAGGATATCGTCTGCATAGGCCAGACAGTTGACCTTGAACGAGCATACTAGGGTGCATATGGGCTGCATGTAGATGTTAAAAATCAATGCAGATAGTGACGAACCCTGTGGCACACCCTGGTTTTGCAAAAACGATTCTGATGTCGTGGAGCCAGATCTTACATGTTGCCATCTATTAGTCAAGTATGACTTGCACCAGTCTAGAGCGGTTCCTTGTATTCCTTTCTCGCTGAGGCGTTGTATGAGGATCTCGTGGCTCACCGAGTTGAAGGCCGCTGCGATGTCGAGGAAGATGAGGGCGAATCCTTGGTGAATTCTGTCGGTTCCAGAGACTAGGTTGTCAAATAGGGTGGTGAGGAGGGTTTCCACCCCGTGTGCTTCTCTGAACCCATGTTGGGATGGATCCAGTGGGGCTTCAGTGTCAATATGCTGTTGAATTTGGCTCTGTGCTAACTTTTCGATTACTTTGGCGAGCATGGGAATACTTGAAATTGGTCTGTATGATTCGACTTTCATTGGGTCCAGCTTGTTATTCTTCAGCAGTGGTCTGATTGAAGTTTGTTTCAGACTCTGTGGGAACGATCCGGTTGCGAGGGATTAGTTTACTAATTCGCTTAGATATTGGCTCAAGTCGCAGCGTAACTCCTTTATCCATAGAGCTGGACATGGGTCATTGGGCGCGGTGGTGGGGTTGATTGCAGCGAAAGTGTCTTCCATCTCTCTGTGTGATATTTTGTCAAATTTGGATAGTGGCGATGGTTGGGACAAATTATGCTGTAGGGTGTTGTCTGCGGGGCTTGAGGTTGCACCGGTCTGGATCATTTTTGATTGTAGGTAGTTGGAGTATGCCTGGGGCTGTGGCATATGTGATTGGTCTGCAGGAGGTTCTCTTATAAGAGATTTCACTATATTGAACAGGTCGTGAGGCTTGTTTAACGACCGCTTCAATATGTCTGAATGATATTGTTTCCGCTTCTTCGTTAATTCATCTCGGTGTACTCTCAGGTGAGCATTGTAAGTACTTTGTGCTTCAGTGGAGCGTGCCCGACGCCATCTTCTCTTGAGCTTGTGCAGGTACAGGAGTGATGCTCGGAGCTCTTTAGTATACCATGGTGTGTGCTCTCGTTTCTTTGTTTTTTTGTGTGTGGCTGGTATGCATGCAATAGACTTGAGGCTGTCGTCCCAGGTGGATACCAAAGCATCTAGGTCATGTGCTGCATTGCTGAGGAGTGGGAGGATCTTCTCTCGAATTTCTTCTTTGTCAAAGGGGCGGAAGCGCTTCAACGATGTTTCGTGGGCAGCGTTGGTCTTGTTGGAATTTCGGTTGTAGGTGTTAATAGGTATCTGGAATTTGAGCAGACTATGGTCAGACCATGGCACAGGAGTTATGGTTGGTAGCATTGGTTGGGTGGGTTCCGTGTCTGTCTGTGGGGCAAAGATCAGGTCCAGTTTGTTTCCCTTGACGTGAGTGGGTCTATCGACTAGCTGAGAGTAACCCAGCTCGTGTAATGCTTCTATGAAAGCAGTGGCTTGAGATTCTTGCAGAGTAGGCAGGTTGAAGTCACCTAGAATCCAGTTTTGGGATCGTGGTCTGTTTGAGTTGCAGGCGAGGCTAATTATCGTTGCAAGATCCTCTGATGACGGTGTTGGCGCTCGGTACAGTAGGTTGATCGTGCAGGTGTCGTTTGTTATAGTAAGGGAGTCCAGGTGGGCTGTGCTGGTTGCATTGCTCATCTGGAAGCTTAGGCAAGTTTTGACAAGGATGAGTGTTCCACCTCCTCTCTGATTGGTTCTATGGCATGCGTGGACTGAGAACTCTGTGGGCAACATCTTGTTGATGATTGCATTGTCGCATTCCGATAGCCAAGTCTCTGTCATCATGAGGATGTCGAGATCATGGAGCATAATCAGATCGGTAATTATTGGCCATTTAGTGCGTATTGATCTGGCGTTGATGAGCGCACACTTCAGGATATGTTGGTGTTGCTGACGGTCCAATTGTGACTTCTTGATATATTGAAGTGGGATGTGTAATAGGTGTGAGTAAGGCGTGTCGTTGGATTCTCTTGGGGGGTGTCGGTGATTCTCTGTCCATCTCTTCCCATTGCTACGGAGTATTGGGATGTGGTTGGGGTTTGTGTGAAAGGCTTGGGATGTATGGGGGAGCCAGGTGGCTAGGTATAGACATGCCAAGGCTAGTAGTAGATGCATCTTGTGGTCGACTTCGTGGGGTGACAGATAGTATGTGGGCTGTTTGTTGTTGGGTAGTTAGGGGTCTGGTGCTAACTACTGGGGCTGCTACCTCAGGGTATAAACTCACTGCCTGGCAATGAGTAGGTATTTGAAGCAATGTGGCAGCAAGCAAAATATGAGACAATGCATCAGCGAGCAAACAATGGAGCAATGTGGCAGTCAGCAAATAATGAGACAATGTAACAATCAGTAATCAATGAGACAATGTAGCAGTCAGTAAGCCATGAGACAGTGTAACAGCAAGTTATGGTACAATAATGTTACAGCATCCTATGATACGAATAAGAAGCAAGAAATATTCAGTGGCTGCCGATATCCATCTAAACTGGAAACAATGTTGCAATATCCTGCCTGCAATAACTACAAATGTATGTACTGGACTGCCATTATTAAGCTTAGAGAGGAAACAATGTTACAATATTCTGACCTCCGTGTTAGGTAAGGCAGCCTAGGCAAGGAAAATTGGCACAGAAAAGCGGACTACTGCGGTGGTTACTTGTGTACCGTTAGCTAAAGTGCGCATACTTGCAGATCATGTAGAGTACACAAAGAGGTATCTGATTAGTTTTTAGAGCGAGCTCAGCCTGGGGAGCTCAAGCTGCCAGTTGTTGAGTTGGGATGGGCCCTCTGAGGTAAATGGCTTCGTCGGGTCCGGAGAGGTTTCTTATGTGTTCCAATGTGGGCCGTTGCCTAAGGGCCATGCCAAAGGGCCCTCTGGCGAGGCCCTCAGGCGCGGGCCCGCCGGCGCGGGTGCGCCAGATGGCGCCCTCTTTTAAACGGATCTGCCCCAATTGGGCAACCGATGCGCTGGAGACGTCCCGCTGCTGGAGAGAGGCTCAATCCCAACCGGGAGAGCACGCGGGAGATGAAAGGGCTGCTCCTCCGAAGTTGCCCTCTTTTAAAAGGCCCGATCTGCCCCGATTGGGCAGCCGATGCGCTGGAGACGTCCCGCTGCTGGAGAGAGGCTCAATCCCAACCGGGAGAGCACGCGGGAGATGAAACGGCTGCTCCTCCGAAGTTGCCCTCTTTTAAACGGCCCGATAGGGCATCTCAGCTATACATGTGCAACCGACATTTAAGATAACCTAAGATCAAATATGAAAATAGAAAATGTTCTTATGGCATTCAGGATCATCTTTCAAGGTTCTTGCTATAAGTTCTACTACTGTCTGCAGAACTTCAACTAGAAAATAAGCCTTCTGGAGTGAGTTAGTCAGTAAAGTTGTGCTAGGGCTGCAGCATGGGAGACCTATGCATGACCAGTAATGGTGGTCCTCGGTCATTTAGAGGGTAATTGTATAACAGATTGCCTAGGCTGGAGAGTGAGTTAGGTGCCTATTTGAGGCTATTTTATAAAGATACATCTCAAAAGCAGCCAACCATCACAGCTGCAATGCAGCTTCACAAGTTTACATCAGTGTGTGGGCAGGTTTAAATATACATGGGTGCAGGGGCGGCCCAAAGGGGGTGCGGGGCCATGTACGGAGACTCAGTGCGGGGCCTCATTTGTATAAGTGGCTGCATTTGCATAAATATTTGCATAATGTTACCATACACTAACTTTTAGTAAACATGTCTCTTAATGAGTGTATGGATAAAGAAAGACTAAAAGATTTCTACATTACTATAATCCAGTGCCAACTGCCAGGCACATTAGGAAGTACTACAAACGCTGCCCATTTAGAACGCATAGCAAACCCACCATATCGTAACAGCACTACCAGTACTCAAAGCACCATACTCTACCTATCAAAAGGCAACACTGCAAATATTAAACCAATACATTTCAGAGAATAACAATACATGACCTACTGGGGAAAAAGAACAAGTGGCAATGTCAAATAGGAATTACATAAACAGAATACCTCAGCTCAGTTATACATGCAGAACATAGACCATCATCAAACAAGGAATCACAATTTAGAAACAGGAAGACAATAATTAAACTGGGAACCCTAAAAGCCAAACTTGGAATGTACAACAACACTGTAGAAATAAAACTATAAATTAATTTCCTCTTGTACTAAACAAAGCACAGACGTTAATGATGTACGTTTCCAAGAGCTGACATATTCCAGTTAATAAATTCAAAATAAAGAGATAACTTTCTACCTTATGTGCATTTTTTTTCAGTTGCAATTGCTCCAGCCACTTTCTTCTGGTTTCTTTGTGTCTTCTGCTAACTCTCCATTGTCTGCTGTCCATTTGTCCTTTCTTCTCTCTCCTAGTTTTTTCCCATTCTCTCTCTCTACATCTGCTTTAACATACTAATCTTTCTCCTTTTGCTCTTTCCTCATTCCTATTTCATCCACTCAAATTTTACCCCTCCATCCTCAATCCCCACTTACTCTCCCAATACCCGGCCAATTGTAGATTTTTCATCCCTCCTACACAAAATATTTTTCCCCTTTCCATTTCACTCTCCTAGCCCCACCCCATTCTAATCCTCCCCCCAACATCAGCTCCCTTCTAGTTCCAGCCTCACCCAGCATCCGCTCCCTTCTAGTCCCTGCATCAGTCCATTACCAGTCCTTGCCCCTCATCAGCCCATTTCTAGTCATTTCCTAGCCCCATTATCAGCCCATGTCAAATCCTAGCCCCCCTCCACTTATCCCAATTCCAAACCAAGCCCCCCATTAGTCTACTTCCAGTTCTAGCCCCTCCATGAGTTCCTTTCAATCCAAGCCCCCACCACAGCCCATTTCCAATCTTAGCTCCCCCCAACAGCCCATTTCCAGTCCTATCCTAGCTGCTCCATCAGCCCATTTCCTGTCCTAGCTCCCCCCCCACTCAGCCCATTTCCAGTCCTAGCTCCCGCCCCTGACAGCCCATTTCTATTCCAAGCCCCCCTCCCCAGCAGCTATTTGCAGTTCAAGCCCCCTTCCACTCAGCCCATTTCCATTCCAAGTCCTCGTCCCCATCAGCTATTTGTAGTTCAAGCCTCCCCTTCCACTCAGCCCATTTCCAGTCCTAGCAACCCCCCAACCCATTACCAGTCCTAGCCCCCCTTCAACCCACTTCCAGTCCTAGCCCCCCATCACCCCATTTTCAGTTTAAGCCCCCCCGATAGCCCATTACCAGTCCTATCCCCATCAGCCCACCTCAAGTCCTAACCCCTCCCCATCAACCCATTTCCTGTCCTAGTCCCCCCCCATAGCCCATGATCAGTCCTAACCCCCCATAGCCCATTATCCACTCCTAACCCCCCCATCAGCCCACAGCCCACTACCAGTCCTAGCCCCATCAGCCCACCTCCAGTCCTAGCCCACCCATAGCTCATTTGCAGTCCTAGCCCCCCCGCTTTGCCCCTTTCCTTTCCGACTGCCCCCTTGAGCCCACAGCCCATTGCCAGTCCTAACCCCATCAGCCCACCTCAAGTCATAACCCCCTCCATAGCCCATTACCAGTCCTAACCCCCCTCGGCCCAGGGAAAATTTAAAAAAAAAAAAGCTGGCTGCTGCCGCCACGGCAGAATTGAGTGTCCCGCGGGCCCCCCCCCCCCCCTGCCCGGCTGAGCCTCTCCGCGATGGCTTTCAGATCCACGAAGGGAGAGTGTCTCCCTCGCGGCTCGGTTAAGCCCGCAGGGGCTGATGGGAAATTCGGCCTGTTAAGCCTGCAGGGGCAGATGGGAAATTTCCCATCAGCCCCTGCGGGCTTAAAAGAGCCGCGAGGGAGACGCTCTCCCTTCATGGATCTGAAAGCCATTGCGGAGAGGTTCAGCCGGGCAGGGGGCGGGGGCCCCGTGGGACACTCGATTCTGCCGCGGCAGCAGCCAGCTTTTTTTTTAAATTTTATTTTTAAAGCAGAATTTTCTTTGTGCGGGGCCCCCTGAAACGCGGGGCCCTGTGCAAAAAACATTCTTGCTCAATGGACAGGCCGGCCCTGCATGTGTGAAGTGGGTGTCTAGGTCTTTTATGTCCTATGAGTGTATGTCATGACTCCACCTGTGCTCTGCCCAAACTCCTCTCCAAACACGCCTACTGTTGGGTTGCATAACAGTAGGTGCTTTTCTCTTCACTGCACATATTTTTACATATAGGGAAATTTTATAAGCTGCCTTTTATATGTATACAATAAGGAATTTTGTGCTCAGAAAATCCTTTATAAAATTACCCCCTTAAAGGGCTCTGGATCATTTTGCAAAGCTGACATCAATGATGGCATAAAGTCAAGAAATTTGATCTAACTTCCTCTTCATTTGGTTGTAGGGGCAGTTATTGTTTGATACATGTGTGTTTGCTCAGAGACAGATCATCCTATTTTATGTTCTTACAGGACATATGATCTCTTTACTAATGCTTTGCATGTGCTCTATGAAAAAGACAAATGTTGCCACTGTTACAAAACGATAAATAGCAAGATGTGTCTTCAACTGGTGCTGGCTGCTCTTGACACTGGGAATGGGGAACAGTTGCTTTTTCTTGGCCAACACAAACTTGGTGATGAGCTGGGAGGCCATCTCCTGATGTCTCTGGGCATGTCCTTGGAAGAGTGTGAGCACATATTAGATTTCTGCACATTGTATGTTGTTGTTGTTAAGTGCCTTGAGTTGGTGTTGACTTATGGCGACCCTCTAAACTGGGCTCGGTCTTCAGTCAGGTGGCTCATTATTGACAGACTGGCATCCATACCTGCTGTTATTGTATCAATTCATCTCATTGCTGGCCTTCCTCTTTTGCATTGACCTTCTACCTTGCCAAACATGATGTCTTTCTCTAATGATTTCTCTCTTCGCATGATGTGTCCAAAGTATGAAAGTCAAAGTCTTGTCATCTGAACTTCTAAAGAAAGCTTAGGTTTGATCTCCTCTAATACTGACCGGTTTGTTCTTTGGACAGTCCATGGTATACACAGTATTCATTGCCAGCACCATAATTCAAAGGCATCAGTTTTTTTCCTATCTTTTTCACTGTCCAGCACATTGTATATGCATGTATTTTTAGCATTCTGAACATACTTTGGAAGTGGAGATATGTATGTTTTACAAATTATGAGGGGCTCCCACACCTTTTACAACATACTAGTGTAGTTTGATGTGTGTCTGTACTGACTTATGTGACCCAGTGGTCATTAAGCCTTTTTTCCCTGTCAGGCTAAGCTAGCCAAGTTCAGAGTTGGATGTGCCCTGGATGCAGCATAATTGTAATATATGATACTTTTCCATGAGAGCACTGAAGGGAGTCCAACCCATAGGAGGGACTGGCAAGTGACCTGTTTATGAGTATACAAGTTAGTGCTTTTGGAAGAAACTTATCTTTTTGAATGCCCTTAGTAAGCACTTCTGTCGATCTTACACAGGTGACAGATTTAAGGAATGAATGACCTCTAGGTATGCTAGATGGTTGAGCCCAGTTAAACATAACAGCAGGTACAAGGGGAAAGGCTGCCATTCTAATGGTTTGTTTCTACCAAGCTGGCCCAATTGCTGATATAGGGGTATGTTTACTAAACGACGATAACGTAGCAGCAGCTACATTATCGGGTGATAAATGACCTTATCGCGCGCTAACGTAACCAGATGCAACGTTAGCGCACGTTAACGTCTCCGGTGGCACTATGTCCCACACAGGGTGGAGAGAGGGCGGAGAGAAGGGGTCAATGGGTGGAGAGTGGGTGGGGAGATGCTACCGCGGCATTATCGCTGTGAACTGAAGGGCAGAAAATGCGTGAAAACCTGGCGTTAGATGCATATTTGCAGGAGAGAGAAACTATTTCAGTGTCAGCAATGTACAGCATAGGCAGGGAGCCCAAAAACAGTGATAATAGTGCTACGTGTGCAGCAACAGCATAGTGCTCAGGTATGAAAGGGCACTATGGCGAGGCTACAAATGGGGCATAGGGGCTGAAGGTGGGACATGCAGTGGGGCAGCTGGGGCACAGGGTGGGCTAGGCAGATGCCTAGGTGGCACATGGGAATGTGGAAACCGGAAATCAGCAAGACAGCAACTGACCAAGGTCAAACATGCCCATGAGTCCGTGTCCCACAGTGTCCCATTCAGGGGACATTACCCAGCAGGTACTACAAAGGGCACATAACATTGGCAGGTGGTGTCGGGGGAAGCGTGGATGCCTATGTAGGCACCCCTACCCCAAAACCCACACCCTAGGCAGCCGCCTACTTGCACACTGGATGGCCTGGGACTGCGCACACCAGCATATAGGCATGTCAGCATGGTGGGGGAGGGGTGCTGGTGGTGGAGGGGGCAGTGGCAACTGCCCACAAGAAGACCAAGGCCAAGCCCTGTCCAGGTGGGTGGCGTGTAGTGCAACAGACAAGGTCTGTCTGATGAACAGTCATGGTATCCCCAGGGACTGACCTACCTCTGTGGCAACAGTATGGTACAGTACACACAGCTAGTGTGTCCTGGGGCAGAAGGTAACAGGTTCAAGTCCCAGCTGTGGCCCCTGCAGACCATATCCCTACATTTTACCCTACATAGCACATACAACATAAACATGTGCACTCCCTAGAGCATCGGCCAACAGGGGCACAAACACCCATACCCACAGGCTCCACCATCCAAAGCCTCATGGAGAGTCAGGCTCCTGGGCCTGGCATGGAGCAGCACTTACCACTACTAGCACCTGTATACCTTAGCAATACCTGCACTGTGCTCAGGACTAGTGTGGCGGGCAGAGCTGCCAACCACCCCTATCTTTGCACAATTCTGAAATAGGAGTGGGAGTGTGTGTATGTCTTTCCATTGTTTTGTGGCTGCCTACTCCTCACTGGGCCCACAATGCTTACACTGTTTCCAGTGCTAGCCTGCCAATGTACAAAATGAGGAGCAAGGTATTGTGGGTATGGTCTGGACAGGGTAGACTGGGCAGGATGCATCTGCGCAGGGTGTGGGGCAATCAGGGGCGGTTCTATCATTAGGCCAGCTGAGGCGGTCGCCTCAGGCGGCAGTTTCAAGAGGGCGGCACTCCGGCAGTTGCAGCTGTGCTTATTTCTGATTTTGCCGCCTCTGGCTTGCCACTATGTTTATGTTTATTTGAATTTGATATACCGCTCAGACCAAAAAGGTATTAGAGTGGTTTACAATACTACATCATTTAGGGAAAAAGAAAGGAACGCCAATTATAAAATAGGACAGAGTAGAGTACAGACACAGTCAAACAGATAAAGAGGAGAAAGACACAGAATAGCCCATTACCCAGATAAATAAGCAGGACTTCAATATAGCCTCCAGAGACCGACGCCACGAGCCAACGCCTAAGGGCCATGCCAAAGGGCCCTCTGGCGAGGCCCTCAGGCGTGGGCCCGCAAGGCACGGGCATGCCCCGGCAACTGCAGTTCTTCAGCCGTTGAGCTGGGCAGATGATTGGCTGCTCGGGGAGGAAGGGGGAGCTCCTGCTCTCACCCCGGACTGACGCACTGCTGAGCTGCGGCCCCGGCAACGGCAGTTCTTCAGCCGTTGAGCTGGGCAGATGATTGGCTGCTCGGGGAGGAAGGGGGAGCTCCTGCTTTCACCCCGGACTGACGCGCTGCTGAGCTGCGGCCCCGGTAATGGCAGTTCTTCAGCCGTTGAGCTGGGCAGATGATTGGCTGCTCGGGGAGGAAGGGGGAGCTCCTGCTCTCACCCCGGACTGACGCGCTGCTGAGCTGCGGCCCCGGCAACGGCAGTTCTTCAGCCGTTGAGCTGGGCAGATGATTGAGATCGTCCGAGCAAGAAAAAAAGCAGGGGGAAGGCAGGGGCAAGCCAGAGGCGGCAAAATCAGAAATAAGCACAGCCACTATTGGTTCCTCCAGCCACTATTGGTTCCTCAGGCTGATTCTTTGAAGGAACCAATAGCGGATGAATTTGAGCAGAATAAAAAGCAGCGGCGGTGGCGGGGGGGAAAGGGAGAGAGGGAGGTACTCCGGCAGCCGCAGCTGTGTTTATTTGCTTTTGCCACAAACTGCCTTCCCACGATAAATCTGCCCGCGCAACCGTCATTCCCGCACAGACACCTTTGAGGCCCCTACCTCTTCTGCCACTTCCAGCAGCCAGGGCAATGGAGCAGCACTGAGGAATCATGATCTGAACACTCGGAGGAAGGCGGCGGAGGCCAAACCATGAAGTTGGATTGGTCAGAGTGGTAAGACCTTTGGGGAGGGCGAGGACGTGCAAAAGACTGCTAGCTCCAGGCTACTCATGGACTCTCACCATTGTAAATAAGTGCTTCTGCATGTACAGAAATGGGCAGGAGTTTTGGCTTTATTTTAAGGGGGTGATTGACTTTAACTATTTAAGTTTTAATTTTTGTTTGTTAGTGGTTTTATTATTTATAGTATTCACTGGTGTCGTTGTCTTTTGGAATTCATTCATCATTAATTCCACTTTTACATGTGATAGAGTCCTGCCCACAGTCTTTGCACTCTCGATCTCCACCCAAGGTAGGACTTGCATCCACATCCAAGGTCTGATCTTCTTTTGGAAAATGTTTATTGATTTTCAGCTCTTGTTTTTAATTAATTTTATGTCAGGTTTTTAGTACGTTTTCATTGATCACATTATATTTATAGTCTAGTTGTTGGGGAGTTACACATTATGATAACTGCACGGTGCATATGGCCAACTTATGTTTTGTGCTTAATTTTTAATCTTTTGTTTTAGTAAGGTCATCATTCCATTATATTCTGGGTTGTTAATTTGATTTTATTGTAATATTAGCATTGTTTTAAGTGGGTGTATATATATTGTATATATTGTGATGCTCGCGCCCCTACCAGGCGGTTGCCTAGTAGGGACGGCTGGCCATCTGTATCCCTTCGAGGGTTGTAATTGTGTCAATAAGAAAAGCCAAGTGGTTATTTAAAGCGCACAGGAAATTTTTATTCGGTTTCCAAAGTTGGCAAGTGATGAACATAAAAATTCTTTAAGCACTTTTTCCAGACAAAAGAAATACAGGATAATTTCTCCAAATCAAAATGTCCAAACAAAACTCACAGCAGTTTCTATTCTTCACTGCACTTGCTTGACACTTACAAAACAAAAGCATTTGTAAAAACTCTTCACAGCTTCCAACCTCGCTGTTGCCACGCCCTTACAAACAGTTCTAGCTGTTTGGGCCTTCACTGAAGTTCTGCAGTTTAACTTCCTGAGAGATTCCTAACCTCTTGTCTTCAGGGTTACTCTTCTCTTTCAACTCTTGAAACTGCTTTAACTTGCAACAGCTTCCTTTTGTATTTCATTGTTTTCTAACTCACAATACTATTGTATTTTAGTACACAGCTCACATTCCATCTCAGAGGCTTCCGACTCAATAACACTTTCTTCCGGGCCTACCTCCATGCTCTCAATTGAGCTACAGCTAGGTGCTCTTTGAAAGTGCTCTGGTAACTTTTCCTTAAGAGTCTTTGCAATGTTAAACAGTCTGTCACACTGCCTGGCCTTGGCTCCTCCAAGCCGGACTCCAGTGTGCCTCTCCTGCTTAACCTCCCTCCCGAGATACTTCTTGCTGTGCTGAGGCTTCAGGTGTCTGAAAGTCTCCTCTGAGTCCGAGCAAGAACTATTCTGGTGGCACTGCTCATTCCCTGCGTACCTTTCTTGGTTGCCTTTGTAATGGTTCCTCCATTTGCTGCTCTCCTGGGCTGCAAGGGTTTTCCACAGCTTGGCCCCAGACCTCTCCTGTCTGTGCCTCCTGGGAATTGGACTTGAACCTGGCCTAGGCCTTGGACTGCAGCTGCCACTGGTGCTTGCTCCTGCACTCCTCCTGGACCTTCCGCTCACAGCTCCTTCCTCCTCCTGCCTCCAACTCAAACTGTGCCTCTCTCTTTTGTTTGTTCTTCCTCTGTTAACTGTTGAGCTGGACAACTCCCTTCCTAGCTCCTCCCACTTGGACCTCCTACTCCTCTGCAGGGTTGTCCTGTGGTCTGTGATTGGCTTACCTTTGGCTTTGCCCTCTAGGTTTCTTTCAGTGCTTCTAGTATGGAGCCTAGGATTTTGTGCTCCCATCCCCCGCAATGAAAAAAAATCCTTCTTTTTTCTAGTTTTCCCTAGCTGGGCTGCACTCACCTCATCACAATATATATCTATCACCCAGTCTGCATGGGGGATGTCACCTGCATGCACCATGTCTGCTATGGGAATGGGAATGTGTCCTGATTTCCTGTATGCCTTGGGTATGCAATAGGGATATGTCTTGCAAGCAATGGGTCTGAAATAGGAGTGTATCCTGCATGCACCCCATCTAAGATGGAGTTGGGGAGGGTGTCCTGCATGCACCCGGTCTGTTTTAGGTGGGGTGGTATTTTTAGGTGGGGGGGTACTGGGAGGGGAGGAAAGCAGAAACCTCAGATTGGGACCAGCATGATCAGAGAATGAAATGATCAGGCAACAAAGGTAGAAGAGAATTTTATTTTTTAATTTAATGACTGGAGTTGGTGCAATCTTTATATTTTATACAGTACAGGGAAATGCATCTCTTTTTATTTCTCTGGTGTTGCATTGAATGCAGAATCTGGCTTTTGGGGGATGCAGTTTAGTTTTTATCTGTATGTTTATTTTTAGGTTGTGGTCACTTATTCAGTACTTGGTGAGGGTCTGTGTTTTGAATGTGTGACCAAGGTCAGGTGTTCTGTTAACATGGAGTTTGTACTTAGGGATCTGTACTATAGTAATCTGAACTGTTCAGCTTTTCAAATAGATGTTGGTTGTTCCAGGGCCCACTTGCAGGATTTATAGCGATGCTTTTTTGGGGTAGGATCCTTATGTAATTTTTTGAATTTGGTGCTGGCCAGTCTGTCAACAATGAGCCACCTGACTGAAGACCGAACACAATTTAGGATAGCTATCCAGAGGGTCGCCATGAATCGACTCCGACTCGACGGCACTTAACAACAACAACATGGTATGGTAGGTTTGCTCTATAGATCCTTAATGGCTTTGTTGTAGGGTTTTGTATTAGTTCACAGTATGCCTGGTACTGGAGAAATGTTTGTTAGTGAGATGATCAGAATGAGATGTTTTTTAATTTTAGATATTGAGTTCTGTGGGTGAATGTCCTAGTTCTGCTCTGCACCCATTCTTGAAGAGGGGGTTCTGTGGATGTAAAATAAACGTTCAAAAAGAAATAACAAGAACCATGATGCAGTTTATAACAGCAAAATAAAAATGATTTATAATTTGGTGTAATAAACTCTGCTGTGGTTCTCACTCTTTCTTTTAGCTCCTTGATGTGCGAACATCTTGCATTTCCTTCACATTATCTAATTGGCTTTTTGTTTTGGTTCAGTCCCTCACTGGAGTTTTGAGAAAGCTCCCTCCCCCGCCCACTCCAGGGTGGGGGGGCGCCATCTCATACTCTCGCCTCAGGCAGCAGATTGCCTTGAGCCGCCCCTGGGGGCAATCGCTGGGACACTGTAGTGCCCAACCACCACCTGCATGTACAGGGTGGCCACAGCATGTCGTGCTGGGAGGGCACTCTCACCCTGACTGAGCAGTGACCATGGCATGGCTAGGTTCCCACAGAGTGCTATACAGTGTTTCTCTCAGGTGATATCTGTGTGTTCCCTGTTCTGGGGCCCAATCACTGAGATATCTGCTTGGTGTCTGTGCTTACATCCCACCTATGGGTGCACATAGTTCTTCTGGGGACATGCACTATGGACTGGCTAGCGGACTGTCCGCAGTCAGCATGTGTATGGATGTAACACCTTGCAGGGTGCAGCAGGTGCAGACTGACTGTGCTCTCTGCAGATGAATGTCAGATTGTGGTGGTGGTGGGGGGGGGGTGCAAACTAACTGTGCCCTCTGCTGGTGAATGTCAGATTGTGGTTGGGGACAGCTGAGCTTTTCCAAGTCTACTGCCTGTCTTCCAGTGCGTGTGTGATACGTACAGATCTGCATCAACTGCCCTGGATGGTGCCCTTTCGCCAGCAGGACTGGGGTTGATGGCCCCACAGCCCTTCATCATGCCCCTTTACTGCCTCCATTGCAAAGATGTAGAGTGTTGGTCTGTTGGGAGCAGATCCTGTCCACCACCTTGACCCAGTCAGGGCGGGTTGGTAGGTGGTGCTACATAATCCACATGTGGGTCCAGACACCCCCTGCTCTTATAACAATTGACCATGCCAACCACACTGGATATGCTTAACTTGGGTGGTTCCTGGTCTCCAAGGGCTAGATGTGACTGGGGAATACAGATGGACACAGGATTATCTTAGGTGTGGCTGCAAGGAATACCTGTCACACATTGGCAATGATAGGACCCTGCAGCAAAGCCTATCTCAAGCAACCCGGGTACTGCGGGCCTGGTGCTGGCCGCCCCACCTCACCCTCAGGGTGAACACAGTACTGGCACAATGGCATGGTGTGTGGCTATTCTGTGCCAGTATCACGCACGGTCAGTTCCTCCTACCATGCTGAGGTGCTTGAGAGCTGCATACCCCATCTGGTGATCAGATGTAGACTGCTGTTCTGCATATGCAGTGCATCATGGGTACTGGTGAGTTTAACCTATCCTGGTGGACACAGCAGACAGTTTGTGCGGTGACCTGCAGTCTTTCTGTAGCCAGCCATTGCTGAGACAGACACCATAGAGGTATAGTCCACTGGTTAATACAATGACATCCTAGGCAGAGGTCATGGGTTCAATCCCTCCATGGTCTCATTTTAGTAGGCCTGTCCGAGACAAGTCCTTTTCATTCCTGTGACAGTCATATCTCTGCAGATCTGTGCTGCCAGCACATAATACCTTCATCACAGTTGCCAGCCATCCTTCTATCTGTCTATCTGCATCTGTCAGCTGTGTAGCATCCTGTCTTCATGTGCTGGCTGCTACCCCATGTCCTGCAATGGTACCCTTTTCTGCATTGTGGCTCTCCATACTTGCCTCTCCTGTTTCTGCTCTGCATGGCACTACTACTCCTCTGTCCTCCTATCATTGCAAATGTCTTGCCACCTCTACCTCCACTGGTGAACACGTATTCCCATCCTCTTCCTCCTACTGTCATTGTAGCACCTTACATTGCCAACACCCTGTGCATCGGTACAGCTGCCTCCAATATGTTTGTTCATTTTGCCGGCTGCCACATCGGCTGCATACAGAATTGGCAGGTCCATCAGCTCCCACCTCTACTTCCTTCCATCACTTGTCCATTGCCTTTCCTTGGTGCTTTGTGCAGTGTTAGGGTTACATCAGTTTTTTGCCCTTACATTTCATGCTTGTCAACTTGGGGCACCTTACTGCCCTTGGGCACCATATCTTGGGTCACCTTAACATCTTTAGGGCACCTTGTATGGCATCTTACTGTAGGTTACGGCACCTTATAAGGTGCCTTATCCTGAGGCGCCTCATGAGGCGCCTTATAAGGCACCCTACAGGGCACCTTATACAGCACCTTCAGCCTTGTAATGTGCTGTCAGCTTTAATATGTATTGTCCGTTTAACGAGCGATACCTGGCAAGGCGCCCTTTACCGCGCGTTACACAGCCATTGCTACCTCAACGCCGATATGCCCACTTCCTTATATGGCATTGTTCACATTAGCACTGCACTTTTCGCTGGTAACATTATCATGGTTTAGTAGCGAGTGCCAGTGGGGTGTCTAGTGTCAGCTGGAGGCATATGAAAGAGCCGGGAGAAGAGCAGGGGTCCATGAGGTGCATGTTAATCCTATAAGATGTCTGCAGATGGACCTATCACAGGACATATTCCTGCTACTACAGGAAAAAGGAGTCCTTGGGAACCATCTTATGAGTGAAGTCACTGTAGTGTGTGAGTGATATAAGAGGGCTGGAGACATGCCTATCTGCAGAGAGAGAAGATGAAAGTAATCCATTTGTTCAACTGGAATCTGCCTCTTTGTAAATATGCTGTGGAAAGTTAATAGCTGTACCATTTGGAAAAATTAACTTTGTTGGGACCCCATTAAAGTGACATTATAGTTATTTCTCAAGTGTGAGTGACTTGGAGTAAAAACTCTTTACCCCAAGTGAACCCCATTCCTATGAGCCCAGAGGCTGGTTGCACTCAAATTTGGTTCTGAAAGAGTGCTACTTCCTGCCTTTCATGGATCTGAATTAAACATCCAAAGCTCATTTGTGTAAGCCCTGGAAACCACTCTAAAGCAGGGTGCATGGGCAGTCCCCTTATATATATGTGCTATATATAAAATTGCCCTTTTCAGCCTACTTAGAAGTCCCAAAGTTGGATGGAATTCTTAGATAATATATAGCACAGGTTGGGTTTTTCTAGATATCCATAAAGACGATGCACAAATTAAATTTGTATGCAGTGTAGACCAAGTGCATGCAGATTTGTCTCAGGCTTTTTCGGTATAGATTTCCTGGACCTAATTGTTCTGCCATAGGAATAGACCTATTAAAATAGGCATATTTTATGCAACAAATGTAGAACCAGAATCTGCTGTATTTGAGTGTGGACATCCCAGAAGGGATACTTTTTATCATCAATTTAAAAACAATTTATTTTCCAATTTCCTCAGTTTACTTATTTGTTTTTGTACTTTTGTGATTTTAAATAATTTACCTTAACTTTTTTTGCCAGGTTAAAATGAAGCATGGTCATTCTTTATTTCTTCAGTTCCCTAAACCTCATTATTCAAAGAGTTACAAAACTATCTTCTTTTCTTCAAAGCGCACATCGATGTGGAAGTAAATAGATTTTTCACTCTCGTAATCTACTGCAAACCTGGAATAGAAAGAAGACAGGAACCGACTTTGAATGTCACATTTGATAGCATGACCTACATATAAGCATTTCCACACAACATTCTGGTCATCTGTAATATGTAAATCCGTAGTAATCCAGAATATAGGTACCTAACTTTGGGGCATGTTTACATAAGTTCATTAGCCGGTATTGTGGGGTTGAGTGTAAGATGTGTGGACGTTTTGGTCACGCGGTAGCAAGGAAACGTGGCCCAAAGGGTGACTGTACTACGAACCCCATGCTATCCAAGCAGTGCATCGACAGGCGGGGTTGAGGTGTAGTCTGGGCAGAATTAAGGCACACAAACAGTGGTGGGCATGCTAGTCACATGTTAGGTACACAACCATGCTGCTAGCGTGGGTACAGGTATTACCACCTTTTCACCAGGTGCTAGCTGCACTCATTATATTTTCATGCTCCAATGGTGCGATTTGGACTCAAATGTTGGGAAATAGGAAGGGCCAAACCAGAACATACATATACAGATAATAGAGGAGCAATAGGAGATGTGAGCGGAATACCAAGACGCCTACATAAGATGTCTATTTGGGGGAGGGGTTTTCATGGTGCATCAGACATGGCAGTGGACTGCACAAGCCCGACAACCACAAAACTAGAGTCTGCAGGTCTACAGTCATCCTACTGGGACAGTGGGCAAATATACACAGGTATATCAAAAGCTGTCCTGATGGACTGCTGTCATGTCTGCATATGCATTTGTTAGGTATAAGAGGGCTGCTGGTATTGTGTGCTGAGGAGGTCTCAGTACATACTACTGCTTATAGGGCCTGTGCTCTGTGCTACAGTAAGTACTGGTCTCAAAGCCAGAGTTGGAGCCAGCAGAGTACAGTGAGGGGGGACATGCAAGATCAATGATGCATTTACTGGAAAAAAATGACTATGGCAGTACAAGAGCCATCCGATCCCTGCCATCTCTGCTTGGGGGGACATGTGGCAGTGCATATGTGAAGCTGGACGGCAATGCCGCTGCCTTGGGCCATGTCCCTGTAAGTGCATCACCTAATTTGCATGTCCCTCCTCCCATTGTGCTCTGCAGCTGTAACTCTGGCTATGAGGGCAGTACTCATTGCAGCACAGAACATGGGCCCTTTCTCCTGACTCCCCCAGAACACTCAACACCAGCAACCCTTCGACACCTATCCAGCCTCTCCACACGGGTAGCTTAGCAGACAACTTGGTAGTCAGCTCTCCTCTCTTATTAGCACTATATTATTCTTATGTGTTTTCTGTACTTCTGTCCCTCATATTTCCTAACACGCACATCTGAATCGTGGAGCATGGTGAGAGCAGCTAGTGCTTGGTCAGAGGCAGGCATTAGCTGTGCCTGTGCTAGCAGTGTCGATTGGTGGCTAACACGGGATTAGCAAGCCTGCCCTGGCCATGCACTCCAACTCTGCCCCTTCTCTGCTCAGTCTCTACCTTAACCCCAACTATGCAAGTGCTGCTCGACTAGCGTGTGATTTTTAACGTGGACACCTTTGGGCCATGTGCTGTTTGCTATCTTGTGGCCCAAATGCATATTAACCCCCCAAAACCACATGCTACTGGCTACTGTTCTTTAGTAAACATGCCTCTTAGAGTCTCCACTGTAAGAGTCCTTACTTTCCCACATCCCCATGTCCCCAGTACCACCTCTTATTCCCCTTCCCAGCACCCCTCCCATCTACTCCTCCTCCAATATTCATTAACTTTGCCTCCCTTCCTCCTTATGTTTATTGAGCGTGATATTCCGCCTTTCAAACAACAATCAAGGCGGTTTACAATTCATAAGGAGAAAGCTGGTCACTGGCCCAGAAAAAGAAAGAAAGTTACAATATCAAAACAGGACAGCTAAGAGATAAAAGCCAAGGATAGACAGACAGATACGATGGACAAAACACAACAAAAGGAGAGAGGGGAGTACCAGGATAGACATAGATATGTGGGGGTAACTTGACTGAACGAACAGCGCTACATAGCGGACAAAGGACAATGACGCACATACATGACACATGTGCTAACATTATCGAGACCGGAATGCTATCAGGTGGGGAGGGGGAGGTCAAAAGCTGTGGCAAAGAGGTATGTTTTCAGAAAGGTTTTGAATGTCTTGTGATTCTCTTCCAATCTAAGATGGAGGAGTAAAGAGTTCCAGTGCGCAGCAGGAGCAAAGAAGAAAGCAGAATTACGAGTGACTTGGAGGTGGGCACGTGCAGGGGACGGGAGGTGCAGGCGATTAATGTGCACAGACCAAAGGGATCGATTAGGAGTGTGAAACTGAATGAGGTCAAATAGGTACTGAGGAATATGGGTATAGATAATCTGATGGAGTAATGTAAGAAGCTTATACTGAATGCGGTAAGTCATAGGAAGCCAATGAAGATTTATAAAGAGAGGGGTGACATGGTCCAAACGTGCAGAATGGGAAATAATACGTGTTGCATTGTTTTGTACGTGCTGCAACCTGCGCGTGAAATTGGGGGATACCAAGGAGAGTAGAGTTACAAAAGTCGAGTTGTGAAATTACTAGAGACATCATAAGAGTCTCAGCATGTATTCTTATACCCCTCCCTCTCAACCTTCCCCTGGTTTTGACTTTGCTTCTTTTTCACTCCCCACAATAGCAGTCCCTTCTCACTCCCCCTTCATCTCCCTGCACGCTTTATTTTGGAAAGTCCTCAGATTAGTTGCTGAATGAATCTTTCAAATAATTTATATTCTCTGTTGCCTCATTCTTGCTTAAATTAAAATAAATATTTGAATATTTTAGAACATAAAAGAGAAAAATAACAATGCAGTATAGTTTGCCATACCTGTCTGGATTAGGCTTAACTTTTCCAAAAATTGTTACTTTAGAATGAGGGACAAATTTTCCCGAGTGGATGGTTAAACAGTGCTTGCTGTAGAATAAACATTGATATTTATTTGGTGATGTTTTAAAGGAGTAATAACAATGAACCTGCCCATTAGTAAAATATTTGCCTTTATACTATATAGTATTTGATTTTAGGTCTTCTCCCCACATGTACAGTTATGGTCAACATTATTGACACAATTGCAGTTCAACTCCAATGTCCAATATCTCCTAAAACAAAAGTGGCCAGTGAAGTGGCTTTGCATTATATATACATACATATTTGAGACATAAAAGAATCAAATTAAACAATTAAAAAAGAAAATAGTAGGATACAGTATAAAAAGTAGGACATTGCCAGGACATGACTATTTCTTACCTCAAAATCCAAACTGGTTTATCCACAGAAATTATTAGCCAAAAATGATAAACCCAATTGCCGTAGCTAACCTAATACTCAAATTCTAAAGAAATACATTTTTTGTTGGAGTGTATGCCATGAAGGGGATCTCCTCGCAGCATAATACTCCTTTTATTCTGTTTTAAAAGGGGACCTACCCCAATAAACCTTCAAAGAACACACAAGTTTTACCTGAGGGAAAACCAAATCAGCTGTAAAGACTGGACAGTATAAGTACTCAACCGGCGATCAATCACCCAGTACACTCTTATCACTGAGAAGTACCAAAAAGTTAGCGTTTTTCACCAGCTCTCCCGTGACGTAACCAGAAATTCTCCAAACTTTCTTGCATCATTGCAATCATGCCACAGGTGTGTAAAAGCCCCTCTCCGGATCCAAAGACGCCGGTAACCTTCTCAATCTCCGCTCTGCTAACAGCTGAAATGGTTACCACTCCATTCAGTCTGCACACCCAATCTTCAGAATGCCATAGTAATCCATCCTTATGCCATTCCTGTTATTCCTGTTGACACAACATTGTGTTTCTGGTCATAGAAACTCCTGACCCTTCTTCAAAACCCATGAACGTTTCTGAGTTAGCAGTCTTTCACTTCTTCCAATTAAAGGGCACCTGACCCTCTACTCCTCCAGGGCATTGGCTGTCCTACCATCCAATCACACAACTCTTACAACTCTCACAATAGACTCCACCAATCCAATGATAAATTTAGACCCTCTGGTGTTATTGATTGTAATAGATATATCCATAATTGCTCTCGATATTGTAGATGGTACACCCGATCACCTCCCAGTGGATTTTCATCTACCCGATCCATTACCTGCCAGCGTAAGTCTTGAAATGAATGTTGTTGCTCTACACAATGTAGAGTTACTGGCGCGGTTAAAACTTTAGTAGTGATCCTGGAGCGATGTTCCTGCAAATGTTTCTGAATGGGTCTCGTTGTTCGACCTACATAAATTTTATTGCACGGTCATACTAAAATGTATACTACAAAAGCGGATATGCATTTAGTGAAATGTCCACTATAAAACATTCGTCCTGTGAGCGGGTGCTCCCAATCATCCCCTTCCAAAGTAGTTGTACAAAAATCACAGGTAGAGCATGCAAAATGCCCTTAACATTAGGCATTGAGGAGGTCCGGGAAGTGTTTACCACCCAATCTGCAATGTTACGACCTCTTTGAAATGCAAACATTAATAGTTTTTCAAAGCAAGAACATAATGCTAGCAATGACCAATGGCATTTCAGAATTGTCAGGACAGAAGAGCTATTAGGCATAAATGGCAGAATGCCGACTTAAGGTCTCTCCTTTTCATTAACCTTTTCTCCTTGTTGATGAACCCCTGTCTCACCCCACCATTCAGCATGATTGTATCTTGCTCTTGTATAGGCTCTATTAATGATTTTCAGTGGATATCCCCGGGTTCTCAAACGCACTTTAAGATCCTTAGCCTGTTTCCTAAACTCCGCAGCTGTGGAAAATAATCTTCGTAGCCGGATGAATTGGCCCACGGGTATCCCTTATAAACATTTCAAATTAGTTTGAACAGAAGAACCACATTCCCATTGTATTAAAGTTTATACGCACCTGTGATCAATTGTCAGTACTTACATGACTTGAATCAACCAATGAATGGTGACTCTAATGTTTAAAATGACCACATTCACCCCCTGTTCCATTTTCACAATGATGTCAGGACATACAAGAGGACTGCCTGAGACTGTCAGAAAAGCCATTATCATCAAACTTCAAAAGGGTACAAGCAATGTTCCCTCTAATTTTCTGTAAGCTGTGTGCGCATAAAATATCAGCTGTGCAGATTTTGAAGGAAGGTTAAATTTTTGTGCGCCACATAACGACACTCGGAGTTATATTTATTTATTTTATTTAGTTTATACTTTAAAATTTGACTACACATCAGAATACAGTATGTACACCACATTGATTGCACTAGAAAACATTGTAGAACTTGTGAAAACCATAAATACATAAGAACTTTTAAATTTTAAGATGTCTGTGTTGTTTTCTATCAGAATCAGAACCGTAATTTTTGTGCGCTCTGTTGTAAAGTATGTGCGCTCGCTCGGTGAGGTGTGTGCGCGCGCACACGCGCACAGCTTAAAGGGAACAGTGGGTACAAGGCCATCTCCAAAGATCTTTGGATTCCTGTGTCTACACTTTTAAATGTTATTAAGAAGTTTCTGCTCATGGAACTGTCAAGAACCTCTGAGGACATGGTGGGAAGAGGAAAATTTATCCAAGAATTCTCTGAAAGTTAGCGCAAACTGTTGGAAAAACATCACATTCAACATCTAAAGAGCTTAAGGCTGACCTGGAGCAATATAGAGTGATGATTTCAACCTGCATTTATGCCGTGCACTAAACCAAGAAGGACTCCACTGCTCAAAGACACATAAAAAGGCATACCTGATTTTCTCACATTTATACCAGAAGAGAAACTCGCGGTTTCAACAGATAACAAAAATCAGATACACAGAAAGGACAGACAAACACCAAACACTTCCTCCTTTTCGCGACCTGGGCGCAGTCACCTGGCCAGGAACTGCGCTACTCAGGATTCCGCTCTCGCTCGGCCTGTATTTCAAGACCTCTCAATCACACAAGCAATCATATTTTAACAAGAAATCATTTTTCAAGTGCCCAGGTTTTCTGACTGACTATTCCAAACAAACAAGAAGGGTCGATGGCTTCGGCTTCCGCTTTCACTTATGCGGAGTGTACTAGGACCGCCCTTATGAGAGGTGATCGGGCTCCCTTGTCTCGTGCATACTCATGCGAGATTTTCCCAGTTAGTCTATACCAAATCAGTCTTGCGCATACTCATGCAAGACTTTTTCCCCAGGCTGCACTGACTTTTAAACAAGAAAATATCTACTCACTGGATCCAGTTCCTGATACCAAACCACTCTTGGGTTGGACCCTGGACTCCCCTCGGGTTCTGAGGTGTTGGTCAGCTGGACCCAGTGGCCTGCCGAGGGGATCAGCGGCGCCTGAGAAGTTCCCCTGCGGTCGGACAGACATGGTTCCAACCAAACCAAACCTTTGAGGCGAGAAGTCATGGTATATTCACTTGCATACCATCCCCTGCTCGCACATTCCCAGCCAACGCACCAAGAATATGTAGCAGCTGATAAGCATGCAATAAATAAAACCAGGAGTCTGTTCAAAGATCCAAGCCAGTTTATTGTGCACAGGCCCAGTCAGTCAAAGCTTCAAAAGGAACTGAGCAAAGATTTTACAGAGACATAACCATTTGTACCTCTTTTTCAGTTTGATACATGAGAACTTTCTATTGGTTCTAGCTCGATACATGCAAACGTCTCATTGGTTCCATGCTCCCTACACCTGTCCAATCAGAAATCCCTCCGGGGCCTAGCAAACAGCCCCCTCCCTTAGGATTGTTCTAACAATGGTGCAGTTCTTGATTTTGATACTTCTCTACTGCAAGGTTATCCCTAGCTTCAGGAATGCATGTATTGAAACATTTCTTTCTTTTACACAGAAGAGAACAATGAAAGACTTATAAATTCATGTAAAACTTCTTATTAAGCAGTTTAAAACAGTTTTCTCATTTTTCACAGATTTTTGGTTCTTTTCTAGCTATAATGGGAGTTAGGATCCAGGCCTAACTTACAGGCCTTTCATATTTGCAGACTACTCTAGGCCATAGCCTGCCACATTCCCCCCTTGGATTATTCTCACCCGCAAGTGAGAAAGGGTGAGAATTAAATCACTCATTAGTCATTTAACACATTATACTGGTGTAATAGCATTATCGTGGGGTATAGGGTAATATTGCCACATAGCTAATACCTTCGCAGCTGCCTTCCACTCTAGTGTTATCAATTGCTGAAGTTACCATGCGTAAGCAAAGGGGTAGGAGACAAGGGAGCAATAAGCACATAGCTAATATGAATAATACAATAAACATAAGGGCTTTTAGACCACCGATCCATGAAAATAGTGAACCAAACCATCCGTCCAGCTTCAAACTGTGCCAGGTCTGGACAGGCACGAATGTCTGCTCTCTCATCTGGGAGGAGTAGCCTAGTGGTTTCAACTACATGCCCATTATTATCAATCTGTAAACAACAATTACTTAAGTTCAACTTTACACATACCCCACCCTCAGCTGCTAACAAATAGTCTAAAGCTAAACGATTTTGATAAATGGCTGTGTGCATTTGCGTACTTTGCTTCGCCAGAAGGGTTAGTGCTTTACTAGTTTCATTAGTTATTATTTCAACAACAGCTTGAAAACGTATTATTCGATTAATCATATAAACAGGGCTACGATATCCCCATGTCCCATCCTGCTCCCAAGTAGCAGGTCCATAGTATGAGATAATTCTCTCAGGTGGCCATTCTTCAGATGTCGCATCCCATTTGTCCCATTGGCCTATCTTCAAAGCCTCCTTCAGCTATCGACTTCTGTACACAGGATATCCCAATTGTTCTCCATGGGTGGTAGGCAAAAGGAAAAAGGAAGGTCGTATGGTTCCCAATACACATGCGCCTCCCCAGTGATGAGGGAGCCTAGCATATGCTCGGGTCCCGCAAATCCAGTACAGTCCAGGTGGTGCTTGCCAGGAATTATATGCTGCTAAGTTAGTCCAAATACTGGCAAGTTTGGGGAAACTAACTAGAGGATTGGAAGGTTCAGTAGCGTTGACTCCTGACCACCAAGACGTCTTCTTAGTGGTACTGTTGTAGAACTTTTGATTGAGACAGACCAGCTGCCCCACTTCCATATTAAACAATGGTCCATAGCGAGCAAAACATAAGTTACCCACAATGGAGTGGGCCAATACCCATTCACTCGTGGTATTATGTATATCAGTTTGATTATATGAAACAGAATAGTTCAGTTTTTGTGCCTCCCAAGGCCATTGGTCTCCCATCGTCGTTCCTTCACAAAATAAACAGTCTGAAATGTGGAGACTAGATGCAACTGCTCCCGCTAGCTCAAGGAACAAGTTCTGAGAGGTAGGAGGAATTTCAAACTCTGCTTTCATGGCCTCGTAGAAGAAATGATGTATACGATAGGGTGAGGATACATGGGCCTTGGTATTCAGTTGTAGATACAGGATAGTCCCAGGATCTATACCTCCTCCTGCTATACGCAACCCAAATTTGTATCCTTGCTTCCATTGGCTGGGGTTGACTATGAGGAGTTGCAGAGGATTACAGGCACCTTTCTGGCATTTCTTGGGTTCAGGTAAGCTGATCTTCGTCAGACTGCCTTTGCGATTATCACCATCTTGTCCCACAGGTGCATTCTTCCATGAAGCAAAATATACGCAGTCCCATTTTGGGCAAAAGTAATTGTGTTTAGATGTAGTGGTGTAAGTGGTGGCTGCAGAGTTCTTTCCTGTGCATCGTCCCCATCCGTAGGCTCCTTCTGGACACATATATTTATCATCATGGTAGTATGCTCGCTCCCATGACCCACATCTGTGGTAAGCATTTCTGTTAATTGCATCACAAGCATCAAAGTCCAAGATAATAGGTTTTGTGGGGTTTACAAGGGGTTTTGTCGCATTTAGGATAGCTCCATCTTCATCATTCCAGCGTATCTCAAATGTATAATATGAAGGGTTTTGTCGGGGGTTATAACAAGTCTTACTTTTCCCCTTTGTGCAAATGTTCAGTTCGGTGCCATTATAAATACACCGGATGACTGTTCCAGTGCAAGTATAATAGGAATGACAGAGTAAAGTCTGAGTAATTCTTTTGTCCCGTTCGGGTGGTGGTTATGCAGGCTGCACAAGGGGGTAGGGCAAAGGTCTTTTCCAGGATTCCCAGGATCACCACTCCCACAAGGCAATAGTGGAAGAACATTGTGATTACAGTCTTTGGAGGTCAACTGGAAAGTTGGGTATGGTGAACTGGTTGAGTCTTCTTTTCTCCTGCTGCAATGGTCACTCTAGCGTGACGAAGATAGATTCTGAAGATTCTCTATAGCGCCAGTTGTCTCCTCAATGTGAGTCGCAGTGGAGTCTCGGGATCATTCCCTGATGTCCATTGGTCAGGATCAGGAGCAGCTGCCGGCTTCACTCGACTGTGGTGGATCCAGGGTTCAAATTCTGCAACTTTCACTGCAGTGGGGGTTGACAAGATGACAACATAAGGTCCCTTCCAATGCGGTGTCAATGGTGTCTTTCTCCACTCTTTGATCCACACCGAGACTCCAGGCTTGAGAGGATGCAGGGGTTCTGTTAGATGGATGAGCAGTTGGTCTTGTACCCACGTATGAAGACTCTGCAAAACAGAACTTAAAACCAATAGTTCTTGTCTAGTAATTTCAGATCTAATCTGTTCCATATCTCCCTTTATTTCTTATACAATAGGCGGGGGTCACCCATACAGTATCTCAAAAGGGGAAACTCCTAAAGACTTAGCAGGGGCTAAGTATATCCTAAGAAGGGCTATAGGAAGAATCTGGGGCCACTTCAGGTGAACCTCTTGGCAAGGTTTGGACAACTGAGATTTCAGGGTTCTATTTATACATTCTACTTTTCCTAAATTCTGAAATCTGTAGGCAGTATGCATCTGATAATGTCAATACCTCGGGGCCATACATTAATGGACTTGCTTCCTGAGGTTATCCACCCTCATTCTTTGTGTAGGGCCCCATGTGCATGCAAGGTTGTAAGGGCATACTTGGAATCTGGGTACACATTTAAACAGAGCCCCTTTTCCTATTGTCAGTGCTCTAGTAAGAGCTATCAGTTCAGCTTTCTGTGCTGAAGTTCCTGGGGCCAGGGCTGAGGACTCAACTACCAGATCAAGGGTCACCACTGCATATCTGGCACAACAATGTCCATTAATGATGACAAGACTGCTTCCATCTACAAAGAAAGTCCGTTCAGGGTTCTCCAAAGGAACATCAGCCAAATCCGGGCGGCTTGAGAATATAGTGTCCATAGTTTCTAAACAGTCATGATCAGGGGGGTCAAGACCAACTGGTAACAACGTTGCAGGATTCAGAGCTTGACTGACCATCAATTGTACAACATACTTTGATACTTCAACATTTGTGAATTTGTGAGCCAGAAACTTCCTTTGTGTTTCATATTTGGTCAGAACAGAGTGTGGTACAGTAACTTGAAGATTCTGTCTCAAAGTGAGCTTGTCTGCTTTGCTCACTAGGAGGGCTGTAGCTGCAACAGCTCTCAAACAAGGGGGCCAGCCTTTTGCAATAACATCCGATTGTTTTGACAAATAGGCTACTGGTCGTTGCCAAGATCCAATGAGATTGAGTCAACACTCTTAGAACTTTTCCTTGTGACTTATGAACATAAAGACTGAAAGGTTTTCTGGACATCTGGTAGACCCAGAGCTGGTGATAACATCAGAGCGGTTTTCAAAGATCAAAAGGCTGCATCCTGTTCAAGTCCCCATTCCAATGGAGACTTTTCCATTCCTTTGGTAGCTTGTGTAATGAGGAAGAGACATCCTTTGCCATGCAAACAGAGGAACTTGAGAGAAGTAGGTCTGTTGCTGACAGGAAGGCAAAGCACAGGACTCCCAGTTGCCAGGAGCAACATAAACAAACCCAGACACGAGTGCAGCAGCCCCGCCCAGCTAGCAAACAATCCCCATCTCCTGAGCCCAATAGTTTTCACCTGAGAGGGGGAAGGGCTAGATTAGCTCCAAACCAGACATATAAGAAACGCTCATTAGAGTTTGAGTGTGAAGGGCAGCAAAGGAAGCAAGAGAAGCATGGGAAGCAAAGAGCAGGAGGAGCAGAGGAACTGGAGAACGAGAGAGAGAGAGAAAGCTTGGACAGACCCAGCTGGGAAAGCTGAGTGAGCTGAAGTCTGAGACTCAGAAGCAACGTGTGTTTCAGTGTGGAAGGAAGCACGAGAGAAAGTACGTGAGTGACTCAGAGGATTGTGATTCTGAGAGTGATAGAGAAATACAGGAAGTAACTAGCAGGAATAACTGGAGGAGCAGGGCCCAAAAACCCTGTGGCAAGAACTCCAGGCAATTGTCCTATTGGGAAGACACACAGAGGGAAACGTTACCGGTAAAGCTATCTGGGAAGCACTTGCAAGCTCCAGGGAGTGAAAGGTATTCGGTGGAGGACATTTGCATGTCAGAGGAAGAGGTTGAGAAGCCAAAGTACAGAGGAAAACCTCTGAGGTTTAAACCTCTTCCTGACCAGGCTGTGCATGGACTTTCCCCTGTCTCTAAGCCAGAAGGTAGGCTGTCTAATTACTATAAGGATAAAAGTGGTTATAAGAAGTTCTCTCATAGAAACCCTGAAGGGTGTGACTCTCCTCTCTGCTATTCTAAGATATATGGTAATACTGAACCCTATCTCATGGAGGGCTTGATAGAGAAGCCTCAGGAACGGATAGAGGGTGGAAGTTTGGAAACGTTGTATACCAAGCAGAAGTTGTACTTACCAGAGAATCAGCATGAGTCAATGCTGATTGATCCTCAGGAAGAAGAAATATCAGATAACCAAATGGACTGTACTTTAATGGTTACAGATGATATAATTTCTCTGTGCTGAGCCAGGTGATGTGAAAGCTGTTTAAACTGGCAGTTGAAGAGCACAGGATTTTCCTTGCTTATACAAAGTGACTGTATGCTGTAAATACCGTGGAACTTTGGATTTAAGTTGAGAAGCTGTTATTATTTCCTTTCTTATTTTGTGCCAGAGTGTATGGCCTTTTTGTCCTGAGTTATTTTGTGTTTGAATCCGCCCCGGGAGGGGAATTAAAAGCCTGTCATTGCCTGTACCACTCGCACCCACAACTGCATCTTATTGAAAAGGGAAAAATACTACAACTCCCAGGAGGCAATGCAAGCCTAAAGCATTGCTCCAGTATTTCAATAAAGGGTCCCCAGGCCGTCTATCCTGTATGCCTAAACTACGGGCCGACTACTGGTGACACTTGATACAATGGTTTTGCTAGCAGCGCAAAATTGGGGATCCATATACGACAGTACTCTGCGGCACCCAAGAAGGCTCTCATTTGCCTCCTGGTGGTTGGAGTAGGAATACTGCATACAGTTTCTTTGCGTTCTGGTCTCAGGCATCTAATTCTGCTGGACAACTGGAATCCTAGGTATTTAACTTGTTTGACATAATTGTGCCTTGGCTCTTGAGACTTTGTATCCAGCCTCATTAAAAAAGGTGCAAGAGTTCACTGGTGGCTTGTAGACATTCACTTTCTGAGTTGGTGGCTATAAGCAAGTTGTCCACATACTGGAGAAGAACCCTTTCTCCTGGGTTCACATAGTAGCTTGAAAAAATCCTGATTTAAAATAGTACTGGAGAGAGTAGGTGAATTCTTAAATTCTTGAAGTAATCTAGTCCAGGTGAGTTGGCCCTGCCTTCCTGTTATGGGGTCTTGCCATTCAAAAGCAAACAAAAGTTGACTGGTGGGGGGGCTAAGCGTACACAGAAAAAAGGCATCTTTCAGGTCCAGTACGGTAAAATGAGTAGCTTCAGCGGGGATCAGTCCCAGGAGAGTATAAGGATTTGGTACCACTGGGTGTATAGTTTCAGCTGCATCATTCACTCGCCTCAGATCTTGTACTGGGCGGTAATCCCCTGTCCCAGGTTTCTTAACTGGGAGAAGGGGGTGTTCCAAGGTGACTGGCACTCCTTGAGAAGTCCATACTTCAATAGTTTTATTAGCTGGTCGGGGAAAAGGATACTGCTTCACATGCACTGGTTCCGCTCCTGGCTTGAAGGTGACAATGACAGGGGCTATGTTCTTCGCTAGGCCAGATGGATTATCTTCTGCCCATACTCCAGGTGGGGCTATAAGGTTGGTGGGAATACAGGAACTAGCTGGCTTGATTGGAGATGCATTATAGAACCGCTACTCTTCTTCTCAGGGAACAGTCAGCACCATCAATCCAGCAGGCTTTGGGTTCACAGTCATTTGCATTTCTCCCCCTTCAGCAAAGGATATTTGTGCCTGGAGCTTTGCAAGCAGATCTCGGCCCAAAAGTGGAATAGGGCACTCAGGCATATACAGGAACTGGTGCATAATTTTCTGTCCCCCTAGTTCACACATGCGGTTCTGCAGGAGAGGCTTTGTGGCCTTAGCCCCAGTAGCTCTGACAATGGTGATGCATCGAGAAAACAAAGGGGCTACTGGCTTTAGTATTCTGCTCCTGTATCCCCCATAAAATCCATATATTGGTCCCCTATTTTCAGACTGACCATAGGCTCCTGGGGACCCAGGGAAACTTGGAGTCTGGTCTGGCCTAGTCTTCATCCATGCTGTAGCCCTCTTCGGCTGCCACTCACTCTATAGCTGCTTCCCTCTCTTGCTGGAACACTGTGCTCGGTTTATTCTTTCTAAAATCAAGTACTCCCTCCTTCCCTCCTGGGGGTGGAGTCAAGATACGGGCATTCACTTCTCTAGGGTCCTTCTTCTCTGCAATGGGCACACTGATTCGCACCCAATGGGGGCCGATCATTTTCATGACCCCTTTCACTTCCTCTGCTCCTTCGATTAGGAAAACCTCCTCCACATCATTCAACTAAAGTATCAGCAAGAAGATCTGTTTTCTTCTTTATCTTACATTCACTTTCTCTGTCACATTTATTTCCACAATTCACAAACTTTCTGAACAACTTCCATTAACTGTGCTGTATTCATGCCCTCAAATCCATCCAGTTTGTGCAATTTCTGTTTTATATCTCTCTGGGGACTGACTGACAAAAACGCAAATTCTCCTGGGCTGCTGGATCGCATGGGGTATATAGTGAGGGCTGCCTGCGCTATTTGGATCCCACTTGGGGCCATCAAGGCTGATGGGTCTGCATAATACTGTTCATTAGTTTAATCAAATCCTAAGGTTCCTCAGTGTAGGAGGCATAATGCAGCTTTCAGTTCAGTAAATCAATGGCAGAAACAAAGCTGGTCAGCTGGCTAGTGCAAAGCTGGCCCTGGACCTAGTGCAATGGGATAACGTGACCCTCCCTTTTACTGGTAGTTGTTCTTCTGAAGGCATACGGCAATTGGGACTGTCTGGATTCCACTTCATGTTCTCGGGCGCTGGCTGTGAGTGACCCTGAACTGGCAAATGAATCCCAGCCTGTAGTGTCATCGGTGGACTGTGGGTCACTTGGAGTACTTTAAACTGTGCCGGGGCTTTCGGTCAAGAGGGGGTGTATGTCCTTCTGCTGCGGAGGTGGCTGGTGAACTACTTGGGGTACATTTGCAGGGAGGTGTCCCCCCCCTGCCCCAGGCTCTGCCCGGGGTGGTGGCAGAGCTGAGGGAACTGGCCTATAAAGATAATAAACGGGCAGGTTTTTGTTTTTTTCCTCACAAACATTCAACCAGGAGTCTATGTAGGGGAACTGATCAGGGAACATTCTCTGTACAATCTGATGAACACAGGAAACTACGGGGCCATGAAGTAGCTAACACTGGCCACCCCCTTCCACAGAGCATTTCTAATAGGGACGGAGACATTTTAAGTCTGTAGTCTTCAGCAAAGTCCTTGCTAAAATTCCTAGTCATACATTTAAACAAAATCTGGGTGGACTCTGACCCCTCCCCCCCCCCCCCCCCACACACACACACACCAGTCAGGCTGCATTTTCCTGTGGACTAAGCATAATGGATGTGTGCTCATTCTAAATAAGAACAATTTAGATAAAGTCCTTAAAATATAAAACTATTATTTTGCAACATGTTATGTTTGCAACAACAAATCCAATAGAAAGAACTATGGCTCCTAACATGACAGCCACGTATCTGTTACGTATGACTGGAATAAAATTACTTGGCATGAAAACTAACTGCCAGCCGTAATCAGCATGTCTCTGCAAAAGAAATTACTTTAAATCTTATAGTTTTAGGAAGCAGATATTCAAAAGACATTCTGAATACCTTTTTCATAAAGTGGATGGATATCTGGAATACATATACACCTTTTTTTTTCCTATTTTATTTTTATTAACAATAAGTATGTCTTCTATGAGGTGCTTGCCGCAGTATATCAGGAACTAGAATTCAAGCACGATGAACTCCTTATTCACTCAGGATTTAAATCACTTTCAAGTCGCGATCTGGTACTGCTGGCTCGGGATGCTTCATAGTCCTATCAGGGTTCTTAACTTCGTAGGACAAAGGGAAAACAAAAGCAGTTTCCTGAATTTTTCTATCATTTCCTATTTAAACCATTACAGTGCTTACTGAAGATTTGATCATAAATAACACAAGACAAGGCTAAGCCCACAAATGCATTATACCTATAGCCCTACAGAAATCCTTTTCACTTGGTCCGTACAAGTACAGGAACTCGAAAGGAGTTAATAAGAACTTGACCCTTTCCAGGCTAAGCCCAAAACTGTCGGGACCCACAATCCTGACTAAACATTCTTATTAAATGATATATAATACATGACCATAGCAGAAGGAACATCACTATTAGAACATATTGAATAAAACAGGTACAATTTTCCTGAAATAAGCACAAATTAACCCAGCTACAGAGTGTTTAAGCCTTCACAGGGTTAAAAAGACACTGCACATTCCTTTCTTCAGACATGTCCCTTCTCTCTCCGCTAGCCAGCTTCATGCTGTGCGAAAGGAAAAAAACTGGAATGCATGAGACAGCTTCTTTACTGAAAAAGTGACAACTGAATTTGTTTCCTTCTGTCTTCTTTTCTGCTTGATACTATTTCTTAATCGGTAAACTGTTCCACAAATTACCCAACAGAATAATCTCACATTTATACCAGAAGGGAAACTCACGGTTTCAACAGATAACAAAAATCAGATACACAGTAAGGACAGACAAACACCAAACGCTTCCTCCTTTTCGCGACCTGGGCGCAGTCGCCTGGCCAGGAACTGCGCTACTCAGGAGTCCGCTCTCGCTCGGCCTGTATTTCAAGACCTCTCAATCACACAAGCAATCATATTTTAACAAGAAATCATTTTTCACGTGCCCAGGTTTTCTGACTAACTGACTATTCCAAACAAACAAGAAGGGTCGATGGCTTCGGCTTCCGCTTTCACTTATGCGGAGCGTACTAGGACCGCCCTTATGAGAGGTGATCGGGCTCCCTTGTCTCGCACATACTCATGCGAGATTTTCCCAGTTAGTCTATACCAAATCAGTCTTGCGCATACTCAAGCAAGACTTTTTCCCCAGGCTGCACTGACTTTTAAACAAGAAAATATCTACTCACCGGATCCAGTTCCTGATACCAAACCACTCTTGGGTTGGACCCTGGACTCCCCTCGGGTTCTGAGGTGTTGGCCAGCTGGACCCAGTGGCCTGCCGAGGCAAGGCGGAACCCTCTCCGATACAAAGGGATCGGCGGCGCCTGAGAAGTTCCCCTGCGGTCGGACAGACATGGTTCCAACTGGACCAAACCTTTGAGGCGAGAAGTCATGGTATATTCACTTGCATACCATCCCCTGCTCGCACATTCCCGGCCAACGCACTAAGAATATGTAGCAGCTGATAAGCATGCAATAAATAAAACCAGGAGTCTGTTCAAAGATCCAGGCCCGTTTATTGTGCACAGGCCTAGTCAGTCAAAGCTTCAAAAGGAACTGAGCAAAGTTTTTACAGAGACATAACCATTTATACCTCTTTTTCAGTTTGATATATGAGAACTTTCTATTGGCTCTAGCTCGATACATGCAAACTTCTCATTGGTTCCATGCTCCCTACACCTGTCCAATCAGAAATCTCTCCGGGGCCTAGCAACCAGCCCCCTCCCTTAGGATTGTTCTAACAATGGTGCAGTTCTTGATTTTGATACTTCTCTACTGCAAGGTTATCCCTAGCTTCAGGAATGCATGTATTGAAACATTTCTTTCTTTTACACAGAAGAGAACAATGAAAGACTTATAAATTCATGTAAAACTTCTTATTAAGCAGTTTAAAACAGTTTTCTCATTTTTCACAGATTTTTGGTTCTTTTCTAGCTATAATGGGAGTTAGGATCCAGGCCTAACTTACAGGTCTTTCATATTTGCAGACTACTCTAGGCCATAGCCTGCCACAACACCTCATAGTTACTTGCATCGTACCAGAGAGAGGTTCCTTCTGATGTAACATGTATGAGGATATGCTTGGAAATTCTTCTTAATCAATCCGTGGCACCCAACTATGGAAAATAGTTTGGTATCTTTCTGCCACATGTTTGTGTGGTCTACTATTATCCAGATAGTTGGTGCATATCTGATATCTGGATAATTTTTCGGCCTGCCCTTCCTCTACCTTAAACTGGACCCCTTCTTATACAGATAGTATTGGGCTATTCAGTCCAATTTTTGGTCCGGTGCTTACTTTCTCTGCCTCCAACAACCTTGATCTAACCAGATCTTGAGTACATTTCAGGATATCTGTCCTATTTTTGTTCAAGGCAAATACCACAGGCTGAGAAGCAGAGAAGGCAGGGTTTAGATGTTGCTTCCCCTAGTGATTCTTCTTGTGACCATGGGCAAGTCATTTGGAAAGAGAAGTAACATATGCTTGTGACATGCCTCGAGCTTTGCTTTGAAATCGGTGGGTAATAAATCTAAAATCTTTAACATGACAGCTCAGCAGATTTCTTCAGAGACCTCCCAATCCCTTAAGCCAAATGGAACATCAATATTTGATTTAATAAAAGTAGTGAATTATGAAATCTCAGAATTTAACAGACTTTCCTCTCTGGCAAATTCTCTCTCCTTTTAAAGTTGTCTGACATCTCTTTATAAAGAGATTTCTCGGAGGTTTTCCCTTTTATTTATTTTTATTTTATTTATTTAACAGTATTTCTAAACCGCCTTATCTTATTAATCAAGGTGGTATTACAGCAAACAATCGGGTAAAGTGAGCGTGTTATTCATGCAGTGAGGGAGAAACTTCGACTTGAGTGTATGTTGTGTTGTGTGCGGGATTAGTTTGAGCTATGTACAATGTGTGCTATATACATTGGGGCTATAAACATTTTCTATACATACAGTGTTGGGAGGTATCATGTGCTGTTATACGTTCTCTGAGGTTATGTGATGTGTCCATAGTGTTCTATGAACAGCATGGTCTTCAGCTGTTTTCTAAAGTCTTTGAGGTCTGTTGTTGCCCTCAAATCGTTCGGGAGTTTGTTCCATATTGTTGGAGCAGCCATGGAGAGTGCTCTGTCTGTTGTATCCTTGCGTGTGTGTTTGAATTCACTTGGGGTGCTGACTCGGTTGTGTGTTTGTTTTCTTCTTGGACGTGTGCTGGTGTCTGGTTGTATGAGGGCGTGCAGGCTGTTGGCTGATGTGTGCTGATTTATCTTAAATAGGTTTATGATAGTTTTGTATCTGATGCGTGAACTGATTGGGAGCCAGTGTAAGTCCTTCAAGATGGGTGTGATGTGCTCCTGTCTTGCTGTTCCAGATATTATTCGCGCTGCAGTGTTTTGTGCCAGTTGGAGTGGCTTGAGGGCTTGTTTTGGTAGTCCAAGGTATATCGGATTGCAGAAGTCCAGCAGTGGGGTTATCAGTGCTTGACAGACGGTACGGAAGTGTTCAGGGGCGAGGAGTGGTTTCAGTCTTCTGATGATTCGCATCTTGTAGTAGGCTTTTTGGATTGTTTTGTCTATGTGTGGCTTGAGATTGAGTTTATTGTCCAGAGTTTACTCCGAGGTATCTCACTTCTGATCTTATTGGTATAGTAGTGCTTTGTATCTTTATATTTGGTGGGTGTATGAAGCTTTGGTTCCGAGTGATGATTAGAGCCTCGGTCTTGCCGTAGTTGATTGCGAGGTTGTTGTTTTGACACCAACTTGTCATTTGGGTAAGGCAGTATGTTATCTTAGAGAAATCTGGGTTGTCGACTGATATCGGGGTGTATATCATGATATCGTCTGCATATATTGTGTATTGAATGTTGTTCTCTTTCATGATGTCGCATATTGGTTGGATGTAGATGTTAAATAGTAGTGCTGAGAGTGCGGATCCTTGAGGTACTCCTTGGCGGACATTTATGGGTTGGGAGGTGTTGTGTCCCACCTTGACCTGTAATTGTCTTTCGGTTAAGTATGAATGGAATCATTTCAAGGTGACACCATGTATCCCAGTGTTCTTTAGTCTTTCCAAGAGTGTGTTGTGGTCCACTGTGTCGAAGGCTGAGGAGATGTCGATGACAATCATTATGATTCCATTCTTGGTGTTGTCAGTTATTCTTAGGATGCTGTCAAAGAGGTAAATCAGTAGTGTTTCGACTCCATGGTTGGGACGAAAGCCGTGTTGGTTGTCATCAAGTGTTTCATGTTTGTCGATGTGCTCCTGTAGTTGTAGTTGAACTGTTTTTTTGATGATTTTTGCCAGGAAGGGTATGCTGGAAATTGGTCGTTATGCTGCTGGGTTTTTTTGTCAAGAGTTGTTTTCTTTGTGATTGGTCTTACTGAGGCGAGTTTTAGTTGCTTTGGCATGAGTCCTTGAGTGAGTGAGTTGTGCACCATGTTGTGTATGGTGTGGATGAAGCTTGATTTGGTGGCTTTGACCCATGACACTGGGCAAGGGTCTGTAGGGGCAGTGCTTGTGTTGATTGTGGAGATGATGTGGGATAGCTGCTCTGTTGAGGGTGAGTAGAATGTGTCCCAGGTTTTGGTGTGTACGTCTGTCCTGGTGGTTACACTGGGTGCTGTTCGCTCTGTGGAGTGAAATTTGTCCTTGATGTGGTCGGCAAATTCCTGTGGATCTATTTGTACTTCCTCTTCTGTTGTTTGCTCTTTTGTGAGGATTTTTACGATTTCTAAAAGCTCTCTGGGTTTGTTGATGGAAGTATTTATCATGTTTGTGTGGAATTCTCTCTTCGATTGGTTGATGTGTTCATTGTATTGTTTTTGCCTTGTTAGGTAAAGATGCTGGTTGTCTATTGTCTTGTTTTTTCTCCATCTCCGTTCAATCTTCCTGAGTTCCCTCTTTTCCTGTCGTATTTTTGCTGAGTACCATGGTTTGTTTTGTCTCTTGTTGTGATGGTGTTTCTTGGGCCCGCCATCAGATGATTTGGCGGCATTAGCTAAAATGCTGTTCCAGCTGGAAACTTGCTCCTCCAGGTCGTCTGTTGTAATGGTCAAGTGTTGTATCATGTCCTGTATGAATTTGTCCCTGTCAAAATTCTTGAATCGTCTTTGTGTGTGTGGGATGTCTGCTCGTTCGTTTATCCTGTCTTCTTGTAATTGCAGCTTTGTCTCGATTATGTAGTGGTCGGACCATGGCACTGGGGTAATGGTGGGCATTGAAATTAGGTCTCTTGATGTTAGGTAATTGGATGCGAAGATGAGGTCTGGGGATGATCCATGTTTGTGCGTTGGTGCATTGATTATTTGTGTGAATTGAAGTGAGGTCATCGCTTGAAGGAAGGCCTCGGCGTCTTTGGCGTTGGTGGACTTGAGGTTGAAGTCTCCAAGCAGTAGCACTGGTTTGTTATTTGTTGTTATGGCACAGGCTTCTTCTAGTGTGAAGGCTAGTTCGTCGGGTGGAGCTCTGGGTGCTCTGTAGGTTAGGCAGATTGCAATGTGTTTGTTCTTGATGCTGATTGTGTTACATTGCTGGGTATCGGTGAAGTTCTGTGCTTTGAACTTTAGTTTTGTCTTTGCTAATATCAGGACTCCTCCTCCACGCTTGTGGGTGCATGGGCAGTTGTACGCTGAGTAGTTGTCCGGTACTAATTGGTTGAGTAGCACATTGTCGGTGGGATTGAGCCATGTCTCTGTGATGCATATTATGTCGGGCTGTCGGTCTTCTATGTGGTCTACAAGAGTGTGTATCTTGTTGCAGACGGATCTGGCGTTTATGAGCTCAATTGTTGTCTTCGTTGAGGAGGTTGCTGTTACATGTGCTTCCTTTGTGCAGGTGTGGGAATTTGATTTATGTTTGTTTGGTCATTTTGTCTGTGATGTTCTGTGTGCCTCTTTATGTGTGTGCTGTGGTTCTAAATATGGCCATGCAGTTGGTGGGTGCCATGGTGTGTTTGCTTGTGGGTAGTGGAGGTGTGTGGTTGGAGGCAGGAGTTGTGTGACGAGTAGGTAGAGTGGGAGAAAATATGTTGCTTGCATGTTGTTTTTTGTGAGGTTCCGTTAGGGTGATGCCTGCTTTTCTTAAGTCTCCGTTTCTTGTCTGTTTTGCTGGAGATTTTCTTCTGGTGTACTGGTGACTGTGGATCTTTCTTTGCAATTCCTTTGTTTGCCTTCGTGCCGCACCTCCGTGCCGCGCCCAGGCGCGGGCCCACCAGGCGCGGGCACGCCCTGTAGGGACGCCACTTTTAAAGTGTGTGGCTGCCGGGCTGACTTGCTCCCACTGCCCCGATTGGGCAGGAGCTCTCCCACTGCCCCGATTGGGCAGGAGTTCAGCGGAGGAAATCGCGGCAGAAGCCTTTAGAGGCCTTCAGTGCTTTTCTTATTGTTGTCAGAGCCAGCTTGTTTCTAAGGGGCTGATATTCAATGGCGGTGACTAGCACATTTAGGGGAATGTTTACTAAAGTGCAGCAGGGATTGCAGGGCTAAGATGTGAAGATCATATGTTCCTGTTATGCTGCGGCCCAGCGGCCATGATAGACACATGGGGCATGTCCACACTACTACCAGTGCGCTAGTCACATCACTAGCATGTTAGTAACATGGAACATGTGGCCATAATGCATGTGCACAGTGTGCGCGGTCACAATACACATAGGAAAAAGGAAAATTATAGGCATAATATTAGAGTAGCAGAGGGGAAAATAAACGCTGTAGACAGTAAGAACCATGGCCCAAGCACACATACAAGAAGGCATCAACTGGCCAGTTGAGAATAGTGTGGGATGTCCAGGAATGGGCTGAACTGTCTGCACAGCTCAGAGCATAGGGACTAAGTACAAGAGGACAGGGCATGCAAATCAGCAAGGCAAAAGCATGCAGAAAGTATGTGCTGCATCTCAAACTGTAGGACATATGGTGCAAAAGTGGGTGTTTTTGTAAGTTTCTTTCTGACAGATCCTAGTCCAATTCAAATATCCTGTGCATCAGGCACGCCAAGATAAACAGTTTAATCAAACTAATATTTAAGAATTTAACATCACATGTCATTTCTCATTTCATTTATCTTTAGGGTGAATAAATACAGTAGAAACCACTATACACATTGCTGAATCTATTAATAATTAATATATTTTAAATCTATTAATATAAAATTCAGAGATTTATAATCTATTAATAATTTTATATCTTGTGGTGAGCTTCCTAGGCAGTTCTTTTCTTTTCATCATTGCCAAGCCTCACTGCTGACCCTCCCTTTCCGGTTTGAAATTTTACAAGCTCAGACTCCTGAACATGATCACTGACATTTCCCTCTCTATGTTCATGTTGATTCGCTAACCCTTTCAGGGTCCTTGATTACTAGGCCTTTTGCTTTACTATTACAATAGTTCAATGTAACTACAGGTCACTTTACAATCCATATGAGTCTACCCTAATGAAAACACACTTCTAATGGATTTATATTTGATAGAAGTCAGTTTCAATTTTCTATACATCCCAGATCAAGTCACACTCCTCTGCAGGTTTGTATCAGGATTGTGCCTTCAAATAAAATTAGAAGAATAAATAGAAGATAACCAAAAATATTAATTCAGATAAATTCAAAAGTATTTATATCTCACCTATCATTATATTTCTAAGTGAGTTTCATATATACATTTATAAATAAGTTAAAACAGACAAACATAATACATACAAGATGATCATAATTATTCCCAAATTGTTATTTAATGATTAGAAAGAGACTATGATGACCGATGAGAACAGCAAGCACGGCGAGTGCTATGTTTTTTTGTTGCCCTGTGCAAGAGATTACTGTGCTGCACCCTCCCCCCCCGCAGTCCCCCCCCCCCCCCCCCACCACACACCAGTAGATTCCAGTGGAACCCTTCACAAGCCTCTCTCTTGTTCTAACATGAACATATTCTGAGAGGTACGTTTGTCAGTCTGGAGTAGCAAAAATGACAGAGACAGGTGGCACTTTATGTATGAACCTTATAGACTAACCAATTTATCAAGGCTCATACCTCAAATTGATCAGTCTTTAAGATGCCACATTCCTGTGTCATTTTTATCCCATCAATGAGTGTCTGAATATCATTTACATGTGCAGTAAATTATAGTCAGACACTCATTGATGGGATAGAGAGATCCTATCAGAATTCTGCATGACTTCCCTCCAGTGCCAAATAGAACCAAAATTTCAACAGGGAACAGATGTCTAGAAGAAAATCTGTCCAAATACAAGCAAGTCAACCAGCAATAGCTGGAAGGCAATGAGCACAAATGCTTGAAGTCTAGCCAAGAAAGTTCCTGACCTCGAAACCCTGATGGTGTAAATGGACTTGGACATTGTCACCATTACAGAAACATGGTTTAACGAGTTGCATGAATGTGATATAGCCATAGCTGGCTACAGTTTATTTAGAAGAGACAGAGAAGGCAGAAAAGGAGGAGGAGTAGCCCTATATGTCAAAAGTAATATTAAAGCCTCTGAAATGCAGGGGATGTTTTCTAGTTATCTGTTATAAATTGTCTCTTGTAGATCATCTTAGTTGAATCTCTTCATAAAAACAGTTAATAGATCCTTACAAATTCAATATTATTTATTAATGTATTTTTGGGACATGTTTACTAAAGTGTGTAAGCTGGTTGTGTGGGATTGGACTGTAGGACAACAAGGAGCATGCATGGCAAATACACGTGCTAAGAAACCTGTGCAACTTTAGCAATGTGTGAGTAGACAGTGCCAAGGAAGAGAAAGGGCAGAGTCGGGGTGTTTGGCTGCGGCAGATGCAGTAGTTGCTTGCTAGCTATACACCAGTGCCGCTAGCATGGCTGCAGCTAACCCTAGCCTCTAATCAGGTGCTAGCTGCACTTGCCAACCACATGGGTTGGATGCGCAGTTCATATGCAAGTGTTAAGCAATATGAAGGGCAGGAGCAGGGCTAGCACATTGAAAGAATAGGATACCAATAAGAGATTGTTGCTGAGTAGCAAGTGCACGTGTAGGCCATCGTTTTGTGGATTCTGCATGGTACAGCTGACATGGTGGTGGAACACATCAGTCTAATGACCTCAACACCAAGGTCTGTAGGTCTGCAGTCACCCTGCTGCGACAATGGGCAAACATCCATAAAGACAGCAAAAGCTGTCCTAACAGACTGCTGTTCAAATCTGCATAAGTATTGGCTAGGTCTCAGAGAGCTGCTGATGTGGTGTGCTGTGGAGCAGATAGGACCTGTGCTCTGTGCTACAGTCAGTACTTGCCTCAGAGGCTGAATTGGAGCAGAAGAATACAATGGGGGAAGGGGCATGCAAATTAGGTGATGCACTTCCTGGCTAAAAGACAGTGTGGCAGCACAGGAGTTGTATGACCCCTGCCCCTGTGTATGGAGAGTGCATTTGGCTGTGAATATATGTTCCTGGGAGGCCATGGTACTGCCATGGGCCATGTACCTGGGGGCTGACGGCCCCCTACTCTGTCTACAGGGAAATTTCTGTGTCTTTTGGGATCCTGACAGTTATTTCTGATCTTGACTTGATGCTAACCTGCCAGATCCAGTCCTACCAACTCTACATCGGCATGTACCTGAAAGAACTGTTAAAGGAGTTTGGTGGATTCTCGACAGCCCTCAAGGGGGAAGCCCTACAGAGGTTCAAGTCCCTAGCCTTGCAGTAAAGGAATGCTCAAAGTTTTTGTCTCAGGCAGCCTATGAGGACTTTATCAGCCAAGGTGGCTTCCTCAAGCATCGGGGCTCGACACTAGGCATGGCTGCAGTCATCTGACTTTGGGCAAGCCACTTAACCCTCCATTGCCCATGTTCCCTGTAAGTATTAGTGTGTGTGTCTCATATCCCCGCGTGTTAAATGTATCCCCCACTTGTGTTGTGACCGCTTTGATTGAAGGATAAGGCGGTATACAAAACTGTCTACATAAATCTGACTTGTAACAGTGGATGCAGGACAAACTGATAGATGTCCCCTACGTAGGTGAAAACCTATTCGGGAAACCCATGGCGAATAAGGCAGCGGAGATAGAGACCAAGTATGTGATGAGAACCAGGCTCTCAAAAAAGACCTTGGTGCACCCCTGAAAGAAAGTCCCAGGGAAAAAGCCCTTCTTCCTGTGAAGGAAAGGAGGCTTCAGTGGTACTCCACACATCCTGGCCTTCTCGGACCCTCAACAGGGTCAGCAATAAAAAGGACAGGGATACAGTCCCAGGAAACAAAAAGCCCTGAAGTCCCAGGTGCCAGCCCAGCCTTGGGGAGCTTTTGACTGCCTGGGCGCAATCCCCTTACTCCCAGGGGGTCCTCTGCTACCCACAGAGGAGTGCCTTGCTATCTTTGCCCACAAGTGGACAGTCGTCACCACCGACACCTGGGTGCTACAGGTGGTCAAAGAGGGCTACCTCCTCCAGCTACATCGGGCGCCACTCACATACTTCCCAGGGGAGCACACCAGGCCTCTCCTTCACCAGATCTTGCTCTTCACCGAGCTAGCAGGCCTAATCAACAACAAAGCAATCAAGACAGTGTCAAAACATCTCTGGGGTACAGGCTTCTATTCCAGATACTTCCTCGTCCCCAAGAGAACGGGGGGCCTCAGGCTCATCCTGGACCTGAGAGAGCTCAACAGGTTTCAGGTCAGGAAGAAGTTCACAATGCTCTTGGGACACTACTGCCATTCCTCCAGCAGGGAGATTCTCTATGCTCCTTAGGCCTAAAGGATGCTTACACTCACATCCTAATCCATCCCAACCACAGAAAGTACCTCCGGTTCGTGGTAGGAGGATCACACTTTCAATACAGGGTACTGCACTTTGGTCTGGCCTTGTCACCAAGGGTCTTCACAAAATGCCTCGTGGTGGTCGCAGCCCACCTCTGGCTTCAAGGGTCCTTCATCTTCCCCTATCTGGACAAATGGTTCATAAAGGGGCACACGCCTGCAGAGGCACAATGTACCATCAGGTGCACCATCAAAGCCTTGCAGCACCTGGGGTTTGTCATAAACTATCCCAAGTCCCACCTCACTCCAGTCCAGTGCCTAGAGTTCATAGGGGTGCAATTAGATACCCTCCAGGCAAAAGCCTTCCTCCCCCAGGAGAGGGTCAGAACACCTCAGAGAGCTAGTCACAGAGGTGCCCTGATGCCAGATGCTACCTGCCTGGCTCCTACTCCGCCTGTTGGGACATATGGCCTTCACGGTCCAAAAGACCCCATATGCCCACCTGCACATTAGGGCAGCCCAGTGGTGCCTCTGCTGTCAGTGGATTCAAGCCATAGGCAGACTCAGGGACAAAGTGAGGGTGACCTGTCATCTGGCAGACTCCCTCGGATAATGGCAGAATCCACGCCGCCTTCAGGCTAGGATGTCCTTCCAAGCACCCAACCCCAAAAAGGTCATCACCAAGGACACCTCGCTAATGGGCTGGGGAGCGCGTTGCAGAAGCCTTCAGATGCAAGGCTGCTAATCCCAGGAGGATATCTGGCTGCAATCAACCTGCTGGAACTCCGAGCAATATAACTAGCCTTCCGAGCCTTCCGCATCAACTTCAACATCACTCAGTGCTGATCCAGACCGACAAACAGGTCTCAATGTTCTACGTGAACAACTAGGGAGGGGGGAGGGTACAGGGTTGTATTCCCCTCTGCTAGGAGGCAGTAGCCCTCTGTTCCTACGCTGCAGGCATAGGGATTCTCCTAAGGGCAGAGTACCTCCCAGGCCAGGACAATCTTCTGGCAGACAAATTGAGCAGGGTCCTCCAACCACATGAGTGGTGCCTGGATCCAGCAGTAGCCTCACGGCCGATCCATTGCTGGAGTGTCCCCTCAATGGATCTGTTCACCAGCCTGGACAACACGCAGTTGCCCTGATTCTGTTTGTGCCAGCTGTACCTGTCCTGGATGGCAGCTGATGCATTCCTCATCCCGTGGATGGAAGGCCTCGTGTATGCCTTCTCACTGACACCGCTGCTAGCCAATACATTATTCAAGGTTCGGTGCAACAGAGCATCACTAGTGCAACCCTGGTTCCCACTGCTCCTCTCCCTATCGGCTGCGGCGCCAATTCCCCTGGACCGAGCTCCAGGGCTACTCTCACAACAGCAGGGCTCTCTCCTGCACCCCAATCTGGGGTTCCTCTCCCTCACGGCTTGGCTGGTGAAAGGGTAGCATTAGCTTCCTTCCCCCTCTCATGGGATGTGGAAGAGATTCTTCTGGCCTCCTGTAAGGTCTCTACTAGAAGAGCATATGCCTTCAAGTGACGCCAATTCTCGGTGTGGTGTGCGGAAAGACAGGCAAACAAGTTTTCCTGCTTAGTACAGGTGCTACTTCAGTATCTGCTTCACCTATCACAGGTGGGACTGAAGTCCAGTTCTATCCGAGTACACCTGAGCGCCGTCACAATGCATCACCATTCCTTTGAGGGAAAACACCTCTCGGTTCGGCCCCTTGTGTCCCGATTCCTGCAGGGCCTCATTTTATCCAAACCCCCCCCCCGTCTGCCCTCCGGCGGCAGAGTGTGATCTCAATGTGGTGCTTTTGCAGCTCACTAAGCCTTCATTCGAGCCTATGGCTACCTGCCCCCTCCGATATCTATCCTGGAAGATCGTTTTCCTGGTAGCACTCACATCAGCGTACAGAGTCAGCAAGCTCCAGGCTCTGAGAGCAAAGCCCCCCTACATGAGGTTCTACAAGAACAGGGTGGTATTCCCCACCTTCTTTCCGAGGCCACATGCCAGTAAGGTGGAGATCATTCTCCATAATCTGGATTGTAAGAGAACCTTGTCCTTTTACTTACAATGGACCCATGGCCACTGCAAAGCACCTCAGCTTTTTGTATCCTATCACCCCATTCGCCTGGGGATCCCAGTGACTAAGCGAACTCTGTCCACTTGGGTGGCAGACTGCATTACCCTTGCCTACGAGCAAGCAGGAATCTCATTGGATCAGAGGGTCATGGCACACTATTTCAGGGCCATGACTATTTCTATGGCAAATATGCATTCCGTCCCTGTGACGGAAGTCTGCTGGGCTGCCACCTGGTCTTTGGTCCACACCTTTACAGCTCACTGCTGCCTGGAGAGGGAGTCCCGACGGAGCAGGCCTTCAGCCAGGCCATAATCTCTTCAGGGTGTAAACAACTCCTGTCTTCTGACCCTTCTGTGTTCAGGCTACTGGAGTGCTGGTTTTCCGCCAACCACTTGGGTCTTGCGAGAGTCTCTCAGAAGGGACTCAACTGATGCTGATCACGGCTCACTCTTTGCAGGTCACCGTGTCATTTTTCTTTTGGTTACAGGTTCTCAGTAGCCTGTAGCTGGGGAGTCTCATATGTGAGTAGTGATTTCCTCCTTTTTCCCGGAGAAAGCGTAGTTACTCACCTGTAACAGGTGTTCTCCGGGGACAGCAGGGATCAATTCTCACAACCCTCCCTCCTCCACTTGGAGTTGCTTTTTTACCGTATTTTCATTTTTGCCATCTTAACTATGTCACTGGACTGAGGCAAGATGGCATCCTTGGGAAGGAAGTGGACCATGCATGCGTAGTGCATCTCCCAAAAACTTTCTTTGAAAGCTGGGGAGATGCTTCCAAGTGGGCTCTGTCGGTGCCGACGTCACCCATATGCAAGCATCCTTCTGGCTTTTGTAGTTGTCTTTTCTACCTGTTTAGCTACTTTAAGATTGTCAGACACAATTGCGTCCAGGTCCCGCTCTTCTTTTGTGGACAGAAGTACCTCACTTGCTACACTATACAGCTCCTTTGGACTTTTGCAGCCCGAATGCATAACCCTGCATTTTTTAGCATTAAATTTCAGCTGCCATATTCTAGACCGTTCTTCAAGTTCAGCTAGATCCCTCCTCATGCTGTCAATTCTAAAACAGATTTTGGTATCTGCAAACAAGCAAATCTTACCTGAGAGTCCTTCCGCAATATCACTAACAAAGATTTTAAACAGAATCAGACCAAGGACGGATCCATGTGGCACACCACTGGTAACCTCCTTCTCCTCAGAATGAGCTCCATTTATCTGTACCCTTTGTCGCCTCCCACTCAACCAATTTCTTACCCAATCAGTAACTTTAGGGTCCATCCCTAGGGCGCTCAGTTTGTTTATAAGTTGCCTGTGTGGAACAGTGTCAAAGTCTTAGCTGAAATCTAAATACACCACATCTAGGGCTCTCCCTAAGTCCAACTCCCTGGTCACTCTCTCAAAGAAATCTATCAGATTTGTCTGACAAGACCTGCCTCTGGCTGCCTCGCATCCTGCAATCTATTGGACTCCAGAAACCTCACCATTCTCTCCTTTAGTTGCCTTTCCAATACTAACCACAGAGATTAGACTAACCAGCCTGTAGTTCTCAATAGAAACATAGAAACATGATGACAGAAAAAGACCACATGGCCTATCTAGTCTGTCCTTCCATATCAACTACAACAGTCCACTTTTTACCTTTAGAGATCCTCTGTGTTGGTCCCATGCTTTTTTGAATTCAGTTACTGTCCTCATCTCTACCACCTCCGCTGGGAGACTATTCGACGGATCCACTACTCTTTCCGTAAAGAAATATTTCCGCATATCACTCCTGAATCTATCTCCCTTCACCCTCATCCCATGTCCCCTCGTAGCAGAACTTGCTTTCAATTGAAAGAGGCTCTCTCCCTGAACATTTATGCCACGGAGGTATTTAAACATCTCAATCATATCACCTCTATCCCGCCTTTCCTCTACGGTGTACATATTAAGATCCTTAAGTCTGTCCTCATATGCTTTATAATGAAGCCCACTAATCATTTTAGTAGTCACCCTCTGCACTGACTCCATCCTGTTCACATCCTTTTGAAGGTGCGGTCTCCAAAATTGCACACTATACTTCAAATGAGGTCGCACCAAAGACTTATACAGAGGCATTATCACCTCCTTTTTTCTGCTAGCCATTCCTCTCCGTATGCCCCCAAGCATCTTTCTAGCTTTTGTCATCCTTACATCCACTTTTGTGTAAAGGGACCACATGTGCCTCTCTCCAGTCCTCTGGCACCTCTCCAGACTCCAAAGAGGCATTGAAAAGGTCAGACAATGGATCCGCTAGAATGTCCTCAAGTTCCCTCAGTATTCTTGGATGCATCCCATCTGGATACATGACTTTATCTACTTTGGTTTAGCAGACAAAGCCATGGGTCCAAATGGGATACATCCAAGAATACTGAGGAACTTGGGGACATTTTAGCGGCTCCACTGCCTGACCTTTTTAATGCCTCTTTGGAGTCAGGAGTGGTGCCAGAGGACCAATTGCTATTATTCAATTGCGATCCTATTGTCGAAAGAATTAAGGAAAGGACAAGGTACATAAGAAAGACTTTTACTAAGAAGCGAACATTGGACCTCTGACAGTTGTTCGGAGGACAAATTAATTATTGATGATAACTGATACTGATCTTGATGTAGATACTGATTTTGACGCTTCTGTAATTGATTGAAGGGTCCCAACCTTGTTCTTGATTCTGAGGGATCCAATTGGCTTCTCACCACCAATCTACCTTCCCTAAAAAAGGTTCTCATTTTTCTTTTACTCCACTTGAAGTAAAACTGTCAGAGGATAATTGAAATCCCACCTTTTTTCATTTGCAGGGTTACCCCGAGGACGAGACAATGACCAATTATAAATATAATTCTCCTTCATTTCCCTCTCATCTCTCAAATGTTTCTTTACCATCTTAGCTCACAATTCAGTTCTATAGCATTCAATTTATTTCTGTATCTCATGATGACATTCAGTATAATCATCTTCTTTCTTCAACTTCTCCAGATCAATGCTATGTAACTTAATACACAAAGAACCATCTAAGTCCACACACAGAAAGGGACAATTGAACAGATTAAAGATCCCGAAAGATTATACAAGAGCCCATAAATCAACAAATAACAGAGCCTTTTCCCACATAGCCCCAACGATCTGGAATTCCCTCCCAGAGGAGCTACGAACACGAACGGAGATCATGGAACTTCGTAAAAAATTAAAAACTTATCTGTTCACCAAACACTATAACATAGATAACTCACAACCTGCTTTAGACAAAGGTTAAACAGGTATCTATCTGCATCAAACAATTACCCTTAACCCACACAAATAACACACAATCATGATGACTTCACAGCTTATGTCCTTTCACTTCCATGTATATAAATACATATATAAAATTGTATATAGTTTACTCTGTTCTGTATTAACTCACATTGTTTAGACTGTATATTCTATATATAATATGATGTTCCTTGTAAATATGTTCTGTTATAATATGACGTTCCCTGTAAAACAAACTTGCTTTGTTAACTATTGTTCACTGTAAACCGCAACTGAACTTTGGAAGATGCGGTATATAAATGTGTATAAAATAAATAAAATAAATAAATAAATAATGGCCAATTTTTGTTGCACCTCTAAGTGTTTTAGAATAGATGCCTCAACCAACAGTAACATCAGATCAAGGGCACACTTATTTAAAAGGCAATTCTGTGTCAGCAAAAAAGTTGAATCATCAAGAAACATCTAAGGCTCTTTTAGAACCCGGAGATCTCTAGGAATTGTCTCCCTTCGGCAGTAATCAGCCAAAGAGGCACCATGTAACCACTGTTCCCTCTAAGCTGTGCGCATGTGCGCGCGCGCGCACCTCGCCGAGAGAGCGCACATACTTTACAACAGAGTGCACAAAAATTACGGCTCTGATTCTGACAGAAAACACAGATGTCTTAAAATTTAAAAGTTATGATTGTAATTACTAGAAATTTCCCGCTTCATTTAGTAATCGTCTGTTTTCATTTAATTTGATTAAAATCAATGTGGTGTACATACTGTATTCTGACGTGTAGTCAAATTTTAAAATATATAACTCAGAGTGTCGTTATGTGGCACACAAAAATTTAACCTTCCTTCAAAAGCTGCACACAGCTGATATTTTATGCGCACACAGCCTACAGAAAATTAGAGGGAACATTGCATGTAACTCCAACCTCACCATCCACTTTGATCGGTTCAGAAAAGAGTCCCAACTGGGATACCCTGGACTATCATTATTCTGAAATAAAGAGGGTGCACTTAGCAACTCTTCTGCACGCTCTGATGTAAAACTATAAACATCTTTCCAAGAGACTGATACAGCCATATTGGTGTTTCCAACGAAACACTCACTGAGGATATAATGAATACTTACTAACAAACCCCTCAGTAACACATTTCTATCAAATCAATTTTCCAAAATGTTCTCTCAAAACCTCTGGAAGAACATCTAATGCAGAGGAGAAAAGACCTCAGTAATCTTGTTTTCCCTCTATGTGGCAGTCAATGCATGCCAGAAAGGGAATCACTACAGAATGCCATCTAAATTATCTGGGTATTTTTTAGTTTAACTCTATAGCTCACCAGTGCTCCCCCCTCATTGTGCAGAGTAAGTGGTAGGTTCACATATGGAACTCACTAGCAAGACCCGAGAGCTAGTGAGTTCTATATGTGAAGACAGCATTCCTGTTTTTTCCTGGAGATAGCGTACTCACCTTAAACTGATGATCTCTGGGAACAGCAGGAATCAGTCTTCACAACCCCGCCCTCCTCATCTAAGAGTTCTAGGGTTCATTTATGTTTTCTCTTCATTTCAGCTACAAACTCAATTGAGGAGAGCAGTTGGGAAGGTGGGTAGGCAGTCCCGCGGACGCAGTGGAGTGCTCCCAAAGGCTTGACTATTGGACGCTGTGGATCAAACCCACGCAGACTCCTTCAGTGCTAACGTCACCCTTATGTGAAGACTGATTCTTGCTGTTCCCAGAGATCACCTGTTACAGGTGAGTAACTATGCTTTCTGTGTCTCTGATGGAAATAGTCTCATATAAATAGTTTCCCTTTGAAAATTTCAGCTGGAATGGAGACGTTCGCTGATACAAATGTGGAAGAGTATAGGAGTGGGACAAATGTTTTAAAATAGGGGACATTTAAGCATCCCATATGATTCCAGGGAAAAATCCTTAAAATACGTGACTGTCCTATATAATACAGGATGGTTGGTCACTTTAGCATAGGGGAGGGAGGGAGATAAAGAGAACATGTAGGACTTGGACTTAGGTGGTGATAAGGAGATGGAGGGGTTACAGTATGGTAGGCACAAGGGAGTGAGTAATAGGGAGACTGAGGAGAGAAGCTGGATACAGGGGAAACAGACAGGACAGGGAGATGGAGATTACGTGCTGTCACAGGGAGACAGAGAGGACATGCAAGACACGGTGGGGTCAAGGAGATGATGAGAGGAAGGGGCATAGAGAGACAAAGAGGAGCAGAGATAATAAATATGGGAGGAAATAGGAAGAAGGCTCAGAAATGGTGAACATGGGTGGAAATAAGGAGAGATGCGGACATTTTGGGAGGATACTTGACATGGGAAGTGATGGGACATATTCTAGATGGGAGGATGCTGGACAAAAGGGAGAGAGAGGAGGATGCTGACACAGCAACGGAGAGTGTTAGTGAAAGACTGGGGAGTAAGAGACTGGGCAAGGAGAGAGAGATGGGGAATGTTGGATGTAGGGGAGAAAGTGAAGAAGATAGGTGGGGTGAGAAGTGCCAGATGGACGTAAGACCTTGAAAAGAGTTGTGAGAAAACCAAAGAAAGCAGAAAACAGTCCTTGGAACCAACACAATTAGAAAAATAAAATAGCCAGACAATAAAGGTTGGAAAAAATAATTTATTTTCAATTTAGCATTTAGAATATGTCAGTTTTTGTAATTTACATCAACTGTCTTTCTATGCATCTCTTTCTATTTCTTTGGTATTTCACTGCATGCAGTCTGGCTTCTTGGATTTCAGTTTAATATTTTCTACATATTTCTATTTTTAGTTTGTGATCATTTATGCTGTACTTGGTAAGGATCTGCCTATATGCTAAGGGGCATTTTTACTGAAGGTTAACACATGTTAAGTGCCACTGCATTGATAGAAAGAAAAAGGCTGTGAATACTTAACGTGCACAATTCTTTTAGTAAACATGCCTGTAAGTGTGTGACTGAGACCAGGAATCTGTTAGCATGGAGCTTCGATACAGGGATCTGTAGTAATCTGGCTTGTTCAGTTTTTCCAGTAAGTGTGTGGATGTTCTAGAGCCCACTGCCGTATTTACACTTCTGCCCTTTTTGGGGTAGGTTCCTTGTCCATTGCCTTGGAAAAAAGGCCTGGCAATCTAATTCTGGTTACACTACCAAGAAAACCCAGGAGCTGCTGGATTACCAGGAGTCATCATTGATCTGAAAGCACACATTGCATTTTTGCCTTGTGTGAGTTTTGGATGTTAATGCCATTATGGAATGGTAGATATGTTCTATAGATCCCGTGCCGTAGTTTTCACTTTTTCTTTTTGTTTCTTGTTTGGGATCAACTTTAGAGTGTTGGTAGGGGGAGGATAGTGGAATATGGATAGTCCTTAAGATTTTGCAGTTTTGTGTTCTTGCTGCCAGTTTAATATTGTTTGTGGCCTATTAGTTTCACTATTGCTGATTTCCGAATTTTTACAGTTCCAGCATTGTCCAATACTATCTGTGCACCATGATCTTAAAATCACAACTAGCAGAATTATTTTTCAGTATTTATTTATTTATTTTATTTATTTATTTATTTGCAGTCTCTTTTATACCACGCTATTCGACATCAGTGTGGTTTACAATGAACATAAGAGTTGCACATCTCAATTTCGTGATTTGTGCTTACAGTGAAACAGGTATAACTTGGGTATACATTAAACAGGAAAATTAAACTTGGGTATGCATTAAGCAGGTATAACAGGTAAAATAGGGTATAAATAACCAGTCCCTTAACAAGGAGACACGATGAATAAATACAGTCTACTTTATGCAACAATATAATGAGTTATGCGGCACTGTATAAGTTTCTCATGGTGGTTGGAGGAGAAGGTGTGATTGCGAGTGATCAGTCTGGGAATGTGACGTGCATGAGTTTGAGGTGCTGCATTGAGATGTGAGAGTGGGTGGGTGTGGGGGGAAGACTGCAACATCGTAGTGATGAAGAAAGAGGTGACGTTTCAGTGCCTTCCTAAATTGGGAGAGTTCACTGATGGTTCTGATAGTTGCTGGTAGTGCGTTCCAGCAGGATGGAGCAAAGAAGGAGAAGGCTCTGGATCTAGTGAATTGAGAACACTTCGTGCTTGCCTTAGGTAATATGAGAGTATTTGCGGCATTCAATCTCCTTGCTCGATTGGGAGGTGTGATTGAAATTAGGTCAGTAATGGCAGCAGCAGGGTATTTCTTGATGGCTTTATGGGTCATAATTAGGATCTTGAATGAGATCCTGGCTTGTATGGGTAGCCAGTGCAATTGTTTTAGTATTGGGGTAATATGAGAACTTCTTGAGGCTCCATGAAGGATTCTTGCAGCTGAATTCATTGCAAGTTGTAAGGGGTTAGTCGTGCACTTAGGTAGACCATACAAGATCGCATTGGCATAGTCAAAGTGAGGCATTATTAGGGCCTGAAAGACAGTTCGGAAGTCATCAGGCTCTAACAGTTGACGCAGATTGCGGAGGGTCCGGATTTTATGGTAGACCGACTTTGCTATGTTTTTGATATGAGCCTTCATATGTATGAAGTATGAAAATATTTATGCAAATGAGGACCCACAATGTTTCCACACATGGCCCCCACATTACCCCCCAAACCATCTCTGTGTGTAAGGCTGGGATCACTGCCTTAAACAACCTCTGCCCAAGGGAAATGCTACTCCTGTGGGCAGGCTCGACCCTCTCTCTGCCACAATTGCTGCCAGGCTCATTCCTTGGCGGCCTTTGTTTTTAGCGGAATATATATTTACGTTAACACCATGCTGGACCAGTGTGCAGTTTCACGTTATGTTGGAGATGCCAAACCCTTTTTAGTGTTTATGTTGGAGTGGGAAGTACTGTGTAGGGGCCACCGAGACTCTAGTTTTTGCGAAGGTGGAAAATGCTGTGGTGGGGCCACCAAGTTTCTCTTGTTGATTTTGTGGAAGTGGGAGCTGCTGCCTTGGTGGTGTTGAGCTCCTCTTGTTCTTTGGCACATTTAACAGCATGTTTCCTGGGTCACGTGGTGTGATGGAATAGAGAAGACATGTCCTTCCCTGCTCCCAGGCTTCCCACCCTGAATTAATATACCATCCCCATGGGTATAGACCATTTACAAAACAAACCACCACAATATAACAGACATATTACCATGTCGTAGATGACATTCCAAAATGGATTACAGCGAATGATGGCCAAAAATTTGAAAAAAGATTGGGGACGTCCAACTGAAGTCAAGATGGTGGAGGGAGCACCAACGAGCCCGCGAGTGGAGATACTAGAATCCGGCTTGACAAGGGAGGACGTGTCAGCAGCAGTAGTAAAGGCACTGGAATGCAGATTTGACGGACTTTCTGCACAAATAGGGCAAGTGGCTCAAACACTATTAGACTTTACTGCCAGAGTTGGATATTTAAAGCAACGTGCCTCTGATGTTGGAGACAACAACCAGACAACCGGGGCCACTATTCAACAGTTGGAAGAGCATCTACAGCACCAGGAGGAGAAAATGGATGATCTTGAAAATCAGGGCTGCAGGAACAATCTTCGCTTTATAGGAATCCCTGAATCGGTTGAAGACTCAGAATTAAGGGGTTTCCTCGAAACCTGGTTGCCAGTCGCCTTAAAATTGGAAAATCTGAACAACATACTTATCGAACATGCACATCGCCTCAGAGCCCAACGTGAAGGTTATCTATGCCCTCCGGCGGTAATTGCACGGTTTCTTTATTTACAACATAAGGAACAAGTACTATGAACGGCTCATAATGTGCAGTCAGTGGTGCATGATGGCATGCATATCCTTATTTTTCAAGACTTTTCAGCTGCGGTATCTGCGAAAAAGAAGGCCTTTGGAGAAGCATGTACTAGCCTGGTACAAAAAGGAATTCGCTTTGCACTTATGTATCCAACTCAACTCCGCTTTACTCACATAGAACAGCAAAGACTGTTCATCAAGCCGGAAGAGGCCGTCAAGTACTGCGGGGAACAACTGAACTAATGGGGCAGAACACCGGATCTGTAGCACAAATCTGGAATGGTGCAGACTTTGCATATACCTTAACTGCAAAACAGTAAGGACTTGTGAATACTATCAAAGGAGACACCCCTATATCCAAAACATATTAGTGATACTTTGAGACAGATAAGTAGACTCCAGATATCCAGCATTCCCTGCTAATACCTCTCCATTTTTTGCACTACCCAGGAACACCTTGAGGCTGGAACTATTGATATCATGGACTGTGTTAGATCGATTGTTTACGTCATCAAAATATAAAAAGACTAGGGGACATGCAATGAAGCTACAGGGTAACTTATTTAAGACTAATAAGAGAAAATATTTTTTCACTCAACGTGTAATCAACTCTGGAATTTGTTACTGGAGGTTGTAGTAAAAGCTGTTAGTGTAGCTGGGTTTAAAAAAGGTTTGGACAAGTTCCTGGAGGACAGGTCCATAAAACATAATTGAACAGGACCCAGGATATCACTGCTTGACCCAATAAAAGCATTGAGGGACCTGTGTCTTTTGGAGAGACTGCTAGGTACTTATGACCTAGATTGCCCACTGTTGGAAAAATAGGATACTGGGCTTGATAGACCTTGGTCTGACCCAGTTATGGCATATATTATGTTCTTAGGTATACATACTGACCATTATGCATAGAAAGACAACAAAGGACTGGATAAAGACTACTGATTAACAAACCCCGAAAATGGAAAGGTGGGGAACGCTGAAAGGTAGGATGAAGACTGACAAGCGGGAGGCTGGAAGGCGGGACGGAGGGCCAATAAAAGTGAATAATGTGATATGAGGAAGCGAGAGAGAACAAAAGTATAAATGAATGAGGGCTATGGAAGCGCGGTGAAGAGTGAATGTGAGACCTGACACAGATGCTGCAAATGACCTTGCCAGTGCTTCTGCGGAGGGGTAGGGGGGGATCTAGTGGTGGGAGAAGATTTGGCAATACCCACAAGGCAGAGGCCACCATAAATTCTGTCAATTCTGCTGAGTGAAGAGGGGAAGCTTAGCAAACTGCAGGATCCGCTGAGAGTTTCCGATCTTCCCTGGTGGGACTCCATATGACTCTTCCCTGCCCATCAGAGCCATGAATATTGAGCGCCAGTGCATATAAAGGGGATGAGAGCAGAGTGAATGTAGAGAAGGTTTGAAGGATGGCTAGATGTGAACTATGAATAATGGGTTGGGTGGATAGGTTTATTAGATGAAGGGGGATGATGGGCACAAATTACACTCAACTAGGGGTGAGGTAGTTAATGTGCTGCCAGGACACAAGACTTTAAACATGCGCTAATCCACACTGGGCAGCATGAATGATTAGAATCACAGGAGACGAATGGATAAAAGGGAGCGTGAAAGCTTCAGACACACATGGAGAGAACTGGACACCATTCAGGATCTTCTGATTAATAAAGATTAGGGGGGTGCTAAACATGTGAAAGAGTATACCAGATAAAAGTGCTTTGTAATACCACTGATGAACGGCCTATGGGGTGATAAAAGAGGGTGGGATAGGTGGAGTGGGAGGCCCCTATGAACTGCATGGCCTTGGTGGAGGATGTGGAGGGTAACACTGAAAGGAGTTGGATAGAAAACAATGGGAGAATCGGGGAAGTGGGAAGCAGGAGAGGGAGGAAGTGGGGGGGGGGGTCAAGGGAAGGGAGGGGGAAAGGGGATCAAATGTGCAATTGGAAGGGGAGGAGGGAGATTGAACAGAAGATAAGACATTGTAAGGGCTGGAGAAAGGACATTCGAGAACCTGGGGGGACACCTGGGTATACTATTAATAACATAGGCAATTGTTAGGTATATAAGGTGGTATGTGGAGATAGACAATGCTAAACCTATTTGAGTAGCTTCTTGGAATGTCTATGGAATAGGAAACCCAATCAAACGATACAAAGTACTACACATGCTACATGATCAACTTGTAGATGTGGCACTCCTGCAGGAGACCCATATGTCCACTGTGGAACATCAAAAACTGAAACGATGGTTGGTGCGGACATCTTCGGTGCCTCATCTGGGGACAAAAAAGCAGGGGTTGTTATCTTGGTGGGGTAGCATATAAGTTTGACGGAAATTAAAATATGGAAAGACCCACATGGTCAATACATATTTGTGCAGGGGTGCTTACAAGGTAATATGATAACCCTTTGTACAATATATGCCCCAAATGTGTACGAGGCAAGCTTCTACCGTGACCTAGCATACATAGACACCACAGCAGTTGGTATTGGGGGAGAGTGATTTTAATTGTGTCATGGATCATACTGGCAGAAGTACATGAGAAGGAGAGGGGAGACCCAACAGACCTGGGGAATACAGGGGCTCTGTGATGCATATGAACTCATAGATGCATGGAGAGTACTACATCTGACGGAGAGAGAGATTGCACGCACATATCTCAAGCATGTGGCTTGGGATCTCACATAGACTATTTTCTAGTGGCCAGCGAAGTACTAGAGAAGGTAACTACAGCTAACATTGGCCCAATTGTTATATCAGATCATGCGCTAATCTGGGTAGACCTGGCATGGGGAGAAATAGGAAATAGTTGAGCATGGAGGTTACCCCTACACATAGCGGAAGACCCTGATTTCTTTGCATTTCTTTGAGCCCAATGGGTCAAATACGAAACATACGAGGGACATAAAGATAACCCAGCTCTCTTCTGGGAGGCAGCTAGTGGTCTTTCAAAGTCATATTATATGGTTCTGTAAAGCAAAACACAAGGTTCCAGGGAAACATCTTATCCAACTAGAGAAGGAGCTGCGCGGGGCAAAGAGGTGGTTTTCCCTGCACCCCACACAGGCACACCAAATGGCTTTTATGGCTCTCCAAACAGAACTTAATGATCTCTTGCACCAGCGGGCACAAAAATCATTGCTATTTTACAGGAATAAATTATATCAATATGGAAATAAATAGGGGAAACTCTTATCCACTCTGGTTAAGACAAAAGAGAGTCACAATCTATATGGGCTATAAAAGATCAAACGGGAAAGATGCAAACCACTCAAGAGGGCATTGAACAGGCTTCTCGTGATTATTATAGCAGGCTGTACACAGTAGAGAAAAGCGATATAAAACAGGCACAGACCTATCTGCGGGATGTGGCCCTATCTCATCTAGCTGAGGATCAATTAGAGAAGTTGAATGCCCCATTGACAGCACAAGAAATCCAGAAATGCATACATGGCTTACAGAAGTGCAAGACCCTGGGCCTGGATGGCTACCGGGGGGAATTTTGCCAGATATTACAGGACAAGATAACTACCACGCTGGTGGAATACTTTTCGGACTTGATACAATGGAGAGCCTTCCTCTATGAACCTAGTAAAGCTGTCATAACAGTCTTGCCTAAGCCCCTTATTGCTTGGATCTTACAGGCTTATCTCTCTACTAAATGAAGATGTGAAGATATTGGCAAAGGTAATGGCAGATAGGCTCGCACCTCTAATGTCCCTATGGGTAGGGGACTCGCAAGTGAACTTTGTTCGCAGGCGACATATAGTGCAGAATGTGCAAAAAATCCTATTGGCACAGTATGTGAGTTTGGAACAGCAGCACCCCACAATGCTTATCTGCTTTGATGCCGAAAAGTCATTTGATAGGGTGCAAAGGGAATTTATGCTTGGTACTGGAGAAGATGGGAATTCAGGGATACTTCGTAGACATGATTCGCCTTTTGTATACCTACTCCTGTGGATCAATATTAATTAATGGGATACCGACAGAAGCTTTTCCCCTAGGAAAAGACAGAAGACAGGGGTGCCTATTATCTCCCCTACTTTTTCTCTTACAGCTAGAACCCTCATTAGAACTTCTTTGCACGCACCTAAAATTAGGAGGGATCTGGGTGGGTGGGGAGGAGTTCCGCTTTGCAGATGATCTGCTTTTTTGCTTGGGGATCCAGTACAATCCTTAGACTTACTTTTACAAGAATTTCAACTATATGGTACATTCACCGGACTTAAACTGAACAGATAACGCGGAGGTCCTTTTGCTACGTCTGGGTGCCCAACAGCAGTGGCAGGGACCTTTCCCCTTAAAATGGGCAAAAGGCAGTTTTAAATGTTTAGGGTTTAAACTCCCGCGTGATCCAACACAAATATATGCTTTGAATGTCAAAGACCTATTTCATGATCTAGAAACCCGCATAAATTGGTAGCGGGACCTAACATTGTCATTGAGTGGTCACATCAGTTTATATAAAATGGTTATTTTCTCCAAATGGTTATATACTCTCCAAATATTGCCTATCTTTCTGCTACCTAAGGATATAAGGTGATTGGTTCAAACAGTGGGGACTTTTCTGTGTAAGGGAAGGCAAGTCCGCATTAATATTATGGTATTGAAACATACCTGGGTGGGGAGGGGGGTCTGGGACTCCCAAACATGCGTAGCTACAATATTGCATGTCTACTGCAACATATCCGGGACTGGTTATGTTTTATGTTTATGTTTATGTTTATGTTTATTAAAATTTGATATACCGCTCATCCAAAAAGACCAGAGCGGTGTACAGTTTAAAAACAAATAAAATTTTGTAAAAACACAATCAAAACAATACAGTAGTCAGAAAGGAAGAAAAGAAGATATGATACTACTGAGTACATTCCGATGGAAATGGAGGAGGCTTGGGTGGCCCCCTACTCATTTTGCTATATACTACACAATACACCATCCTGGAAAGATGGCAATATCTTGCTGTCCTTGGTATGTCAGGGGTGGCAAGTCCTCTGCAAGCAGCTAGTGGCCTCTAAACATACTCCATACCTCCCACTGCAGAGCAATGTGGATTTTGAGCCTGGACTCATCAGTTGCATGTTTAAAAGATGGGAGCGCTTAGGGATAACGGGTGTAGACCAATTGGTAAACGAGGCCAGGAGGCCCTTAAATTTCACAGAGCTCCAAGAGCGGTATGAACTCACTGTGAAGGATCAATTCCCATACTTACAAGCCCGTAGCTATATAAAAAGCTTACCTCAGCAGGCACTAGACAGCTAGTTCACCTCCAAAGTAGAGGAACTTTTGAGGACTGGACTGGAAGGGCGCATGAAGATAGCAACACTAAGGCCAACGTGGGCAGAGATGGGTACTCCGGTAGCTTTGGGAGAACTGGCTGATAGATGGAATGTAGATTTGGCTCTATCAATACAAGGAACAGATCTACTTGAAGCATTGGCCCACATACCTGAACTTAGTGCAAATGCCGACCTTCGTGAACTGCAGTTCCAAATAATTTGAAGAATACACTTTGTCCGAACCAGAGCGTTTACAGCAGGATTTGCTAAGACCTCAGACTGTCTGTGGTGCCATGCACTGAGGGCCACCTTAGGACACATGTTCTGGAATTGTACAATCACAACCCGATTTTGGAAATGGGTGCAACGGTTCTTAGAGAAGGTACTAGAAATGTCTAATAATTTAATACCCCAAAATGCAGTGTTAGATTGCAACAATGATGATAGAACATGGTGGAACATAGACAACCGATGGTTACATCTGACATTGCTGCTAGCAGGTAAAACAGTGCTGGGAGCTTGGTTCACAACAGAAGGCCCAGTAGAAAGTCATCGGAGAACCTATCTACAGAGCACAATGGTAATAGAATGGACACACAGTTGTAAAGGGAATAAGCAGTGGAAGGCCTTCTTGACTGCCTGGGATCCCTACATACAAACACTCTCTCCTAGAATACAAAGCCTAATGCTTAATTCATATTGTCACTGAGAGAGGATATTGATAGTAGAAACTCACAGGACAAGGAGAGGAAAGATGAAAGGGATTAGGAGATGGAGACATATTCATATACTCTCAAACATTATAAAAGATGATGACAAAAGCCTTTGAAACAAGGGAAGGAGGATTAAAAAATGGGGTCTCTAAAAGGAAAAATTGAGTGAGGAATAGGAGTTATACCTCTCTTAAAATATATCACACCTCTATAGAGCTTAATAGACAATCTCTCTCCTCTATAGCAATAAATTGTGAGGGGGGGATAGTTTGCTTACACAATAAGAGATGCCCCCGTACTATAGAAGAGCCACATGGGTCGGGGCATCGCGGATGGAACAAGGGGAAGGGAGGGGAGTAATAGTATATGGGAATAACGGAAGCAAAGAATGGAACATTCTTTAACACACATTTTTGTATAATAGGTTGTACAGTTAATGGAAGAAAAGCCATAAATGCAGAATATGAACATGCAGTACTTGTTCAGGAGGATTATGGTGAGTAAGTGCCAGAAAAGTTGAATAGGGGAAAGGTGGGGGTGAGTGATAGTGCGGGCAATAAATGTATGGATTTCCACAAAATCGGAGACCAGCAAATTGCAACCATACTCACAAGCATAAACAGCACCACATCCCCACTCGACCCCTGCCCAGCAACCTGGATTAAGGCAGTGAAACAGGACATAGCACCGTACATCTCGCACATAGTAAACCTATCACTACAACAAGGATTCATGCCCACTGAGCTAAAGAAATCCGTCATAAGACCTATTCTAAAAAAACAGTACACTCAGCAGAGATGACCCAGCATCCTACCGCCCAATATCGAGCATACCATTCCTAGCAAAGATCATTGAAAAGGCGGTCCTATTACAACTCCAAGACCACCTGAATGACAATGCTCCTCTAGATGACCAGCAATACGGCTTTAGACAACATCATGGGGTCGAAACCCTATTACTAGTTCTACTTAACAACCTACTCAAGGGCCTGGAAAACAAAAAGAAAATGTATATACTCCTATTCATCGACATCTCAGCTGCCTTTGATACAGTTAACCATCGAACCCTCATAAACAGAATCAAGTCAATAGGAATATCAGGAACCCCACTAAAGTGGTTCACATCATACATCTCAAACCGAATGCAACAGGTACAATTCAACGGCGAAAAAGCAGAAGCATTCTCTCAAACACAAGGTATACCACAAGGCTCTGCACTCTCAGCACTCCTTTTCAACGTATATATGCAACCACTATGCAAAATATTTACACAGCATAAAATCAACTACCACATTTATGCTGATGATATTATGCTGTACACACAACTTGACACCAACAACCCGGACTACAGCTCACTCGAAACATGTCTTGGCGAGATGCAAAACTGGTTACAACAAAGCAGCATGACAATCAACCACAAGAAAACTGAGGTGATGTATATCTCAAGGAAAGCAAATTTTGACCCACCTACATCTATAACCCTGTGCAACAACACTTATCAAACAAAGAAAGAAATAAAATATCTAGGAGTTACATTTGACTGCGACCTAAAAATGGAAACTCACCTGCGCAAAACCAACAGGGCAGTCTTCTACAAACTGAGAACTCTACAACCCATACGGAATATTATTGATCCCCACGACTTCAGATCCGTTGCTCAAGCACTCATCATGCCACATTTCGACTATTGCAACGCCATTCTTCAAGGACTTCCTAAGAAAACCCTGAAATCCTTCAAATGGCACAAAATGTAGCTGCCAGGATCATCATGAGGAAAAGTCTTACTGAACACATTACACCAGTACTAATTGAGCTACACTGGCTCCCCATAGCAGCCCGCACAAAATACAAAATACTGACGACCACCTTCAAACTCATCCACAGCATAGCACCATCCTTCCTCGACACCCTAATCAGATTGCAACCATCCAACAGAAACAGGAGAACCATCAATTCCAACACCCTCCACACTCCAACAGATATCAGATCAGTCAAAAAAATCACTAGTAACAGGGCTTTCTCATACACAGCACCAACACTATGGAACCAACTCCCACCCGACCTACGAGCCAGCATTGATCTAGCCGACTTTAGAAAGAAACTCAAAACCCACCTATTTCAAAGTCATTTCAACCTGTACTAAACTCGCATGAGGGGCAACTCCCCCACAGCACCCCAGAAAACCTGTAATGTATAAATGTACATATGTAAATTATTATCCCCTTAGCTTAGAAGTAATTAATTTTCTGCGTGACGTGCTAACCTTTCGAATCTTTATGTACAAATCAAAATTATTCTGTCTTGATTCAACAGCTTTTTCCATGTAATCTTACCCGCTTCTGATCGCTGGAAGGAGCGGTATACAAATACTTGCTAAATAAATAAATGGAAATGTTACAGTTGGGATGATGTTGAATATCTTTTTGTTGATATGTAAATGTACCCAAATGTCGGAAGTGTAACTTTGTCTGTCAATAAAAAAGATTGGAATATAACAGCATGTTTCCTAAGTTCTGTGCTAGTGACATATGTGTGGTTCGCAGTATCGGTACAGGGCTGTAGGCTAACTTCAGGAAGATAGTTAAATCCCCCTGCAGTTGCCACATTTCAGAGTGGCAAAACGGCTGCAGGAGCAACAAAGACCACCCATTGAGATGGCATTGGTTGCACCCACGCTACATGCGCTGAGCCATTATGTTAGCTTCTACTGACAATGCAGATGCCTACTTGTGAGAGTTCTTTCTCTTGCCTCACTCTGGAGGAATTTTGGGAAAGAAATCCTGAAAACCTAAGGGTAATGGAAAAAGAATGGAACTTGTTCCGTGGTCCAACTGGAAAGTGACCATATTTTTGCTTTTCTGTTGCTGCAGCTTCACTTCCTAATGCCAGTCCATTGTCTGCATGACTGCCAGTAGGAAGTGAAGCTAGAGTGAGAGAAAGCCAGAATAACACATGCTTGATCAAGAAATGAACACATCCTGTGATCCTGCAAGGAGAAAGCATGGATTTATTGGTTTGTTATTCAAACCTGCTTAACACATGTGGTTTGAATTAGCAATATATTAATGTTGTCACTGTCTTCCTATACTGCGACTCTTCTTTGCATCAGCATTATACCAATTTTGCTTATAGTTTCTAGATGAACATTGACTCTATGGTTATCATGTTTTTGGTTGCTACATTCTGTACAAAATCTTACTGCATATTTTTTCAGTGAATAAAATATTTAGAAACATAGAAACATGATGGCAGAAAAAGACCACATGGCCTATCTAGTCTGACCTTCCATATCACCCACTATAAGAGTCTCCTTTTTTCCTTTAGAAAGCCTCTGTATTTGGCACATGCTTTTTTGAATTTAGATACTGTCCTCATCTCTACCACCTCCACTGGGAGACTATTCCATGCATCTACCACTCTTTACGTAAAGAAATATTTCTGCATATTACTTCTGAATCTATCCCCTTTCACTCTCATCCTATGTCCCCTCATAGCAGAGCTTGCTTTCAATCGAAAGAGGCTCTCCTCCTGTGCATTTATGCCACTGAGGTATTTAAACGTCTCAATCATATCCCCTCTGCCCTCTTTTCCTCTAAAGTATATACAGGGTTGCCCAAAAAAAGTGAGAACATCTCGTAAATTAAAAGCTTAAATAGTTTACTTATTTACCTTTTTTAGCTATATAACTTCTTTATTTCGACAATTTCGGTCGCCATCTTTTTTTTTTTTTAATTTGTCAATCGTTTACATCTGTCTTTTTGAATTTTTAAATAACTTATATGCTACGAGATGTTCTCACTTTTTTTGGGCCACCCTGTATATTAAGGTCCTTAAGTCTGTCCTCATCTACTTTATAATAAAAGACCATTAACCATTTTAGTAGCCACCCTCTGTACTGACTCCAACCTGTTTATATCCTTTTGAAGGTACAGTCTCCAGAATTGCACACAGTACTCCAAATGAGGTTGCACCAAAGACTTATACAGAAAAACTAGGTACAGTCTCCAGAATTGCACACAGTACTCCAAATGAGGTCGCACCAAAGACTTATACAGAGAAACTATCACCACCTTTCTTCTGCTGGCCATTCCTTTCCTATGTACCCAAGCATCCTTCTAGCTTTCACCATCGCTTTTCTACCTGTTTAGCTACTTTGAGACTGATAGACACAATCACGCCTAGGTCCCATTCTTTCATGGACATAAGCATTTCACCTCCTATACTGTACTGCTCCCTTGGATTGTTGCAGCCCAAATGCATGACCCTACATTTTTTAGCATTAAATCTCAGCTGCCAAATTCTAGACCCTTCTTCAAGCTTAGCTAGATCCCTCCTCATGTTATCTACACCTTCTGGGTGTCTTCTTTGGTGGATATTATGGTATCATCTGCAAAGAGGCAAACCTTACCCAACAGCCTTCCGCAATATCACTAACAAAGATGTTAAAAATAATCTGACCAAGGACAGATCCCTGCAGCAATCCACTGGTGACCTTCTCCTCAGAGTGAACTCTGTTTACCTGTACCCTTTGTCGCCTCCCACAATCAATTTCTAACCCAAACATAAATTTTAGGGTTCATCCCAAGGGTGCTTAGTTTGTTTATTAGTCACCTGTGCGGAATGGTGTCAAAGAAGTCCTGCTCGCATCGAGGAAAGACTCGATGAGACGGGCCTACGCTCTCAAGTGGCGGTGCTTCACGGTCTAGTGCTACGGGCTTCAGATCGATCCATTCTCCTGTTCCACCTGGTGGGTTCTCCAGTACCTCCTCCACCTTTCGCAGGTGAGGCTGAAATTCAATTCGGTCAGGGTTCACCTGAGCGCCATTTCAGCCAACCACGTTCCCGTCGAGGGTAAACCCATTTTGGGCCAGCCACTGGTCTTCTGCTTCATGCGGGGCCTTTTACACTCCAAGCCCCCTGTCTAGCCTCCGCTGATGGGGTGGGTCTGAATATCGTGCTCATAGAGCTCAAGCAGCTACCCTTTGAGCCGATGACGTGCTCGCTTTGGCACCTCTCCTGGAAGGTAGTCTTCCTGGTGGCGCTGACCTCAGCTTGGCGAGTCAGCGAACTTCAAGCCCTCATGGCCGCTGCCCCCTACACCAGGTTCTATGTGACCAGGGTGGTCCTTCGCACCCACCCCAAGTTCCTACCGAAAGTTGTTGTCTCAGATTTCCATCTCAACCAGGAGATAGTCTTACCGACTTTCTTCCTGAAACCTCACTTCGACCGGACATCAGTGGTTCTGCATATCCTCGACTGCAAGAGGGCTCTTGCCTTCTACCTGCAGCGCACTCAAGGTCATCGCAAGTCCAACTGGCTCTTCATCATCTATGATCCCAACCGTCTGGGGCTTGCTGTCACCAAGCGCACCCTCTCCATCTTGGTGGCGGCGTCAGTGGCTTTGCTTTGCTCAGTTCCTCTGATGGACATCTGCTGGGCTGCGACCTGGTCTTCAGTGAACACCTTCGCTTCACACTACTGCCTGGAGAGGGAATCCCGCTGGGACAGCACCTTCGCCAGGCTGTATTCCGTAATCTGTTCAGGGTATAAGCAACTTCTGCCCTTCGGCCTCTTTCTGTGGCTACCGGGAGCTTGGCCCCCAAGGACCCAAGGACTCGGGCTTCCTTCGGATCGTTGGCATCTGCTCACGGCTTCGTGGAGGCACTTTGCTTATGGGTTTCGTGGGGGTGTTTTGCTTATTGGTTTCCCCCTATACCTGGGTAGTCCCATAAGTTAGGACTGACTTCCTGCTTGTTCCTGGAGAAAGTGTAGTTACACATCTGTAATAGGTGTTATCCAGGGACAGCAGAAATCAGTCCTCACTACCCTCCCACCTCCCCTTTAGAGTTGCCATTCTTTTCTTCCCTTGCCATCTGCTTATTAAGGCTCTAGTTATGGGACCTGACTGAGCAAGATGGCACCCTTGGGTGGGAAGAAGACCATGCATGCGCGGCAGAAATCCCAAAGGCTTTCTTTGAAAGCTGGGGAATTGCTCAGTGCAGGCTCCGTTCATAATATCTCAGGCAGACAGACCCAATACCAACTCCTGATGCAGTCCTACTTCACCCCAGTCCATCTACACCATTTGGTCTTCTGCTAGGGAGGCGACTGCTGGAGGGAGTGTGGGCAGAGGGGGTCCTTCATTCACATGTGTGGGAGTGTCCAAAGGCTCAGCGATATTGGGGTAGGGTCGTCGCAGCCATTGATAAGATGTTAGGGTGCAAACTAGAGGCTGACCCTGACTATTGTTTACTGGGCCTGCTGCATGCTTCTCTGGAAATCCCACCAGGTAGGAAAAGGTTGACTGAGCTACTGCTGCTCAGTACTGGGGTTGCCAACAGGCCAGTTTTTCCGTGACTAGGCCAACTGCCAGCAGAGATCGAAGACCAGCCCTTGAAAAGCTGTGTTTTTGCTCTGACCGTGAGACCGGGAGTGGCCAGAGCAGAAAACTAGCTTTCTTCTGTGATCCTTTAAAAACAAAATGAAACTGGTGCGGAGCACTCCACCACCCCACTCCCCCAGTTCCGCCTCACCTTCCCCTTGCAGCCGTTGCTCCTGCTTCTTACAGAGCAGCAACACTCGTGATTATTGTCAATTTACAGAGGGTATATATCACTAAAGCTGAATAAGGGTAAATCCCTCCAATCCTCCAAGGCTATATAATCTCTATTATTGTCTCTTGTTCTCAACACTAAAATCAAATTACCATGTTTACTTTTTATATCTGAAACTTGATATTACAAATTATAGGTTATAAGGGGTATGTAGGTCTCAGACTTCCCATAGCACTGGCTTATCAGACAGTGTCCTATGCCTTAGTGCTTATTTGCATCAACGACCTTTGTATTCACATCCCCTAAGATGTTTAGTGTTAATATGGCATTCATGCAATGCAATTCATATATAATATTATATTGATTGTGCTTATCTGAGCAGGTTTAGACTCCCCGACGCCACCATCCGGCTCCATTCATGCGTTTCACAGATGAGAAGTTTCTTCAGGGGGAATTTTAGTCCTTTAAGCACTCAAGACAGTATCTGGTTTTCAATTGTTTGGCGTATGTAAATGCTCAACTCTGATAATTTACTTGTTCTTATGGTTTCTAGCGCTCCTTCTTGTGATCGAAGAATCTTAAAAAACGCTGCGCATCAGAGCTTACAGAGCAGCGGCTGCAATAAAACTAATTTAAAAACAAAATGCAACCGGTGCGGAGCCCTGCAGCCCTATGAAACCCTTGCTGTGGCACCCACACTCAAAAGGAAGTGATGCTACAGGGGGCGGGACAATGCAGCAGGGGTTTCATAGGGCCGGAGAAGAAGGAGCAGCGGCTGCAAGGGGAAGGTAGGCTCCACTTGGGGCTGATGCCGGAGGGCTCCGTCCTGGTTTCATTTTGTTTTTAAATTAGTTTTATTGCAGCCGCCGCTCTTTAAGAAGCAGGAGCCACAGCTGCAAGGGAAAGGAGGTGTCAGAAGAGTCTGACACAGTGGGAAGATGATGGCTGAAAGGGAGCTGAAAGGGAGCTGAAAGAGGGGGGGAGGAGGTGGCTGGAAGAGAGCTGAAAGAGGCAGGGAAGGAGGTGGCAGGAAGGGACTGACATAGGGAAGTGGAGGCAGGAAGGGCAGCTGAAAGGGGGGGGGAAGAGGTGGCTGGAAGGTAATTGATGCAGGGGGAGGAAGGAGGAGGCAGGAAGGGAGCTGATGTGGGGGAGGAAGGAGGTGGCAGGAAGGGAGCTGAAAGAGGGGGTAAGGAGGGGGCTCGAAGGGAGCTGACACCTGGGGATGGTACTGGTAGGTGACTGGATAATGGGGAAGAGGCTGGAAGGGAGCAGGGCACTGGGACTGGAAGGGAGCAGACACGTGGGGATGGCACTGGAAGGGGGATGTACAAGAGGGTAGGATGAATGGAAGGGAGCTGACATTGAGATGGCACTGGGAGTGGAAGTGAGCTGATTCCTGGGATGGTATTTGGACTAGAAGGGGCTGGACAGTGAGGAAGGAGGGGGACTAGAAGGGAATGTACACCACTGGCAGTCGTGGGAATGCAAGGGGGTTGACATTGGAATGTAATGAGAGGGAAGGACTGGAAATAGGCTGATGGAAGGAAGTGAAGAAGATAAAAGAAGAGTCAAGAAATGTCAGATGGGCTATAGACCATAGAAAGAGAGCTAAGAGAAGACAGGAAAGCAGAAGCCTCAGGTCGGGGCCAGCATGATCAGAGAATAAAACGGTCAGACAGCAAAGGTAGAAAAATAATTTTATTTTCAATTTAATGATTGGACTTTGTGTTACCTTTATATTTTACACAGTATGGGGAGCTGCATCTCTTATTTATCTGAAGTTGCACTGTATGCGGAGGGTGGTTTCTTGGCATTTCGGTTTAATTTTTGTCTTTATATTTCTCTTTTCATTTTGTGCTCATTTATTAATGAAGACTTGTCTGTATTGTGTGTGTGTGTGTACAACCAATGCTGCGTATTCTGTCTGTATAGAATTTCTGTTTAAGTATGTGTAGCAATCTTGCTTGTTCGGTTTGCACATTGCCCTCTCTGCAATTTTTTTGGGAACGGGAGTGGGGCAAGGGTGGGGTGGGGGCAGGACAGGTGGACAGGGAAAGGGCAGGGTGAGGTGTGCATGGGCAGAGCTTGACTAGCTACAGGTGGCGGATTTTTCTCTTTCAAAAAGTTGGCAACCCTACTCAGTACACGGATGGTCATAGCTCATAGGTGGAAAAAAGCACCAGGCTGTACATTCTAAGCCTGGAAACTAAGGCTGGAGGATACATTATCAATGGGCTACTTAGCGGCCCTGAGCAAGGGGCAGGTAGAAAAACACATTGACAAGTGGGCACCATATACTGAATGGGTTAAAACAGATGTTCCCCACACAACCCTAATTCTATGATCACTACCAGCAGATTGGGCCCAGCGAAAACTATGGGGTATGTTTACTAAACTGTGTTAACATAGCAGATGCTACATTAATGCGCGTTAACGTTACCTAACGCGCGTTAGCGTTCCTGGCCGTGGTAAGTTCCGCAGAGGGTAGAGAGAGGGCGGAGAGAAGGGGTCAATGGGTGGGGAGTGGGCGGGGAGAGGCCCCTTCCACACTAACGCAGGGAACTGAAGGGCTGAATCTTTCTGCGACTGAAAACCTGGCATTAGCACAAATTTGCAAGAGAGAGAAACCATTTTAGTGTCAGCAATGTACAGCATAGGCAGGGAGCCCAAGAAAAGTGATAGTAGTGCTCCATTTGCAGCAACAGCATAGTGCCCAAGTATGAAAGGCCACTATGGTGATGGTGCAAATGGGGCATAGGGGACTGCAGGCGGGACATGTAGTGGGGGCAGCTGGGGCACAGGGTGGACTAGGCAGTCACCTAGGTGGCACATAGGAACATAGAAACCGGACATCAGCAAGACAGCAGCTGACAAAGGCCAAACACAATCCACCTACATCTAGCTGGTCTACCCTAGCTAACAGTTGCCAGGGCACTGACCTGACATCCCCCCAGCCAACCCTCCCCCAAGCGGAAGGGACAGAATATTGGCAGGCGGTGATGGGGCGGATGTGAGGATGCCCATGTATGCCTCCCCATCCCAGACCCTGCTCCCTAGGAAACCGCCTACCCACACAGTGGATGGCCTGGGACTGTGCACTACCAGCACTGACAGCATATGGTCATGTCAGCATGGCATGGGGGTGTGTGCCCGTGCTGGAGGGGGCAGTGGCACCTGCCTGCAGTGGACCTAGGCCATGCCCTGTATCAGTACGTGGTGTTCAGTGCAACATAAAAGGTCTGGCTGAGGAAAAGTACAGGTAGCTCCAGGGACTACTGTGCATGTGTGGTGCAGTACACACAGCCAGTGTGTCCAGAAGCAGAGGGTCACCGGTTCAAGTCCCAGCTGTGGATCCTGTAAGGCATGTCCCTATATTTTACCCTACAATAAAGATACAACAGCAACATGTGCAAAGCCCAAAGCAGCGGCGAACAGGGATACAAACACCCACTCACACAGGCTCCACAATCCAAAGCTGTATGGATGGTCAGGCTGTTGGCCCCAGCACGGAGCTGCAGTTATCACCAGAGCACCACTACTACTTCCTGCACAGTTTATCAATGTTGGCACTATGATCAGGACCAGTGTGATGGGCAGGGTTGCCAACCACCCCCTATCTTTGCACAGTGCTGCAATAGGAGTGTGTGTGTACGTCTATCCATTGTTCTGTGGCTGCCCACACCTCACTGGGCCCACTATGTCCCACTGTTACCAGCTCAGCCTGAATATGTGCATAATGAGGAGCAAGGTATTGTGGGTATGGCCCAGACAGGGAGGATTGGCCAGGATGCATCTTCACAGGGTGTGGGGCAATGGCTGGGACACTGTAGTGCCCGACCACCGCCTGCATGGACAGGGTGGCTACAGCATGTCATGCTGGGAGGACACTCACTCTGACCGAGCAGTGACCATGGCATGTCTAGGTTCCCACATAGCACTCTACATTATCTGTCTATAGTGATATTTGTGTTGTTCCCAGTGTTGCGGTCCAATCACTGAGATACCTGCTTGGTGCACATAGTTTCTCTATGAGTATGGACTGGCTAGTGGACTGTCTGCAGTTAGAATGTGCAGGGTTGGAACACCCTGTAGGGTGCTGCAGGTGCAGTCTGACTGTGACAGCTGCTGGTGAATGGCAGATGGTGGTGTGAGGAAGTTGGGGTTTTCCAGACCTAACCGCCGCATTACTGCTGGTCTGCCACTGCCCCAGTTACAGGTATGGCTCTGGCCCACCAACCCTGGAGGGTTGTCTTATACCAGCAGGATGGAGATTGCTTCATCGGGGCTCAGGCACCTGTCCCTTACTTACTTAGAGCGGTTTACAATGCTACATCATTTAGGGAAATATGAAAGGAACGCCAATTATAAGATAGGACAGAGTAGAGGACAGAAACAGTCAAACAGATAAGTGGAGAAGGACACAGAACAGCAAGTTACCCTGATAAATGTGCAGGACATCAATGTAGGCTCCAGAAACCAACGCCACGGACCAACGCCTAAGGGCCACGCCAAAGGGCCCTCTTGCGAGGCCCTCAGGCGTGGGCCCGCCCCGGCAACGGCAGTTCTTAAGCCGTTGAGCAGGGCAGTTGATTGGCGGCTCGGGGAGGAAGGGGGAGCTGATTTTAGAGGGGAAAATCTGGGACATTTGGAGAAAAGGTAACATCTTGGAGTTTTGGGACAGAGGAGCCGCGGGGAGGGGGAGGAATCTCCCAGATTTACAGAGGATATTGGTTCTGCATGCACAGGAAGCTGATAGGCTATCAAGCGCTGTTCCTGCTGCTGATGGGGTGGGAGAAGACTTCATATACCACTTGCACTCCATTGGAGGGGCTTGTGGAAGAAGAAAAGCCCTTTGCCTCTATCTGCATTGCAATCAAGGACAGGAGGTGGTTTTAGTCCATGGAACCAGGGACAACCCCTGAAAATCAGGGACATCTGGTAATTCTATTCTTCAATTAGAAGGTAGAGTACTTGCATATTCACATTTTAGATTATTGTACATTTAAGTATTTAGCTCACACCCTTCCTGTGAGTTACAGTCAGGCACATTAGGAAGTTCCCTGCCCCAGAGGGCTTATAATCTAACATGCCAGTGCAGAAAGTTGGTACTGAAATCTCACGCTATTAGTTGTGTATGCGTTTTTATAGCGTGCCAACAGTGCAAAACTAAAGCTCTGGTATGCAGCAAAGGATGTGTTTGCAAATGAGCTGTGCGCAAAACTTTGGCATAAAGTTGAAAGGAGGGGAGTTAACGCATGCACAAACAATAGAGGCGCTACAAGTGGCCGTGTGCACATGCACGTAAATGTCAACCACTCACATGATATTCATAGGAGATGCGCTTCTTTTGCCATTCACCCATAATAATCAACACTATTTTGCCCCAAAACATTTTTTTATGAAATCAGAACAAAGAGACATAACAATAAATGGAGAATGATATAAATGAGTCTAAAGAACACACATAGATAAGAAGTAAGGGACATTTCTTCATGAATGCTCAACTTTTGCTTATTCGCTGAAAAATACACACAGAAAATATTCACGTCGAAGGCAACTGTTCACTGATATATACGCTAAAACAGTCTTTACCTACATGCACAAGATATTTAAGTCACCTCAGACCAAGCAAAGAGATAATGGCACTGCTGCTGGTTATGTAATCCTCTATGTGTTTCTCTACAGTGGGCGCAGACCTTATTAGCATTGCATGTTAATATGTGCAGCTCATTTGCATCTTATTTAAATATGCTTAGTGTTGCTGTGTGCGCACACTGTTTTTTATGTTCATGCACACGTCAGTCTCTTCTGCTTTTGGCGTAATGGTACTTGTGCATATATGTTGTGTTATCTGCGTGCAAAGGGCAAACTAGTCTTTTTGCATCCGCCTTTAAGTTTGTACTTGAGACAGTGGAAGGCTAAATGATTTGTTTTCTGGGAACAAGCAGGAAGTCAGTACTCACATATGGGTGACATCGGTACCGACGGAGCCTGCATGGTAACCTCTCCCATAAGAACATAAGATATGCCATACTGGGTCAGACCAAGGTCCATCAAGCCCAGTATCCTGTTTCCAACAGTGGCCAATCTAGGTCATACGCACCTAGCAGTTTCCCCAAAAGACACAGGTTCCACAATGCTTGTATTGGGTCAAGCATTGATATCCTGGGTCCCTTCTTAATAATGATATATCCTGGGTCCCTTCTTAATAATGGTTTCAAAGAAAGCCTTTTGGATATATACCATGCATGTGTGGCCCCCCTTCCCACCCAATGGTGCCATCTTGCCTCAGACTCATTTTTCCACGGAGCCCATCCCATGTGTCTGTACCACCTGGAAAAAGTTGATTACTTTTTGCATCTTTTTCTTTCTTTCTCCGGTCACGTACAGGTATTTTCTCGACCCCAAGTCCACTTGCCTTGGCATCGTGTTCTTTGGTTCTTTTCCTTTTCTCTTCTGCCATTTTTTTTGGTTGGCACGGATTCAGACCTTTCTGGCCAGGCCAAGTGAGGTTGACCTCAAGGGGGCCATCTTCCCTGCCATGGCCTTGGCCAGTGGCTTCAAGCCATGTGATCATTACGCCCACAATATGTCATGCACAAGCCTGCATGACTGCTGTTTTCAATGCCTTGGGCCGGACCACGATCCCTTGGTCTGCAATCTCTGCAAGCAGATGACTCCCAAGGCCCTCAAGAGCTTTCAGCAACAGCATGAGTCCATCTTCCCCAAGATTGACTCAGCCCCGGAGTTGTCCGTGAGACCATGCTCCAGGACCCCCTCCGGGACCTCAGACCCTCGGACCCTCGTAGAGACCACGCTGCCTTGGAGCCATGGAGCCTCGAGCCAGGGCATCCTCGATAAGGACCACTCCAAGATGAGCCGGAAGCCATCAGAACCTCGTTGGGTGACGAGTCAGGGAAAGAGGGAAAGTCTCACGGTCCCCGGACCCTCAGCCCCCCGACGCGACACCAAGGCCATTGCCAAGACAGGCCTACCGAGTTGCCACGACAGGAGTTATTGATGTCACATAATCAATCTTGGACCCCCAATGCCATCAAGGACTCCCCCTCAACAGAGCTCGAAGCTGGGATGCTGGCCTTGGAGTGCAGTTTGTCTGTCTTCGTGGCCCAGTAGCAGACTCAGATGCCTGGTTCCTCCAGGTCGTCACTTCCAACAACTGAGCATTCTAACTTGAGGGACTCCTTGGAGGTCAAGCTGATTTCTGAGCACCACCAGCCTCGAAAGATTCCTTAACATCAGTCCCAGTCCCAATTTTTGGGGCAGAGGTCTTCCCTGCTTAGTGCCTTCGGCTTAGTGTGCTGGGCCACCGGGGACATTAGGGTCGGGGCATGAACCCGAAGCACAGACAGCCCGCAACTGCTCCACCGACTGGGAGACTGAGGACGATGTGTACCTGGACAACCACTGCCACCGGGATGTGCCCTCTGACCCATCTCCCCTAGAGACACGCTGTCACTCCCCACTTGAGGACATGGCCTTCCTCGACTTTGTGCATGACATGGCGAAGGCTCCTCCTTTTACCACTGAGTCAGAGGAGGGCACTCATAGTGCCCATTCCTCCCATCCTGGAATGCTTCTCTTCCTATGTGGGAGACTCCTTCAGTGCCAATTGTGAGCAGGTGGCTGGACTTGATGTGCCGGGTCCACCAGAGCCCTATCTTCCAAAAAGCTTGACTGTCTCACAACTCCATGGTGATGGAGTCAGCCATGAGTAGGCTCAAGAGCAAGAAAACCCACTCTTCGGGGCCCCCGGGTAGGGAGACCCACGCAATGGAGGTCATGGGCAGGAAGTACTTCCAGGGCTTGATGCTTGTTAGACAGATCAAAGCCTATCAGCTGTACATGGGCATGTACCTGCAGAACCTGGCGAAGGAACTCACCGGGTTCTCGGCTGGTCTCTCTGAGGAACTCCTCCAGAGGTTCCATATTCTGGCCTCCACAATCAGAGAGTGCTCAAAGTTAACCACTCAAGCGGCCTATGACGGCTTTGAGTTGGCAGCTAGAGTAGCTGCAGTGGGCATTAGTACTCAATGCCAGACTTGGCTATAGTCCTCCGACCTGGAGCAGTGGGTGCAGGAGAAGTTGATTGATGTCCCGTGCTGGGATGAGAATCCCTAAGGCAAACCCATGAAGGACAAGACAGCTGAGTTGGAGTCCAAGTTCTTGACCAGGACCAGGCTCTCCAAAAATACTGCTGACTCTTCCTGGAGGAAGACCTCGCAGAAAGTCCTCATACCCGAAGAAGAGGAAGGAAATTACCTCCAGTAACTAGCCTTCCCAGCTCTCCAGCAGGCCAAGGGACGGGGGCATGGTTCATTTAAACCTAAGGCCCCCAAGCCCGAGCCCACACTCCTGGTGCAACCTGCAGGGGCTTTTGACCCCTTGGGCATAGCCTCTCTTTCCCCAAGAGGCATAGCCCTGCAGCACACAGGGGTATGTCTGATCCTCCATGCCCACAGATAACTCTCCATTATGACCAACGCATGGCCCTTCGGGTACTGAGAGTTACCTCCTCCACCTCCATCAGACGCCTCCAGCATTCTTCCAGGGAGAGCCTCCCAGGACCTCTTCACCGGGCCCTGCTCCAGCTGGAACTCGCAAGCCTTCTGGCAGTGGAACCCATCTCAGCTCATCTAATGGGCATAGGGTTCTATTTCTGCTGCTTCCTGATTCCCAGAAAGACCAGAGGGTTCAAACCTGTCTTCGACCTGTGGGACCTCAGCAGGTTCCTGGTGAAGGAAAAGTTCAAAGTGTTCTCTCTTGGAATGTTACTGCCATACCTCCAGCAGGGAGACTGGCTATGCTCCTTGGACTTAAAGGATGCGTACACTCACATCCTTATCAACCCTCTCCACAGGCAGTACCTTCGTTTTGCAGTCAGAGGGGAGAATTATCAGTACAGAATGCTACCCTTTGGCCTGGCCTCCGCCCCACAGGTATTCACCAAGTGCCTGGAAGTAGTCACAGCCACTCAGGGTCCAGGGGGCCTTTGTCTTTCCCTATCTGGATGACTGGCTTGTAAAGGGAAGCACTGCTGCCAAGCCTCATCAAGCGACGGACCGCACTATCCTAATTCTGCAGCATCTAAGATTCATCATATATTACACTAAGGGGCTTGTTTACAAAGCCGCAGAAGCGGTTTCCGTTCGTTATCGGAGCTGTGGCCCCATTGATTTCAAAGCCCCTAAGTCTCATCTCCAACTGACTCAAAATCTGGAGTTCATAGGGGCACAGCAAGACACCATCCAGGCCAAGACCTTTCTTCCACGGGACATGGCCCTATGCCTCCAGGTGCTCGCAGCCAGCAGCCAGCACTATCGCTTTGTGTCAGCCCGCCTCATGCTTTGTCTGCTGCGGTATATGGTCTCCATGGTGCACTTCACCCCAGATGCCCACTTGTGGATGTGAACGGTCTAGTGGACCCTCTGTTCATAGTGGTCCTAGGCTGCAGGGCAGGACAGAGAACTTGTTACCCATCCCCTGGCCACCTCTCTCAGTTGGTGGCAATGTCTCCAGCACCTGATGGCCGTGATGCCTTTCCAGAACCCCGCTCCCCAGAGGATCCTCACCATGGATGTCTCCAGACTGGGGTGGGGGACCCATTGTGACAACCTCTGCACTAAGGGCAGCTGGTTGCTGATGGAGATCCTCCAGGAAATCAACCTCCTGGAGTTCCGAGCCATAGCCTTAGCCCTTCAGTCTTTTTCCACCACCTGCAGTATCAGGTGGTACTGGTCCAGACCGACAATCAGGTGGCCATCTTTTACATTAAAAAATCAGGCAGGCACTGGTTTGGCCCTGCTTTGCTAGGAAGCGGTGAGCCTCTGCTCATATGCCAGCAACAATAGGATGCTCCTGCGAGCAGTATACCTTCCATACCAGGACAACACTCTCGTGGATAGGCTCTGCCAGGACCTGCATTCGCATGAGTGGAGGCTACACCTAGAGTTCCAGTACTGGGGGCTCCTGAGGATGGACTTCTTTGCTATCCCGGCTGCCTTGCTTTTGTTTCCAGCAACAGCACTACACCGAGGTGGTGGCAGATGCCTTCCTGATCTCATGGGTGGAAGGCCTCCTATATGCCTTTCCACCCATTCCACTGATCACCAAGATGCTCTTCAAGATCCAGCACAACAGAGTCATAGTGATTCCCCTGCTCCTCTGCCTGTCTACGGCACCCCTGGTTCCCCTGGGGTGTGACCAAGGCCTACTGGCACAGGAGGAAGGTTCTCTCCTGCACCCCAACCTGGCATCCCTGACACGCACGGCCTGGCTGCTGAAAGGGTAGCCTTGTCCCCTTTCAGCCTCTCCAGTGAGGTGGAGGAGGTCCTTCTGACCTCCCGTAAATCCTCTTTATTGAAAGAGTTACAAACTATCTTCTTTTCTTGAAAGCACACATCAATGTGGAAGTAAATAGATTTACCACACTCGTAATCTACTGCAAACCTGGAATAGAAAGAAGACAGGAATCAATTTTGAATGTTGCATTTGATAGCATGACCTCCACATAAGCATTTCCACATAGCATTCTGGTCATCTGTAATATATAAGTCCCTAGTAATCCAGAGTTAATGTTCAGAGGATATAGGTATCTAACTTTGGGGCATGTTTACATAAGTGCATTAGCCGGTATCGTGGAGTTTGGTGTAAGATGTACGGACGTTTGGGTCACGTGGTAACAAGGAGCATGTGGCCCAAAGGTGACTGTACTATGAACCTCAGGCTACCCAAGCAGTGCACGAATAGGCAGGGTTGAGGTGTAGACGGGGCAGAATTAAGTCACACAACAGTGGTCGGTGTGCTAGTCAAATGTTAGGTACACAACCATGCTGCTAGTGTGGGTGCAGGTATTACCACCCTTTCATCAGGTGCTAGCTGTACTCGTTATACTTGCATGTTCCAATGGTGCAGTTTGGACTCAAATGTTGGAAATTAGTAAGAGCCAAACCAGGACATACATGTACAAATAATCGAGGATCAATGGGAATGTGAGATGAATACAAAGGCGCCTGCCTAGGATGTCTATTTGGAGGAGGGGGTTGCATGGTGCATCAGACATGGCAGTGGACTGCACCAGCCCGACAACCACAAAATTAGGGTCTGCAGGTCTACAGCCACCCTGCTGGGACAGTGGGCAAACATCCACAGGTATATCAAAAGCTGTCCTGATGAACTGCTGTTCACGTCTGCATATGCATTTGATAGGTGTCAGAGGGCTGCTGGTATTGTGTGCTGAGGAGGTGTCAGGACATACTACTAATAGGGCCCGTGCTCTGTGCTGCAGTAAGTACTGGTCTTAAAGCCTGAGTTGGAGCCAGTAGTGGGGAGAGGGACATGCAAATTAGGTGATGAATTTACTGGAAAGAATGACTATGGCAGTACAAGAGCCATCCGATCCCTGCCATCTCTGCTTGGGGAGACATGTGGCAGTGCATATGTGAACCTGTCAAAAAGAACTAAACCAGTGCATACAAAATCCCAACCTTCATAGCATGAGGTATTGAAACCTCTGTTTAATGTACATTACCAATTTTATTTTAAGGCGATTACCACAGGCTGAGAAGCAGATAAGGCAAATTTTAGATGCTGCTTTCTCTAGTGTAGACAGTAAGAACCATGGCCAAACACACATACAAGAAGGCATCAACTGGCCAGTTGAGAATACTGAGGGATGTCCAGGAATGGGCTGGACTGCCTGCACAGCTCAGAGCATAGGGACTAAGTACAAGAGGGCAGGGCATCCAAATCAGCAGGGCAAAGGCATGCAGAAAGTATGTGCTGCATCTCAAACTGTAGGAGATATGGTGCAAATGTGGCATCTAGAGCTGTAGGGGGCCGTGTATGGATCAGGCAGGATGTCCACAGTGTACATTATGGAGGACAAGGATATGAACCCCCTTTACCCTGAGGCTTCAAGAGTGTCTATTCACCTAGGCTGCAGGGAACACAGTATTAGACTTTTGGTGTGGACCTTTGTATGATGTTGGTGTGTAAGTGGTGTGGAGGCGTAGCCTAGTGGTTAGAGCACTGGCTTGGGAATAAAAAGACCAGCATTTGATTCTCACTGGCATGCTTTGTGGCTTTGGGCAAGTCACTTAACTTTCCATTGCCTCAGAAATCCAAGTTATCAATGTCCTTGTTTAATATACATTGCCAAGTTTAAATTACAATGTAAACTGCTTTGACTGAAATGATAAAGTGGTATAAAAAAACCTGCTAAATAAATAAATTATTCCCTAGCTTCAAATTTATCTTACTGTCCTAGTTATCTGTTATAAATTGTCTCTTGTACATCATCTTAACTGAATCTCTTCATAAAAAAAAGTTAATAGAGCCTTACAAATTCAGTATTATTTATTAATGTATCTTTAGGACATGTTTACTAAAGTGTGCAAGCCTGTTTTTATTTTTATTTATTTACAGTCTCTTTTATACCGCGCTATTCAACATCAGTGCGGTTTACATGAAACAGAATGACTAGCACAGTGTAGCAAGCTGATCTGTGTTTACAAAGAACAGGTACTACAACTTGGATAAAACTGGGGTAAATATTTACATCTAGGCGACACGTTATGTCGTGTCAAAAGTAATCGTAGTCATGGATGGCTTGCGGGGTATGTTGCTGTGGCTGTACTAGATGGGGGGGGCGGCTATTGGAGCGCTGTCTTCCGGGTAGTATTTGAAGAAGAGGTGGTGCTTCAATGCCTTCCTTCGGCTGTGTGGGATTGGACTGTAGGATAACAAGGAGCATGCATGGCAAATACACGTGCTAAGAAACCTGTGCAACTTTAGCAATGTGTGAGTAGGCAGTGCCAAGGAAGAGAGAGGCAGAGTCGGAATGTGTGGCTGTGGCGGGTGTGGTAGTTGCTTGCTAGCTATACACCAATGCTGCTAGCATGGCCGCAGCTAACGCCAGCCTCTAACCAGGTGCTAACTGCCGTTATCATGCTCCCACGCACCAACCACATGGGTTGGATGCGCACTTCATATGCAAGTGTTAAGCAACATGAAGGGCAAGAGCAGGGCTAACACAGTCAATAGGAGATTGGAGCTGAGTAGCAAGTGTGCGCGTAGGCCATCGTTTTGGGGATTCTGCATGGTGCAGGTGGAACACACCAGCCTAATGACCTCAACACCAAGGTCTGCAAGTCTGCAGTCACTCTGCTGGGACAATGGGCAAACATCCATGAAGATAGCAAAAGCTGTCCTGACAGACTGCTCTTCGAATCTGCATATGTATTGGCTAGGTCTCAGAGAGCTGCTGATGTGTGCTGAGGAGCAGATAGGGCCTGTGCTCTGTGCTACAGTCAGTACTTGCCTCAGAGGCTGAGTTACAGACAGAAGAGTACAGTGGGGGAAGGAGCATGCATATTAGATGATGCACTTCCTAGCTAAATGATGGTGTGGCAGTACAGGAGTAGTCTGATCCCTGGCCCCTGTGTATGGGGGGTGCATTTGGCTGTGAATACATGTACCTGGGAGGCCATGGCACAGCCATGGACCATGGACCATGTACCTGGGGGCTGATGGCTCCCTATTCTGTCCGAGGGAAGAGGTGACCGAGAACTACCAGCTCCACCAGCTCCGAGCAGCAGCATAATGCTAGTATTGGAGCTTGCTGATTGATGTTTCCTACTACAGTGAAGACCACCTTGGAAAAATCACACTTTTTTTGTCGGAGAAGCCGTCACAGTGCAGAGGACGTCACCTCTCACCACCGCAGCCCATCCATTTTATTTTAAATAAGAGCCCTATAATAAAGGACAACGTATTAAATCGTAGACGGATTAGCACTTAACTGAAAAGGCTGAAAAGAGTCTTCTACCAAGCAAAATTGACGACGTGTCACGTTTCGGGGATCCAATTTCTCCCCTGCTTCAGGTCAAGTCGCTGTGGATCAAATTGCCGTGGATCAAAATGCCCGCCCGGTACCGGTGGTGAACAAATGGCTCGACTTGATGTACCAAGTCCGCTGGAGTCCGGGCTTCCAAAAGTCACAGCTGCTGCATAAGTCCATGGTGGTGGAGTCGGCCATGCGTTGGCTGAAAAGCCAGAAGACGCACTCCTCGGTGCCCCCGGCAGGGAGGCCCGCACCCTGGACACCCTTGGCAGAAAGTGCTACCAGGGCTCTATGCTCATCGGCCGTATCCAGGCCTACCAGCTGTACATAGGCATGAACCTGAGAGACCTGGCGAAGGAATTCGCCAAGTTCTCAGCTGGTCTCTCTGAGGAACCCTTGCAGTGGTTGAAGAACCTGGCCAAGGCAGTCTGTGAATGCTCCAAATTCATGTCTCGAGCGGTCTATGACGGGTTCGACTTGGGAGCTCAAGAAACAGCGGTGGGCATCGGTGCACTTGCCAAGCTTGGCTACAGTCATTCAAGCTCGAACAGTGTGTTCAGGACAAATTGGTCGATGTCAGCTGCCAAGGAGAGAACCTCTTTGGCAAACCGATGACCGACAAAGCTGCCGAGCTGGAGACCTAGTTCATGACAAGGATCAGGCTCTCCAAAAAGACTGCTGCCCCTCCTCGATGGAAGGGCTCAGGTAAGAAATCCTTTTACCCGAGGAAGAGAGCTGCTTACAGAAATTACCCACCTTTTCAGGACTCCCCGGCCCCCCAACAGAGTCAGCCGGCCAAGGGACATGGACATGGCCCTGGCCCTGGCCCTTGTAAGCAGAAGTCTCCAAAACCCCAGGCACCGGCTCCAGCCCAGCCAGGGGGGAGTTTCTGACTCCTTGAGCATAGGCTTTCTACTGCAAGGAGAGCAGCAGCAGCCCACAGAGGGACGTCTGACACTCTATGCCCAGAGGTGTTTGACCATCACCACTGACTCCTGAGTGCTTCGGAGTTGGCAGGTCTTTTTGAGGACAAAGCGGTGGAACCAGTGCCCCACAGGGGCAAGATGTTCTGCTCCAGGTACTTCCTTGTGCCAAAAAGGACAGGGGGCCTAAGGCCCATCCTCGATCTGTGCATCCTCAACAAATTCCCTTGGAACATTTCTGCCATACCTCCAGCAGGAAGACTGGCTATGCTCCATAGACCTCAACGATGCTTATACTCACATCCTCATTCACCCCAACCATAGGCAGTACCTGCGGTTTGGAGTTGGGGGGGCAGGCATTTTCAGTACAGGATGCTCCCCTTCGGCTTGGCCTTGGTCCCAAGAGTCTTCACAAAATGCCTGGCAGTCGTGGCTGCCTTCCTCCTCCTCCGGGGGGTATTTATCTTCCTCTACCTGGATGACTGGCTCATAAAGGGAGGCACAGCCACAGAGGTGCAGTAGGCCACTGTACGTACCATCCAGGTTCTGCAATACTTAGGATTTGTCATAAACTACTCTAAGTCTCACCTCCTCCCGACACAGTGTCTGGAGTTCATTGGGGCAAAGCTAGACACACTCCAATCGAAGGTCTTCTTGCCCAAGGACCGAGCACTGACAAGTCAAATGCAAGGCATTGATAAAGCAGGCAAAGGGAGAATTTGAGAAGAAGCTAGCTGCAGAAGCAAAAACGCGAAATAAAGATTTTTTCAAGTACATTCGCAGCAAAAAACCTGTGAGAGAGTCAGTTGGTCCATTAGATGATAGAGGAGTTAAAGGGGCACTAAGAGGCGACAAGGCGATAGCAGAGAGACTGAATGAATTCTTTGCTTCGGTCTTTACTGAGGAAAATATAGGGATGTTACCCATGATTGAAGTGGTATTTAAAGGTGTGGAAGAATTGAAGGAAATATCGATACATCGGGAAGATGTATTACAACTATTAGATAAACTGAAGAGTAGCAAATCACCTGGGCCGGATGGTATACATCCAAGGGTGTTGAAAGAACTGAAATATGAGATTGCAGACCTGCTATTAGTAATCTGTGAACTATCATTAAAATCATCTCTAATACCTGAAGATTGGAGGATCGCCAATGTAACACCAATTTTTAAAAAGGGTTCCAGGTGTGATCCGGGAAACTACAGACCGGTGAGCCTAACGTTGGTACCGGGAAAAATGGTAGAAATCATCATAAAGAATAAAATTACTCAGCATTTAGACAGTCATGGCCTAATGGGAGACAGCCAACATGGCTTTAGACAAGGAAGATCTTGTCTTACTAATCTGTTATGTTTTTTTGAAGGTGTGAATAAACAGGTGGACAAAGGTGAGTCGGTTGATATAGTGTATCTGGACTTTCAGAAAGCCTTTGACAAGGTCGCTCATGAGAGACTTTTGGCAAAACTAAAGAGTCATGGGATAGGAGGCAGTGTACTATTGTGGATCAGGAACTGGTTAAAAGATAGAAAGCAGAGGGTAGGGCTAAATGGCCAATTTTCCCAATGGAGAAAGGTGAATAGTGGTGTACCCCAGGGATCTGTGCTGGGTCCGCTGCTTTTTGACATATTCATAAATGACCTGGAAAGTGGAATAACGAGTGAGGTTATCAAATTTGCAGATGACACAAAACTATTTAAAGTTGTTAAAACCCAAGAGGATTGTGGAAAATTGCAAGAGGATCTTGATAAATTGGAAGACTGGGCATCAAAATGGCAGATGAAATTTAATGTGGACAAGTGCAAGGTTATGCACCTAGGGAAGAACAACCCAAACTATGGTTACACGATGCAAGGTTCCACATTAGGAACCACCACCCAGGAAAAAGATTTAGGCATCATTGTGGATTCCATGTTAAAACCCTCGGCCCAGTGTGCAGCAGCGGCCAAGAGACCAAATAGAATGCTAGGTATGATAAGGAAAGGAATGGAAAATAAAACAAAAGATATTATAATGCCTCTATATCGTTATATGGTGAGACCGCACCTTGAATATTGTGTGCAATTCTGGTCGCCGTATCTTAAAAAGGATATAGCGATTTTAGAAAAGGTTCAGAGAAGAGCCACCAAAATGGTAAAGGGGATGGAAGGATACTCCTATGAAGAAAGGCTAAAAAGGTTAGGGCTCTTTAACCTGGAAAAGAGACGGCTGAGAGGAGATATGATAGACGTCTATAAATTAATGAACGGAGTGGAACGGGTAAACGTAGATCGATTGTTTACGTTATCAGAATACAGAAAGACTAGGGGACATGCAATGAAGCTACAGGGTAAACTATTTAAGACTAATAAAAGAAAATATTTTTTCACTCAACGTGTAATCAAACTCTGGAATTTGTTACCAGAGGATGTAGTAAAGGCTGTTAGTGTAGCTGGGTTTAAAAAAGGTTTGGACAAGTTCCTGGAGGAAAGGTCCATAAACCATTATTAAGAAGGGACCCAGGATATCAATGCTTGAACCAATACAAGCATTGTGGAACCTGTGCCCCTTGGGGAAACTGCTAGATACATGTGACCTAGATTGGCCACTGTTGGAAACAGAATACTGGGCTTGATGGACCTCGGTCTGACCTAGTATGGCATATCTTATGTTCTTATGTTCTTATAAGAGGATTGTGGAAAATTGCAAGAGGATCTTGATAAATTGGAAGACTGGGCATCAAAATGGCAGATGAAATTTAAATGTAGACAAGTGCAAAGTTATGCACCTAGGGAAGAACAACTCAAACTATGGTTACACGATGCAAGGTTCCACTTTAGGAACCACCACCCAGGAAAAAGATTTAGGCGTCATTGTGGATAACATGTTAAAACCCTCTGCCGACTGTGCAGCGGCGGCCAAGAGAGCAAACAGAATGCTAGGTATCATAAGGAAAGGAATGGAAAATAAAACAAAAGATATTATAATGCCTCTATATCGTTCCATGGTGAGACCGCACCTTGAATATTGTGTGCAATTCTCGTTGCCGTATCTTAAAAAGGATATAGCGTTATTAGAAAAGGTTCAGAGAAGAGCCACCAAAATGGTAAAGGGGATGGAAGGATACTCCTATGAAGAAAGGCTAAAAAGGTTAGGGCTCTGTAACCTGGAAAAGAGACGGCTGAGGGGAGATATGATAGAAGTCTATAAATTAATGAACGGAGTGGAACGGGTAAACGTAGATCGATTGTTTACGTTATCAGAATACAGAAAGACTAGGGGACATGCAATGAAGCTACAGGGTAAACTATTTAAGACTAATAAAAGAAAATATTTTTTCACTCAACGTGTAATCAAACTCTGGAATTTGTTACCAGAGGATGTAGTAAAGGCTGTTAGTGTAGCTGGGTTTAAAAAAGGTTTGGACAAGTTCCTGGAGGAAAAGTCCATAAACCATTATTAAGAAGGGACCCAGGATATCAATGCTTGACACAGTACAAGCACTGTGGAACCTGTCTCTTTTGGGAAAACTGCTGCTAGGTACGTATGACCTAGATTGGCCACTGTTGGAAACAGGATACTGGGCTTGATGGACCTTGGTCTGACCCAGTATGGCATATTTATGTTCTTATGTATGTTCTTATGACCGTCTCAGGACTCTGACACGGGACATACAATACTATCCCTCAGTGCCCGCCTGGCTTCTTCTGCGCCTCCTTGGGCACATGGCCTCCATGGTCCACGTCACCTCAGATGCTCGCCTCCACATGAGGTCAGTGCAGTGGTGCCTCCAGGTCTCTGTAACCCACCAACTGGCGAACTCCCTGATCTGGTGGCAGTCTCTCCAGCATCTCAAAACGGGCATGCCTTTTTATGTTCTGAGTCTCTCAAGGGTCCTCACCATGGACACCTCCCTGCTCAGCTGGGGAGCACACTGCGGAGAGCTCCGCACCCAGGGCAACTGGTCACCAGATGAGAGCACCCAGCAGATCATCCTCCTGGAGCTCCAAGCCATATACTTAGCCCTGTGAGTCTTCTGCCACCCCCTGCGTCATCAGCCGGTGCTGGTCCAAACGGACAACCAGGTGCGATGTTCTACGTGAACAAACCTGGGGGTACGGTGTTTCGTACCCTTTGTCAGGAGGCACTGATCTTCTGCTCATATGCAATCCAACAGGGTATCTTCCTGCGAGCAGTGTGCCTGCCAGGCCAGGACAACCTCCTGGCTGACAAGCTGAGCAGAGTCCTCCAGCCGCAAGAGTGGCAGCTGGACTCCAGGCTAGCTAGTCGGCTTTTCTGACTCTGGGGGGAACCCGTGGTGGACCTGTTTGCCAGTCCAGACAACTTCCAGTTGCCCGCTTCTGTTCCCAGCAACCCCACCCTTCCAGGCTGGCAGCAGATGCGTTCCTTGTCTCATGGTCGGAAGGCCTCATGCATGCCTTCCCTCCCATGCCGCCGATCGCCGAGACCTTGTTCAGGACTCTCCATAATAAGGCCTTGCTCATCCTGATAGCACCTTGGTGGCCCAGATAACTGTGGTTCCTGTTGCTCCTCCGGTTGATGGTGGAGACCCCCATCCCCTTGGGGACCCTCCAGTACTCCTATCCCAGGAGAGGGGCTGTCGCTGACAGCGTGGCTGCTGAGAGGGTGACTGACCCCTTTCAACCTTTGGTGGAGGTGGAAGAGATTCTGTTGGCCTCTCACAAGGTCTTTACTAGGAAGACTTACACCCTCAAGTGGCGCAAGTTCTCGGCTTGGTGCACCGAGCATGGGTTTGACCCGTTCTCCTGTCCAGTGGGACTGGTGTTACAGTACCTTCTCCACTCTCTCATTCTGGGCTCGTCTAACTCCATCCGAGTGCACCTTAATGCCCTGGTGGTGCACCATCACTCGGTCCAATCTCTGGTGACCCATTTGCTTCAGGGCCTGTTCTTATCGAAGCCCCCGCTTCACCCTCCGGCAACCGAATGGGACCTCAACGTAGTGATGGGGCAGCTCACTCGCCCACCCTTTCAGCCTCTGGCTACCTGCCACCTCTGCTACCTCTTGTGGAAGGTGGTTTTCCTGGTTGCGCTTACCTCCTCTCGCAGAATTAGCGAGCTTCAGACCCTTGTGGTGGAGGCGCCTTACACCAGGTTCTACAAGAACAGGGTGGTGCTTCACACACACCCCAAATTCCTGCCAAAGGTAGTATCGCCCTTCCATCTCAACCAGGAAGTAGTGCTCCGTACCTTCTTTACAAGACCTCACTCCAGTCGGGCAGAGACGGTCCTTCACACCTTGGACTGTAAGAGAGCTTTGTCTTTCTATATCCAATGCACTCAGGGCTACCGCAAAGCATCTCAGCTTTTCATCTCTTATGACCCCAGTAAGCTGGGAGAGGCGGTGACCAAGCGTATGCTGTCCACCTGGGTGGCGGACTGTCACCCTCACTTATGAGCAGGCGGGGCTCCCACTGGAAGACCGCATCACGGCGCACCATGTCAGGGCCATGGCGGCCTCAGTGGCAAATTTGTACACTGTCCCAGTAGTGGACATCTGCCGAGCCGCCACCTGGTCTTCAGTCCATACATTCGCAGCTTACTGCTGCCTGGAAAGAGAGTACCGACGGGACAATGCCTTCGGCCAAGCTGTGCTCCATAACCTTTTTGGAGTTTAGGCAATTCTTACCCTCCGACCCTCTTGTGTTCAGGCTACTAGAGTGCTGTTTTCATCGGACACATGGGTCCAACTGTGGTCTGTGGACACGGACTCATTTACTGCTGCTTGCAGCTCCCTATGAGGGAACCCCTCTTTTTGCTATGGGCTTTCAGTAGCCTGTAGCTGGAGAGCCCCATATGTGAGGACTGACTTCCTGCTTGTTCCTGGGGAATACCTGCTACAGGTGAGTAACTACTCTTTTTGCTTGGTATTCATTCTTTCTTATTAGGGTTTAAATTTGGAACTAATCATGCTAGGAGTATAAATTGTGCTGAAATAAATAGTATCCTGCAGGGTAGGGGGTTCCAAACTTCTTCTCAGCACTGTATGTGAAGACACGCAACTGTTCTGAATCATATATCAACAACAATTTCGATATACTATTTTACATTTTGATTATTGCCTTGAAGAAAACAATTCTCTGTCTAAAGCATTCCAATTCAACTTGAAACACTTCTGCCTTCTATTATGTGCTAGTCTAGTCAAATCCAGATAGACGGATTGTTCCAAGATCACCTATTGCCTATCTCTCAAAACACAGGATGGGGTTTAAGATTAAAAAAAAGCCTCAGTTCCTGAACAGGATGGGTCCTTACTACAAAGGAAGGGAAAGGCAAAAAAAAAGGTTTTGTATTGTGAAGGAGTGACATCCAGCCATCCATTCTTTTACCATTTAGAAGCTCTGTAAGTAAAATACTGCATAGGACCCTAGGACCAACAAGAGGAGCTGGGGTAAGGGACATGCAGCCTGAAGTATGATCTTTTTATGTGTCAGGGAAGTCTTAACCAACATGCATGGAAAATGGCGCATTGGCTCAAGGAATCCACAAGTGAGTGAGTGGAGTATTGTTTTCAGATCCCGAGAGGAAAAGAGGAGAGATTCTGCCTGAACATTTAAGGATAGTAGAGTGGTAAATGCTACAGAGGAAGCTGCCTGAAGGAGCCCAAGTGTGTGTAGCTGCTGAGGAGAACAGAATAAAGAGGAAGATTTCACCAGTCAGGATTCCAGCCGCAAATTTTGTGCTTTTGAGTTGCTTTCTCCATTTTTGTCTGCCGATGTAAATCTCTGAAATAACAGATGAACTAATTCCTTTTAAGTTCATCCATAAATTATTGGGCCACGCACAGTGTTTAAAAATATATATATATCTTCAGTGCAGCTATCTGGGTAGGTGTGGTGCTGAAGTTCTCCGGGAACAAGCAGGAAGTCAGTACTCACATATGGGTGACGTCGACACCGACAGAGCCCGCGTGGAAGCATCTCCGCAACTTTCAAAAAAAGCCTTTGGGAGATGCACCATGCATATGTGATCCACTTTCCACCCAAGGGTGCCTTATGGCCTCAGTCTTCTTTTTTCCGCAGAGCCCATAGGACGCTGTCCAGTTTCCCTGGAAAAAGGTTTGATTTTAATTGTGTTTCTTCGGTTGCATGCCGGTTATTCCTACCTCTGAGCCAGCCCGCCTCGGCGTCGCTCTGCAGGTTTATCTGTAGTTTTTTTCTTTTCCATCAAGGTACTCTTCGAACCGTGTTGTACCCCCTCTGCTAGGAGGCAGGTGCCCTCTGCTCTTAAGCTGCAGGCAGAGGGATGCTCCTAAGGACGATGTAATTCCTGAGCCAGGACAGTGCCCTGGAGGACAAATTGAGCGGGATCTGCCTGTCACACGTGTGGTGCCTGGATCCAGCGGTAGCCTCATGGCTGTTCTATCATTGGAGCATCCCCTTAATGGACCTGTTTTCCAGCCCGGACAACACGCAGTTGCCCTGAATCTGTTTGCGCCAGTGGCAGCGGATGCATTCCTCATCCCGTGAATGGAAGGCCTCATGTATGCCTTCCCATTGACACCACTGGTAGCCAAGACATTATTCAAGGATCAGTGTGACAGAGCATCACTAGTGCTGATAGGCCCTCAGTGGCCTAGGCAGCCCTGGTTCCCACTCTTCCTCTCCTATCGGTAGTATCGCAAATTTCCCTGGGCCAAGCTCCAGGGCTACTCCCACAAGAGCAGGGCTCTCTCCTGCACCCTAGTCTGGGGTCCCTCTAGCTCACAGCTTGGCTAGTGAAAGGGTAACGTTAGTTCCCTTCAACCTCCCATGCGTCGTGGAAGAGGTTCTTCTGGCCTCTTGTAAGGCCTCCACTGGAAAAGCATACGCCTTCAAGTGGCACCGATTCTCAGTGTGGTTTGCAGAAAGACATGCAAACCCATTTTCCTGCTCAGTACAGGTGGTACTTCAGTCCCACCTGCGATAGGCGAAGCAGGTGCTGAAGTTCAATTTGGTCCAAATACATCTGAGCACTATCACAGCGCATCACCATTCCTTTGAGGGAAAACCCCTCTCAGCTCAGCCCCTTGTGTCCCGATTCCTGCGGTGCCTCATGTTATCCAAACTCTCCATCTGCACTCCAGTGGCGGTATGGGATCTCAGTGTGGTGCTCTTGCAGCTCACTAAGCCTCTGATCGAGCCTCTGACTACCTGCCATCTCCGGTATATATCCTGGAAGGTCGCCTTCCTGGTAGCACTCACATCAGCTCACAGAGTCAGCAAGCTCCATGCTCTGATGGCAGAGCCCTCCTACACGAGGTTCTACAAGAACAGGATGGTGCTCCAAAAACACCTCAAATTTCTGCCGAAGGTGGTGTCCCCATTCCATTTCAACCAGAAGGTGGTACGTCCCACCTTCTTTCCGAGGCCACATTCTGGTAAGGCGGAGATCTCTTACAATCCAGATTGTGGAGAATGAACCCTGTCCTTTTACTTGCAACAGACCCAGGGCCACTGCAAAGCAAATCAGCTTTTCGTATCCTATGACCCCGTCACCTGGGGCACCCAGTGACTAAGCAAACTCTGTCCACTTGGGTGGCAGACTGCATTACGCTTGCCTCCAAACAAGCAGGAATCTCATTGGACCAGAGCATCACAGCACACTGTATCAGGGCCATGGCTATTTCCATGGCAAATCTGCGTTCCGTCCCCGTGACGGAAATCTGCCGGGCCTCCACCTGGTCTTCGGTCCACACCTTCACAGTTCACTACTGCCTGGAGAGGGAGTCTCAATGGGACAGCGCCTTCGGCGAGGCTGTATGCCATAATCTCTTCGGGGTGTAGGCAACTCCTTTCCTTCAACCCTTCTTTGTTAAAGCTACGAGAGTGCTGATTTTCTGCTGGACACTTGGGACTCAATTGCTGCTGATCACGTCTCACTTTTTGCAGGTCGCCATGTCATTTTTCTTTTGGTTACAGGTTCTCAATAGCCTGTCGCTGGGGAGTCCCATATGTGAGGGCTGACTACCTGCTTGTTCCCAGAAAAAGCGTAGTTACTCATCTGTAGCAGGTGTTCTCTGGGGACAGCAGGAATCAATTCTTACAACCCTCCCTCTTCACCTTGGAGTTGCTTCTTTACCTTATTTTAATTTTTGCAATCTTAGCTATGTCGCTGGACTGAGGCAAGATGGCATCCTTGGGTGTGAAGTGGATCATGCATGTGTGGTGCATCTCCCAAAGACTTTCTTTGAAAGCTGGGGAGATGCTTCCGCATGGGCTCTGTCAGCGCTGTCACCCATATGAGAGAACTGATTCCTGCTGTCCCAGAAGAACATCTGTTACAGGTGAGTAACTACGGTATAAGAGGCAAACACTCTCTGTTGGTAGCTATATGTATTGTAACAATATTCAGCCATGATGCATATAACCAAGTGATTTAATTTTGGATTGTTTTTTGGCAGGCCTAAATTAAACGGTTTAGCTATACAAAAGAGAGGACAATTTTCTTTTTATTTTTTTATTTTTTATTTTTATTAAGCATTTATAGTGAAAATACACCAAATTAGAAAAGGAAAGTAAGTACAATACATACTGCATACAAAATACTAGGAAACATAATACAATATAAAGTCCACATTAAGTGGTGCTGACAAATTTAATAAAGAAGAAATAAAATCTATACTGAAAACCAGGCCCAAAGGCCTACACAATTGGAGAACCTACCATTTGATTACCAGACTTATTTCCAGAGCCTGCACTTGAACGATCCATCACAAATTTCTCAAGATGAGTAATATCCATAAATACATAAGAGGCTCCCTCAAATCCAATCAAACATTTACATGGGAAACGTAGAAAAAATGTGGCCCCTAGAGCCAATACCTTGGATTTAAGAGCCAGAAATTGCCTCCTACGAAGCTGAGTCTCGCGAGATACGTCGGGGAAAATATTAAGAGGCTGACCACAAAAAGGGACAGATTTTTTCTTGAAAAAGGCAGGAAGTATCCGCAGCTTAACCTCGATGGAGGCAAATGTAACTAATAAAGTGGAGCGAGTAGAAATGTAGAGTCTTCTAAAAACGCGGTCAAATTTGAAATAGCTGGTACAATTTCATCCATCCCCCCTTCCTGAGGATTAACATTTTTACTACTAACAGGAATATAATAAGCCTGTGATACAACAATTGGCTCTTGAATATTAAGAATCTCTTTGAAATACTTCTCTAAAAGTATTCCGGGAGCTAACAAAGACGTGTAAGGAAAATTAAGAAACCTGAGATTGCATACATGAAAAGAATTCTCTAGGGCCTCCACTCGGGAATATAACACCAAAGAATTTTTAACAGCAACTCTATGGGCTGCCTGAAGTGGAGGAACTTGAGATTTCAAAGACTGAACAACATTATCAAGACTATGAACCTTCTCATCAAGTTGCTGAAAAGTTACAACAGCCTCTTGAGAGAAGGTGCAAAGCGCATTCAATGTAGAAGAAACTTTCTGATCAATAACTACTAAAGCTGACCAAATATCTTTCAATGCTACATCACCATCAGGCGAGGTAGGCGAAATAGTAGACACCACATTCCAAGATTGAGATTGCACAGGAGTAGGCAAAACCAATGGTGACTTAGTTATACTTGCGGAATCAGAAGCCCCAATTGATAAATCCATAGACTGTACAGGCGCAGGCTGAGGAGGGGGAGATCTCCCGCTGGAATTGAGGGATACTCCATCTGGTGACGACTGCGCAAGAGGGACAGGTAGAAAATGCCTATCCAAGGGACCGGTCTGTTTCTCTCCAGGACCTACTGCAAAAGTAGGAGCCTTGTCAGCGTTCTTGGGCTTCCGCTTCCCCATCACTTCACCAGGAAACACAACCAGGAAATACCCGCAGAGCAGAGCCGCAGTATCGCCGAAGGAGCGCCTAAGGAGCACAACCTGCTCCTTTAATCACGCTCCTTCAAGCCACGCTCCGCGAACACGCTCCGCGGTAAAGACAAGAGTCCAAAGATATAACAAGGACCCCGCAGAGAGGAGGGTGCCCGGGGCCCGCCTGCCCGATATTCCTGAGGCATTTCTGGAGATAGCAAACCACGCTGAAGCCGAGGACCGGCTACAGCAGTCCAGGCAGCCTAGGAGCTGTTGTTCTGCCCCTATATCCTCCGCGTTCCTCTGCCAGCACAGGGTACTTCAGCACAAAGCACTTTTTTAAAGGAAAAGAAGACCCCGCCGACACAAGGCTGCCCGGGGCCCACCTGCCCGATATTCCTGAGGCACTTCTGGAGATAGCAAACCACGCTGAAGCCGAGGACCGGCTACAGCAGTCCAGGCAGCCTAGGAGCTGTTGTTCTGCCCCTATATCCTCCGCGTTCCTCTGCCAGCACCAGAGAGGACAATTTTCTAAGAAGGTAAGTAGACACCTAAATTAAGCTTATTTTATAAAGACACATAGGTGCCTATATGGTTTTATAAAATACTAGTGTGTCAACGTTGTGCCTTGGAAGCAGCAATGAAAAAAGGAGCAGGAGAAACCACCACTGAAGGACAAGAGCTTTATGTGTCACCAGGTCTGCCTTACACATGTTTCGGCCTAAAGTCCTTCTTCAGGGGACTTCAACATTATAAAACATGCACATACAAAAACACTAAATAATAAATACATAAGCAACAGAAAAACAACAATGCTGAACATTCTAAAATATAAATACTTAAAAAAGGTGCATACTAAAAAAGCCCAATTATATGGACATATGTATAAATAGTATCCAATTATAGTAAATGTAAAGTAATATAGAAAAGATATATAAAATGTATATATATATTAATAAATAATAAATAAAAATATAAAAGCCATATCAGATAATAAATAACATGCATTTTATATAAATATGAAATTCTTCAAAGTAACTTCAATAATCAGAAAATAAAGTGTATTACTAATTAGACCTACTCAGAAAGATTATATATTCTATATCAAATAGCATGTTAACAGTGGACTCACCACTTACAGGAGACACTTTGTTATATATCAAAATACAAGCTACTTCTGCAAGTCTAGAGAAAGCACAATAGAGTCCTTGAGCAAAAAAGGAGAAGAAATCATTCACCACTAATGTACAATGAGAAATAATTTATAATTGAATATCCAGAAACAGAGGGCATTCTCGATTTTAAACAGAAGGGAGGGAACCCTCTTAGGATCCTTATCGTGAAGGTATAATCCAATAAGCTACATTTATATCTTAAAAATAAGCATGGGAAACTAAATCAATAAATCTTCTTTAGAATAATGTAATGGTCTGCACTGAGTCGCATGTACCTCTATAGCAGGAAAACGCCTCGGTCTATCCCACCTATTGATAAAAAGTAGATCTCTCGCTTATATGCTGTTTCACCATTCTTAAATGCTCTATTCTTAAGATCTCACTGTAAAATTTAAGACTAAACAAATCCTTATTGAACTGCAGAGTAATCCATGGGAGAAATAGCTATCCTAACACCATGGTCTACGGTTTTGTATCACAGAGATGCCAAACCTAGGTGCAGAAACTTACAACTAATCGGAGAACTGGAGCAGAACAAGCCAACATCTCAGTCTAATATCAAAATTATGATAGCAACACATATAGTGAACCAGAATAAGGATAGTATTCCCTCAATCCACCATTTTTTTGTCGGACCGAAATTCCTCACACCGGAGCTACCAACAGTGAAGCTACGGTAATAGAGAAAAAGTGTCCATTTTAATCAAAAGGCAGTTAAAGATGTAATAACCAACGGGAAATTCACCCGGTCAAAACATCCATATACTTATCTGCAATTTTGGCGTGAAACGATGAGGAAGGTGATGTATAGACGACACAGTCCTGTGTTTCGGGTATATCCACTTTTCACACCCTGCTCCAGGTTAGCTTCATCACCCAACACGAACGCCGTGAAACCGGAAGAGAAGGGAACACACCTTTTAAATGCCTGAAAAAACTGACATTCACAACCAGCACATGACTATCGCGGCTCAAGTCCAAGGGAGAGAGGAGCCCCGCCCCTTCTAACCCCAAGAAAAAGGAGAGCCTCACAAAAGACTATGCCAATCTAATTCCATATTTAAACCCCTCGGTGTGATGGTGTTAAGCCGAAAAATCCATCTTTGTTCAGAATATTGTAGCCTCTTGATATGGTCCCTCCCCTAAATCTAAAGGCATTTCAGGCATTTAAAAGGGGTGTTCCCTTCTCTTCCGGTTTCACGGCGTTCGTGTTGGGTGATGAAGCTAACCTGAAGCAGGGTGTGAAAAGTGGATATACCCGAAACGCAGGACTGTGTCGTCTATACATCACCTTCCTCATCGTTTCACGCCAAAATTGCAGATAAGTGTATGGATGTTTTGACCGGGTGAATTTCCCGTTGGTTATTACATCTTTAACTGCCTTTTGATTAAAATGGACACTTTTTCTCTATTACCGTAGCTTCAATGTTGGCAGCTCCAGTGTGAGGAATTTCGGTCCGACAAAAAAATGGTGAATTGAGGGAATACTATCCTTATTTTGGTTCACTATATGTGTTGCTATCATACTTTTGAGCTTGGTCAACTTTATTTTGGGCTCATGGGGTTATTTCTCAGTGTGGGACTAATATCAAAATTAAACATTGATAAAACTTCAAAGTGCAAAAACTCATAGGTCCAATATAATGGACAAACTATGCCTGATGGAATTACCGGTATGAAGTGAAACTATCGATACGGCTCTTACCTCATGTTCAAAGTGAAAGCATACTGTAGAAAACAGATCACAGTCAGATGGCTTGCCTTTAAGTTACGCATGGAGTATGACATAACAATGATGACACTTCTGTATTTTAAAATGTAAAAATTAATAAATAAATAAATAATATCTTTATAAAAGATGAACATCAAAGCCATCATACATAAATTAATAAATAGAAATGCCCCAGTGCAGTAAAACAAATCATCAGAAAGAGAGTAAACCACTCGCTCTACCGTAGTAGTGCATCATGGAGATTAATGTAGCTAGGATTGCTCATATCTGGTTGGTTGTCAAGGGGTGGCTGTGGGGATTTATGAAGGACACAAATGTGTCATTGTATATCATAACATCTCTCTATAACAAACATATGTGATCCAGTAAGAACATAGATTATAAAAGTGACCTAAAAAGTAATTGATAAATAAATAAATAAATAAATAGATAGATTGTGCTATGACCTATAAAATGTTGTGTAAAACTCATCTAAAAAATCCATGGGAAGAACAGGACTGTATATACAGGGACAAAATTTATCAGAAAAAATATTTTATAAAAACGCAGTGAGCTTCAGCTCTTGGTTTAGACCCTTAGGGTGTAAAGTATCCATTTGGAAAATAGTTCTTTGCTCTAATCTGAGCAAAGTCTTCTTGCTATCTCCCCCTCTCCAATGGGGGTATACCTGCTTATATACTAAATACCTCAAGACTGAAATCTTGTGTTTTGCCATAATCCAATGGTCTACCAATGGTTTCTGGGTAATGTTATGTCTCAGACAACTTCTATGCTCAATAATGCATGTCTTAACAATTCTATTGGTTTTGGTTGGAAAAGAGAATAGAACAGACCATTTTGTCCATGGTCTGCTTCTTCTTAGTCAACAAAAGGTCAATGCGTCTGGCATCTCTGGCTCTACAATATGCTGCCTCCACATGTTTGGACAGATATGATTTCTCAGCAAACTGTCCACGAAGAATAGCAGCATGGCAGTGGGCTTCAAAATCTACATCTACCAAATAGATATGTCTAGCCCTCAAAAATTGGCTCACTGGGAGATTCTTTTTCAAGGAGTTATTGTGAAGCTGTGGTCATGTAAAAAGTGATTTGTATCTGTAGATTTACGGTATAAAGTGGTCTTAAATCCAGCAGTATCTTTAACAATCATGATATCCAGATATGATACTTCTCTTTCACCTATAGAGTTCTCACATCCAATTTGTTTAACCATAAAAGGAATGCATCCAGGGATTGATGATCCCCATCCTAAATAAAAAGTACATCGGCAATATACTTTTGCCACAATCTGATGTTATCCTTATAGAGAGATGTCTCTGTAAAAGTTTGGATTCAAAATCAGCGACATACAGGTTCACTACATCCGGTGCCATTGAGGACCCCATAGCCACCCCTTTAATCTGTTGGTAAAACAGACCATGAAACCAGAAAAGATTGTTGGTCAATGCAAGCCTAGCTAATTGCATAAGAAAAAATAAAAGTAGACGTTTGAACTGATCTTCATGTTGAAGTAAAGTAATCTCAATCACATCAATTGCTTCTTTTTGTAGTATGTTTGTGTAGCATGAAATTTTATCAAGAGTAACCAATAGATCTGTATCATAATCTTCAAAATTCTCTTAAGAGTTGTAAGATGTGACCTGAATCTCTAGTATATGATGGCACCTTACATACAAAGGGTCATAATAGGACATCTAAGAATTGCGATACAGGGACCCAGTCGCCAAAATGATTGGTTGCCCTGGAGGTTGATCAAGGGGCTTGTGAATTTTGGGAAGAATATAGATTGTTAGTACTACAGGGTGGGAGACAGTTAAAAAATCTTTTTTCTTTTTGTGTTATAAATCCTGCTGCCATACCTATCTGTATAAGGCCATCTAAATCCTGTTTCAGAAGGGGGGGAGTAGGATCTTTATCAAGACACTTATAAAAAGTATTATTGCCCAGTTGTCTTTTGATCTCAGAAACATAATCTTTCTTGTTCATTATGACAACCGCCCCCCCCCCCTTTATCTGCAGGTTTTATAACTATTCTACGATCTGCCTTGAGTGTCTTTATCGCCTGTCTCTGTTCTCTAGACACATTGGGCCCGATTCCATCCCCGATTTCCAGGCCCTCTGTGTGTCCCGTTTGGAACTGGACGCACAGAGGGAGTTGCAATTCTTATCCCGTGGGGCACATCTAGCCCTGCGGGATCAGTCACAAACAGGCCTGTACGTGCAGGCCGGGACCCTGATTCCGTCTGGCCTGCATGTACAGGCTTTGCCTGACTAACTCAATCAGGGCTTTTCAATGGAGCCATGGCGCCACGGCATCCTGTTGACGTCACCGCGGCTTCATTGAAAAGCCGTGATCCCAGCCGCTGGCACAAACGCTGCATTCCCCACAGCCCGACCCCAGATCTGGCCTCCTAAGGCCAGGGTCGGGCTGCGGGGAATGTCCTCAGGCCACCCCTGCCCCTTCCGCGCCCCGTGCCTACCGTTCCCTATGCAAGTCGCCGGCTCCGAATGTATAGTGCTGACATTAGAATCGGCCCTGTCCGATGACTGCCCACTGCCCGCCCTAACACTGCCCCAATCCGCCCCTTTCCCGCCCCCATCTAGCTTTCCTGTACAAACCACTGGGAAGGAGGACGGGACCAGGAAAGGGCTTGAAAAGCGCAGATGGGCATCCCAACCGGAAGTCCATCCCTGCTATTCGTGGCTCAGAGAAACCCCAATTATGATAAAAGCGTTCACGTGATCCCTCCAATTCATGCATACCTTTGAGGACAACTTTCTCAAATATAGCAATGGTGGAATTGGTAGTGTTAGGGGGGATTCAGGTGGATTTCTTCTGAATAATAGATTCATCTGCATTGCTTGTATTTGTATTAGAAAATAAATCCTTGATTTTAAGTTTCCTAATGAATTTGAACAGGTCCACTCTGGTATCAAATGAACTATAAGATGTAGTTGGAACAAAAGACAGGCCCTTATTAAGAATCTTAATCTGGTGTGTAGTAATAGGTACATCTGAAAGGTTGAATACTGAGCCTCTCATTCTCTGTAGGAACCCCGAAGTGCCCCCTGTTGCCATCTCCTCCATCTCCCTCGGCTCAGATAATGGGTTTGATTCCCCTTCTTCTGCCACTCTTGATCTTGTGGCTGGTCTATATCTTGGTTCTGGTATTCAACCGGTCCCTCCCCCCTCCTTTCCAGAGTCCATTGAAAAATCCTGCGATTGTTGTTTGTCAGAATCAAACAAGGGAGCAGAGGCATCCAAGAAGTCACCAGATTGACTTCTAATGTGTTTTTTAGCAGGAGCAATCTCTGTGTCCATAACATTTTCCTTATCGGTGGATGATTTCTTCTGTATATTAATCCTATTTCTACGATAATTATCTTCCATATATCCCTTTTTCTTATTCCACAGATATACATAACCAAATTTATAGTCATCTTCATTTCTTCTGAATTTAGAAAGTTTTTTTCTCCTTAATTTCTTTCTTATACTTCTCAAAATTCTTATTAAAGTCTTGAATTAATTTATCATGTCTGTTATCGTCATTATCTCTTAGTGACTGTAGCTTCGTCTCTATTTCCTTCTTATTCTTCTCAGATTTAAACTTGGAGGTGTGAATTAAAAGAATCATAAGGTCAAAAGAACATTTATTAAGAATCGCATTCCAGTTTTGTACAAATTGTTCATCATCAAGATACATCCCTGGAGCCTTGTAAATTTGTAGGCTTCTGGGTATCACTTTTGTACGGCATGCATCTCCTCCTTTATAGTACGCTGAGTAAGGGAGACAGCCTCTTCCCTTGCATGATCTTCTTCAGAGATATCTTCAGCAGCATCCTGAAAAAAGGGCTCACCAGGGAGTATTTGTTGTAATTCATCATCACTATAGCTCAATACTCCCTTCCATGGTGAAAACATGGTGTAAACCAAAGAAACGAGGGGGAGCACCTCCCCTGCAAAACCACAGAAGCAAGAAGGAGAAACTGCCAATGAAGGATAAGAGCTTTATTACATGTCACCAGGTCTGCCCTACACATGTTTCATTCTAGATTCCGCGTGGTCTTTTCGGAGCGGTATACTGAATAATTAATTATAATTACTCCACTTCAACTGACAGCTAAAGTTTGGGTGTTCTATATTTGCTTATATGTGGTTATAGGCTTTTCTTACCCAATATGTAGTCTCAGATCACCTCGGCATCAAAAGACTCTGCACAGAATAAGAGTCAACGTGCCTTGTAAACATCAATGACTACTGGGTTTTTTCTCCTGTATGCTTAGAGTTCTTTTAGTAGCCATTTTTTGTGTGATGCTATTGACACCCTCTTTTATACGTATAACCCTTGTGACGAAATTCTTAACTTATTGTGTATTATTAATAAAATACGAGCTTATCTTGATTTGTGATCAATCCATTAATGTTTGACGATTATCTCCTCCTGGGACGTTTTCTTATTTTCTCAACGCCTCACTTGGCGCCGGTGCGTTTCACTCTCTTTCGAGAGTTTCTTCAGGAGATCTCTTTGTCTGTGTTGTCTGCTGCCCACGTCTCTCTGTAGTTTTCCTTGTATAGAACGCCGCGCATGTTTCAGCCTAGTGGCCTTCTTCAGGGGACTTCGACCACTTACAGGAGACATTTTGTTATATATCTAATTACAAGCTACTTCTGCAAGTCTCATGTTCAAAATGAAAGCATGCACATGAGAGTTACAGAAGTTCTGGTTGTATGTTATAAATTGTCTGTTGTACATCATCTTAACTGAATCTCTTCATAAAGGCAGTTAATAGATCCTAACAAATTCAATATTATTTGTTTATATGTTTTTAGGACATGTTTACTAAAGTGTGCTAGCCAGTTGTGTGAGATTGGGCTGTGTGACAAAAAAGTGCATTTGCTGTGCGACAAAGAGCGTTCAAGGCAAATACACATGCTAAATAAAAAATCCTGTGCAACTGTAGCATGTGAGTAGGCAGGGCAAGGAAGAGAAAGGGCAGAGTCAAGGTGTGTGGTCGTGGAGTGTGCGATAGTTGCCCACTAGTATGGCCACAGCTAACGCCAGCCTCTAATCAGGTGCTGGCTGCACTCGAGAAGCTCCCGTGTGCCAACCACACAGGTCAGATGTGCGGTTCATAAGCAAGTGTTAAGCAATATAAAGGGCAAGATAAGGACTAACACATTTGAAGAATAGGATGCCAATAGGAGATGGGAGCTGAATAGCAAGCACACACCTAGGCCATGGTTTTGGAAGTGCCGCACGGTATAGCTGACATGGTGGTGGAACACACCATCCTGATGACCTCAACACCATGGTCTGCAGTCACCCTGCTGGGACAGTGGGCAAACATCCATGGAGACAGCAAAAGCTGTTCTTGATGGACTACTATTCACATCTGCATATGAATTGGATAGGTTTCAGAGGGCTGCTGATGTGGTGTGCTGTGGAACAGATAGGGCCTGTGCTCTGTGCTGCAGTCAGTATTTGTCTAAGAGGCAGAGTTGGAGCAGAAGAGTAAAGTCATGGTGGGGGGGAGGCATGCACATTAGGTGATGCACCTCCTGGCTAAATGACGATATGGCAGCACAGGAGTTGTCTGACCCCTGCCCCTGTGCATGGGGGGGTGCATTTGGCTGTGAATACTTGTACCTGGGGGCCATGGCATGGCCATGGGCTGCCATGTTCCTGGGAGTTGATGTCCCCTCACCCTGACCAACGGAAGAGGTGACCGAAACCTACAAGCTTGGAGCAGCAGCATAATGTGAATGTCGGAATTTGCTGATTGGTGTTTGTTGCCTGGGCCACTTGCACTGAGATTGGAGCAAGCTATTGACCTGGGGAGCTCTTTTGATCTTTCCGGTGAGTCATGCCTGTTGGGGTGCTCCCTCTGTAAGCTTTGTGAGATTTACCACCTCCATGTGGACGTTCTGTGGGTGAATGGTTCTGTTGCCTCCTCCCCCTTTAGTGGGTGCTGCTTGATGCTGTGGCCCCCATGTGCAGGCTGTCCTTACAAGTGTGCTGATTGTGCTTGGTCTCCAGTCTCTCCTGGTCCTTGCACCCCTCCCTTCTCTCAACATTGGGGAACTCACAGCCACATTTGCACCCCACCTGCATCTCAGCCTCCTGCTCCCATCCTATCCCCTCCCTCCCTTCTCTCGTCCCTCCCTCCACCCCACGTCTCTCACGTTCCATTACCCCATCACTGGCCCAGCAACTCCCTCCAGCCTCAGATCTGCTCCCTGCCAATTTCTCCTCCTTATCTCCAAACTCACAGGCCTCTACCTGGTTCTCTTCCCTCTCAGCCGCTCTTGATCACATTGCTCCCCTCCGCCCGCGCCCCCCTCCTCGTCGCCCTTCTCACCCCTGGTACCATCCTGGTCTACTCCTCCTTCGTTCCCAACTTCGCAAAGCCGAAAGGCAATGGCGTAGGTCCCCCTCTCCGGTTAACTTATCCTTCTTTAAGGCCCAGCACTCCCACTATCGCTCCCAGATCCATCTTGCCAAGTCTTCCTTTTTCTCTAACGCCATTGCCTCTGCCCCCAACCAGACCCGCCATCTTTACTCTACCCTTAAATTTCTTACCTCCCTGCACCCCTCTGCCCCCTCCGTACCTTCCCACCCTATCCCTGCCCCTTCTCTTCTTGCCTCTGCCTTCAGCAACAAAGTCTCTACCTTACGAGCTTCCCTGCCCTCGCATCCCCCGCCCATTTCCTCTCCCCCCCCAATTGCCTCCCCCCCCCCTGTTACACAACTGTCCCACACATGGTCCTCCTTTGCCCTGACCACCACCACAGAGCTTCATCACCTTATATCTGCGTCCAACAAAACCTTCTGCTCCCTTGACCCTGTCCCTTCCTCCTGGTTACTGACACCCTCTCAGTCTTTCCTCCCCTACATCCAAACCATCCTGAACAGCAGTCTGTCCACTGGAACTTTTCCCTCCCCCTGGAAACACGCTCTCATTCGCCCCCTTCTTAAGAAACCCTCTCTTGATCCTCTTGACCCCAATAACTACCGCCCAGTCTCCAACCTTCCCTTTCTATCTAAACTTCTTTAGAAGGTTGTCTTTGCCCAGCTATCCCATCACCTTGACTCCACCAACTTCCTTCACCCCCGTCAGTCTGGTTTCCGTCCTGGGCACAGTGTTGAGACTACTCTTCTTGCCTTCACCAACGCCCTGCATGTTGCTCACGACCGTGGTGAAATCTCGGTGGCAGTGGCCCTCGATCTTTCTGCTGCTTTCGACCTTGTAGATCACTCCCTTCTTCTCTCCCGGCTGCATGATGCTGGCCTCCGTAGCACTGTTTTTCGGTGGTTCCACTCCTTCCTTTCCTCCCGGTCGGGTGCTGTTCTGTCCTCCTCCCCTTCTTATCCCTCCTCTGACCCCTTTCCCATCCCCTGTGGGGTCCCTCAGGGTTCTGTACTGGCTCCCCTCCTCTTCAATCTCTTCCTGACTCCTCTCACACTTCTTATCCAACAATCTGGTATCTCAGCCTTCTATTACGCTGACGACATCCTCCTTCTCTATCACACGTCCCCAGCCTGTCCTGATATCACTCCCCTCAACTCCTGCCTTGCCGCCATCTCTACTGGATGACCCATAACTGCCTGCATCTTAATCCCTCAAAAACCACAGCTATCTGGTTCCCCCACAGTCACCAGCCCCCGTCACTTGCCCCCTCGTTCCCCGCCGCCCCCATCTCTCTGGTCTCCACCTTTCGATACCTTGGGGTAATTTTCGACTCTGATCTCTCCTTCTCTTCCCATATCTCTCACGTGTCTAAATCTTCCTTTTTTTATCTTAGGCAGATCCGTGCTGTTCGCCCCTTCCTCTCACCCTCCGCTCTTGCCACCCTGCTTCTAGCCCTCGTCATCTCCCGGATCGATTTTGCTAACTCTATTCTTTCTGGCCTATCAAAGCTCCACCTCTCTCGTCTACAACGCATCCAAAACACCGCTGCTCGTCTCGTTTCTTCCGCCTCCCACAGGGACCATGTCACACCCCTCCTCCTCCATCTCCACTGGCTTCCCGTTACCTTCCAGATTCAATTCAAGCTTCTCACACTCGTTCATAAAGTTTTTCACACCACCACGCCACAGTACCTTGCCGACCTCATCTACTTTCACACCCCTCGGCACACTCCTCGCTCCTTTCACCTCAACCGTCTCACTCTCCCCCCCTCCCCCCCTCACATGCTCATCTCCAATCCACCCGCTCCTCTGCCTTCTTCTTTATAGGTCCGGCCCTCTGGAACTCCCTTCCCTCCACTCTCCGCCTGGAGCCCCACCACCCTACCTTCAAGCACGCCTTGAAAACCCACCTCTTCTCCCTCGCCTTCAACCTCTCTCCCTCCTAGCCTCTCCTTTTCCTTTATTGACCCTCTTCTCCTGTCCTTGTTTCTTTACTTTTACTGAGTTGTAACTTCTTTTTCCTTTTCCGGCCTTGTGCCCACTGTAATGAAGATATATTTTGTAAACCGCTCTGCTTACCAATGAAGGGCGGTCAATCAAGACAATAAACATAAACATAAACATATCATCTACTGTCTAAGACAGCACATACTGTCTGCATGTGTTTGCTTTACTGATTTGCATGCTCCGCCCTCTTGCACTAGGATCCTATACTCTGAGTGTGCTGATTGTTCAGCCCACTTGCAGTCATCACTGTGATCTCCAGGAACAAGCAGGAATGCAGTCTTCACATATGGGTGACGGCACCAATGGAGCCCGCGTGGGAACACTCCCCCATCATCCAAAAGGAAAAACCTTTGGGAGCATTCCACTGCGTCTGCGCATCTGCCTTCCCAATTCCTCTCCTCAGTTCTTCATTTTCCATGGTGCCAGCAGCTTGCAAAATCCTGTCATCGAGAAAAACATTGTCTTTTAAGGTGTACGACCGTGCTCTGCCTTTCCATCGACACCGGTTCCGTCAGAAGCAAGACTGGTCCCGCTAATTGTTTTTCTTTTTTTAGATATAAAATTTTCTATTTCTTTTCTTTTCCTGCAGGTTAACCACTAACTAGGCCTTCTTATTCCCTTCAGTCCTAAGAGATATTTTTTCTAAAATGGAAAAACCAACTAGTGTTTTTCAAAAATGTACCAAATGTGCCCATACCATATCAGTCACAGATAAATATGACTGGTGTCTAAAATGTTTGGGCCCTTTGTCCTTTGTGCCAACAAATGACAAAGAGAGATCTAAAGAACAGAGCCCAAGAGTATGGATCCCTGTTTGCCTCGAACTTGATTTCACTGGCTTCCGCATCATTGAGGACATTGACCTCCTCTTATAGGTCTCAGGTCTCTTCCAAGTCCAAACACAAGAGTAAGTATGTGAGTTCTAAAATGTCATCAGCATTGACATCGAAGACCAATACAGTGACCAGATCAAAATCACAGCATAAGCAGACCAGCCAGCCAAACAGCCCCAGTAGGAGGACCTGTCCTGCAAATCACAGGAGGGACTCTGGGATGCTCCTGAGGAAACTCTGGAGAGCTACTGGTTCCATGTTCTGGAACGGTGGCTCAAAGCCCCTTTGGTGATTCCATCCAGACATCGACCATCTCCCTAGACCAGCACATGCTGGCTCTCCAGAGAAGTTTGGCCACACTCCTGGCAGCCTCGGTACATACAGTATCAACAGCTCCAGCAGTGCAGACTTCGGCACCCTGCTTACAGCCACATGTATCGGCCCCGATGCCGGCCCTCGAGCCTGCATTATTAGAACTCCTGAGGCCAATGCCTCCATTGGAACTGACCGATACCACCGGTACCTAACAGGCTAAAACTGCTACGGCTCCTGATGCCTATACCTCTGAACATCAGTATCAACATTGGCCCTCGACGTCAATGAAGCATCAAGGTCAAACACAGGACTGCTAATATTTTGCCTTTTTATCAGACTGTGATTCCAGTTCTTCTGAGTCTGACAAGGGATCACTGGATCCCCAAGAATTTCCAGACATCCCTTCAGACCTGTCCATTCTATATGAGCATCGCAGGTCCCCCCACCAGAGGATATGTCTTTCCAAGACTTCATCCAGGACATGGCAGAAGGATTGGCCATCACAGTAGCCTCAGAAAAGAAACTGAGGGCAGAGGAATTGGAGATACTCCAATATCCTCCCACACCCAAGGAAGCAGCTACTTTACCGGTGCATCACATCTTACAAGATCTATGCTTTGCATGTGGGAGGTACCTCTCATGGTTCCATCTTTCAGCAAGAGACTCATAAGTTGCAAAGTGTCCAGGCTTCCAGCCCCCACACCATTCAATGGTGGTGGAATTGGCGATGCGCCAAATAAAGAGTTCAAAGAATCACTTTTCCATGCCTCTGGGTAGAGCCTTGAGGACACTTAATGCTTTTCAGGCATGCATGCTGGCCTCTAGGATAAATTCCTACATGCTAAACATGTGCATGTTTCTAAAAGATGTCACCAGGGAACTGGAGATATTTGCCCCCATGCTTTCTGAAGATAAGAGTAGTGCATTCCAGAAGGTCATAAAGTCAGAATGCTTCAAAATTTCTTACCAGGGCATCTTTTGATGCATTTGAATCAATGAGCAGAGCTTTAGCAGTCTGCATTGGAACTCAGAGAATGGCCTGATTACAGGCATCAAATCTCGAACAGTGGGTGCAGGACATGCTGGCCAACATCCCATATAAGGGAGAAAACCTTTTTATAAAGGGTTGGAAAGAAAAGGCTGGGGAGATTGAGACAGATGATCTCGCCCTCAAATGTCTTTCCAGAAAAACAGCTGACCCCTCCAAAAGGAAGGCCCTTCCCAAGAAACCTTTCTATTCTAAGAAGATGAGATATTATCTTTTCTACTTAACTTCAGCTGCTTAACAGCCTCAGCAGTGGCCCTCACCAGCCCAAAATGCCCAAGACTCCTAAACTTCAACTACCAGCTCAGGCACAAACTATGCCTGGTTCTTGATTCCTTCCTAGAGAACATTGCCACTGTGCCTCTGGACAGTCCTTAGCCCCTCTACATAGCAGGCAGATTTTATTCCTGTGCTCGCAGGTGGTACCTCATAACTTCAGAACAGTGGACTCTCAACATTGTCCAAAGAGTGTATCTGCTTCATTTCAAGACCTACCCTTTACCAGCTTCCCAGGGGACTATCCCACCCATCCCCTTCAAAGCAATCTCTTAAGAGAAGAGGTGTCAGCCCTGTTGTCTCAGGGCACCATAGAAAAAGTTCCTCCTCTTCAAGAAGAGATGGGTTTTTTGCTTTCCATATTTTCTCATACCACAGAAAACAGGAGACGTCAAGCCCATCTTGGATCTCAGGGACCTAAACTAGTTTCTGGTCTAAGATAAGTTTAAAACTGGGAACTTTTCTTCCATACCTCCAGAGACAAGATTGGCTATATTCTCTAGACCTAAAGGAGGTGTACACGCACTCACTGATCCATTCTCAGCACAGACAGTACTGCACTGCGAGTATTCACAAAGTGCATGGCAGTAGTCGCGGCCTATCATTGCACTTTGGGCGTCTTCCTTTACTTAGATGACTGGCTAATCTGGGAAGATTCCTCTTAGGAGGTAAAACTCTCCCTTCATCACACCATTATGGTGCTCCAACATTTGGGATTTGTCCTAAACTCCCCAAAGTCTCACCTCACTCCAACTCAGCAGCTGGAGTTCATCGGAGCATTCTTGGATGCTCAACAGGCCTGAGCTTTTCTTCCACAATATCACTATGCCCGCATCATAAACGTGCAAAACAAAGGCAACAGCAAAGCCATGTAACTGCTTGAGAAATGCTCTGTCTGTTGGGATACATGGCCTCTACAGTCCATGTACGTTCCCTATGCTCAAATACCCATGCGTCAAGCCCAATGTACTCTGTCTTCGCAATGGATGCAAGCAAAGAGACGTCTCAGAGATAAGATCAACTCACCTCTCCACTGACCAAGTCTCTTTAGTGGTGGTGGTGTTCTCCACAGAACCTACTTGATGGGTCACCTTTTCAGATGCCTCCACCTCGATGCGTTCTGACAACTGATGCCTCCAAGCTGGGTTATGGAGCGCATCTGAACAACCTAACCACACAGGGACTGTGGACACAACAGGAATCTGCTCTGCAAAACAACCTCCTAGAATTATGGGCACTAACTAATGCCCTTCTAGTTTTTCATCCCCAACCTTTGGGGCAACAGGTATTAGTCAGGACAGGTTGCCATGCTCTATGTGAACAAACAGGGGTGGGGACCGGATCCTATCCCCTATGCAAGGAAGCGCTTCGCTTATGGTTCTTTGCCATCGCATACCACATTCCTGTACCTCCTGTGCAAACTCAGAGAAGTGTACCTCCTGTGCAAACTCAATATACTTGCGGACAGGCTAAGCCGAATCCTTCATCCACACGAGTGGACCCTACGATGGGAGATGGCTGCTTGAATCTTCCAAATGTGGGGAACCCAACTCATAGAGCTTTTTGCCACTCCGCAGAACACACAGCTTCCACTCTTCTGCTCCAGGCTTCCGTCCCTGCACGGACAGGCCCCAGATGCTTTCCTTTTCCATTGGGGACAAGATCTGCTCTATGCATTCTCTCTTATCCCCTTGATACCCAAAACATTGTTCAAGCTATAGGCCAACAAGGGCTCTATGATCCTCATAGCCTCTTTTTGGCCCCATCAGACTCAACCTTTCAGACTCAGATGTGCGCCCGAATTCCTCTCCCAGGACCAAGGGATGTTCCAATCTCCACGCCCTTGCCTCACGGCATGGCTGCTGAAGGGATAGTTCTTGCCCTGCCACAGGAGCTCAAGAATATCCTGCTTGCATCACACAAGCAGTCCACCAGGCGATCTTATGCCTTCAGATGGCGAAGGTTTGCCCTCTGGTGCTCCCCAAAGGACATTGACTCCTTTACCTGCCCAGTGGAATCCCTTCTGCAATACCTCTGCCACTTGTCCTTGGCAGATCTTAAAACTAACTCACTGAGAGCTTATCTTAGTGCTATTGTGGCCTATAACAAACCACTGGGTGGACAGCCTATCTCCTCACACCTCTTAGTAGCATGCTTCATACTGGGTTTCCTGCTGTCCAAGTCACCATTAAGCTGCCTCCGGTGGCCTGGGACCTCAACATGGTTCTAGCTCAACTTCTAAAGTGTCCTTTCGAGCTTTTAACCACCACTTCACTGAAGTTATTGTCTTGGAAGGTAATCCTTGTTATCGCCATCACATCATCTCACCACATCAGCGAACTGTAGGCTCAGGTGGCAGATCTGCTATATACCTAGTTCCACCATGACAAGGTGGTCCTCCATACCCATTCACACTTCCTTCTGAAGGTGATCTCATTTTTCCATGTGAACCAGTTGGTAATCTTACCGATTTTCTTCCTGAGACCATGTGTCTCAGGCTGAAGCAGTGCTACACACCTTAGACAGCAAGTAAGCCCTGGCTTACTACTTGGATAGAACTCAGGTTCACAGAATATCTTCTCAATTGTTCATTTCTTTTGATCTCAGTCATCTTGGACTACCGGTGACAAAACGTACTCTATCCAGATGGATAGTAGATTTTATTTCTTTTGCTTATGCAAAGGCAGAACTCTCCCTGGAGGGTCACGTTACTGCTCATAATGTGCAGGCTATGGCAACCTCCGTTGCCAACCTCCGTTCAGTATCCATTGACTAGATCTGTCAGTCAACTACCTGGTCCTCCATCTATACTTTTGTTGCACATTATTGTTTGAACAGGGACTCCCGTCGGGATGCTGTCTTTGGCCAAGCTGTACCCCTGCACTTCTTTGGGACTTGAGCTCAACTCCTACCCTCCGTCCCGGATTTCTACAAGACACCAGACTATCATTAGAGGGGGTATTGCTTCCTGGAATTGAGTACAACAGGACACATTATGTCCACATTTTTCAGCTTTAACTCTTAGCCTCAAGGATTACACTGCTCTCCCCTCATGCCAGTCTGCTACTTGGGAGCTAGTGAATCCCATCAGTGAAGACTGCATTCCTGCTTTTTCCTAGAGAGAGTGTAGTTACTCACCTGTAACAGGTGATTTCCAGGACCCGCCCTCCTCCACTAGGAGTTGTAGGATTGGTTTATGTTTTTTTTTCCTCTCAGCTACAAACTCAACTGAGGAGAGGAGTTGGGAGGGCAGACGCACAGGCGCAGTGGAGTGCTCCCAAAAGCTTTCCTATTGGATGCTGGGGAACATTCTTGTGAGGGCTCTGTTGGTGTCGACATCACCCATATGTGAAGACTGCTTCCTGTTCGCAGAGATCAGATGAGTAACTACACTTTCTGGACTGATCAGTTGCTACCATCCTGTATTTATTTATTTATTTCATTTACATTTTTATACTGTGATTTCCTGCAGATCAATTGTGGTTTACAATGAACAATATGAATTGTACGAAACAGTACATATTCAAATTACATGGAACAGCTTCACCTATGTACATTAACATTATAACAAATTATATAATAAAATTGTTAATTATATACATAATGTTCTTGCATTGGCAATGGAGACGCATTCCGGTGGGAATGGTTCTTAGTCTAGTTATGTAGGGTGGATGTGCTATGTGCTAGTGACTATGTTATAGAACCAAAGTGTTGAGTGAACAGATGTGTTTTAAGTTTTTTTCGAAAAGAAGAGAGGTCTTTTATCTCTCTTAAATTATCTGGGAGCTTGTTCCAGAGAGTGGGAGCACAGTGAGAGAATGCTGTGCTGTTTGTGATTTTTTTTAGCTTTCCTGTAGTCTTTCGCTGTTGTAAGTTTGTTCTTATTGCAGTCCCATTGGGTACGGGTGTTTGTTTCATTGGTGATGAGGGAGGAGAGATGGGAAGGGGCAATGTCATTAATTAGTTTGAATGTGGTTACAATTATTTTGTACTGTGTGAGACTTTGTATTGGGAGCCAGTGCAAGCTGAATATGATAGGTGTGATATGATCTATTGGATTAGCATTTGATATTATCCTTGCTGCAATATGTTGCGCAATTTGCAGTGGTCTTAATGTCTGTTTAGGTAATCCTTGCAGTAATGAGTTGGCATAGTCGAAGTGTGGAGTGATAATGGCATTGAGTACTGATTTGAATTCGTTGGGGTGTAAGAGTGGGTGAAGCTGTTTTAATAGTTTGAGTTTATAATAGATCTTTCTTGTTGTTTGTTTTATAAATGAAGACATGTTCAGTGTGTGGTCTAAGATGACTCCAAGTTATTTTATCTCATCTTTGATGGATATAGTTGTATCATGAATTTTCATAGTTGGTGTGGGGGAAACATTTTGATTTCTTGCTATATAGTTTTATTGAAATTAATCCTGAGATTGTGGATAGTGGACTAGTTCAGAGAAGCATTCGGTGATTTGTTGATTTGGGGTATTATTGATGTCAAATGGGAGATATATCATTATATCGTCCGCATATATGTGGTATAAAATTTTGAATTTTTTGAATATTGTATGCATGTAGGGGTACATTTCTTACTGTAGATAATGAATCCAAGGCCCACAGACACCACAAAATATCGCCCATGTAGCATTCTATTTTCTGACGTGTGGAGACGGTGTGCATTATGCGCATGTCCTGTATCCTGCATGAGCACTGTGCGCATGCTCTGGGCTATGCGTTTGCTACAGCCACGCAAATAGCATACTGCAGCCATGCCGCTTGTGATACTGGGCTCTGGTGCTGTAATAATGCATGAATTCCACGTGTTAACCTCGTGCCTCCTACCACACTTTATTGAACATTCCCCTTTTTATTGATTAAATCATCAAAGTATATCCTTTTTGCCTGTTATCCATTCTTTCTTATTAGGGTTTAAATTTGGATCTAATGATGTTAGGAGAAAAAATTGTGCTGAAATAAATACTATCCTATGGGGGATCACAAACTTCTTCTCAGCACTGTATGTGAAAGCACGCATCTGTACTGAATCAAAACATAACAATGATTTTGATACAGTATTTCACATTTTGCTTGGTGCCTTGAAGAAAAACAATTCTCTATCTAAAACATTCCAATTCAACTCAAGACACTTCTGCCTTCTATTATGTGTTGTCTAGTCAAAGGAGTCCAAACCGAGGCACTCACCCTTGAAAAAGAGAACCAAGACACTAGAGAGCGGGATGAATTAATGACAAAAACCTCTGTATGTGGAACCAGTCTTTATTTAAAACCCCTACACGGACAGTGTTTCAGCCCTAGGGACCCTTCGTCAGTGGGGTGTACATATTCAGACCTCCAACAAAACATAAAAACATGTGCAAATCAAAACATATAAACCAACCACTCTTGCTCCATAAACCTTATTTATAGAGCGCCCTCTGCGGATCCAGACAACCTCTCCAATATCATAAACTTAGCATCAAATACCCATGTTCCTCATAAACCTAACTGGATACTAGGAGATTTTAACTTACCATCCCTACAGGACAATCAAGCAGCTGCCTTCACAGAAGCCCTAGATATCTTAGGATACACCCAATTGGTTCATGAACCCACACACACAAAGGGCAACGTTCTCGACCTGATATACGCCCCACAAACGGTGCTTCAGCAAGCACAAAACATCACGTTATCACTAACAGCAGTTCCATGGTCGGATCATAAACTCATTTCCTTTCAAATTCCGACCCCCATCAAGTCACTGAGACCCATTACGAACTTACAAACAAACACAACCGCAAATACCAGAAGATTTCACCCATTAACAAAGAACGCATCCTGGCTGAAACAAACTCTCTCCTTGATGACACCTCACAAGACCTAGATGTCCTAATCTCCACGTGGAACAGCAGACTCAGCTCGATCGCAATCCGTCCCCCCACATCCAAAGCCCCAAAGAAAAGACCATCCGCACCATGGTTCACAGCTGACCTAAGGGCGTCTCTAACCCTCCTACGAAGATTGGAAAAACGCTGGAGGAAATCACGTACCAGCAGTGACCAAGCAGCATACATCCAACTCCTACACACACATCGCAGGGCAGTCACGGACAAGATGAAACAACATCACACTGACACTCTGAAACGTTCATTAAACAAACCGCATGACCTCTTCAACCTGGTCAAATATCTCGCCAAAGAACCGACCCCGGAACGCACTGGATCTATACACCCACAGGATTACGCCGTATTTATGCAATCAAATTATGCAAGACTGACAAGATGATGATACCAGACCCTCCTGATGACAAAGCACGCACAGCATATCTAACCTCTTTTACTACTCCGTCTAAGAGAACTATCGAAGACACCATTGCTACCCTAAATACCTCCACTTCATACTCAGATCCATGTCCAGCATTCTGGATAAAAGATCTACGTTCCGACCTTGCCCCAATCTTAGCTAAAATGATAGGATTATCATTCAGCACCGGGTCATTCCCATCTACGCTCAAACAGACCTCCGTTAGACCGCTGCTTAAAGACACCAAATTAGACCTCAAAAGGTCGAGTCTTACAGACCCATATCCAGTATCCCGATGCTCGCCAAAATCGTTGAAAAAATAGTCTACAGGCAACTACAAGATCATGTGGACACTAACGCACCTCTAGATCCATCACAACACGGGGTTCAGAGAGTCACACGGAGTGGAAACACTACTCACTACTCTTTTCAACACCATAATCTCAGGCATCGACAACTCACGTACAGGTTTCGCACTTATCTTTCTAGATATTGCGGCAGCCTTTGACTCAGTCCGCCACGAGATTCTCCTGATTCGACTAAGAGAGAAAGGCATTACCGAAACAGCGCTTGAGTGGTGTAGGTCTTACCTATCTGGAAGATGGCAACATGTACGAACAAACGGGACCACATCCGAGCCATTCCTACAAAGTCAAGGAGTCCCTCAAGGATCCTCCCTATCGTCACTTATGTTTAACATTTATATCCAACCCATCTGTAATATCATTAGGTCCTTCAATGTGAGTTGCATGATTTACGCAGACGATGTCCTACTGTACCTGCCAATATCACTGGACTGCCCGGACCTCACCCCACTAACCAACTGCTTCAATGCAATATCAGAATGGCTCCTCTCCCAAAATCTGCGTATCCAACATAAGAAAACTGAGTCCTGTTCATCTCTAGAAATCCAGAATTCACTCCACCTAACCAACTGGAAGTAGACAACGCCAAACTACAAGTAAAATCAGCCATACGGTATCTCGGAGTCACATTGGATCAGAACCTCAACATGAAGCAGCACATAGCAAAAATAGTAAGAGCAATCTACTTCAAAATCAGATCCCTCAGACACATACGCCCTCTACTCGAGATGAGCGACTTCCGTACCATCTACCAAGCCCTCATCATCCCTCATTTTGACTATGCAAACGCCATCCTACAAGGACTCCCCCAGACAACCTTACATCCCTTACAACTTGCCATGAACTGCGCTGCGCGAATCCTCTTTGGAGCACCAAGGAGAGAGCACATCACACCCCTCCTGATGCAGCTTCACTGGCTCCCCATCCAAGCCAGGATTAGCTTCAAGACCTTAGTGATGACATTCAAAGCTATCAACGGTTATCCGCCTCTTCAATAAGTGACCTCATACAACCACCCACACCCAACAGGACAAGAAGAACCTCTACAGCCAACATGCTAGCAATACCAAAAGTGATGACAAGATGCGCCTTATCAACTTCAAACAGAGCCTTCAGTCTGAGTGCCCCAAGCCTCTGGAACTCCTTACCACCACACATCAGAGCTATCCCCAACTTGAGCCAGTTTAGGAAGGTCTTAAAACACTTCCTCTTCATTAAATACCTCACAGCCTCCCCCGAACCCCAGCCACCATGTATGAGCAACACACAATAACTCCATCTCTCATATATACAGTTACCTTGTTCAATGTTCCACATATGTAGATAGTTTCCCCTGTTATCCAAGTTACTGCTCCTGTTCATTGTAATGACCTGACTCTTGTTTATTGTCGGATATTGTTTGTTCTATGTAAACCGCGCTGATCGCAAATAGTGCGGTATATAAGAGATGTAAATAAATAAATAAATAAATAAAATTGTAAAACACAAATCAAAACAGATAGAACATACATAATAATCAAAAGTGAAAATGTTTAAACCTTCTTAAACATTGAAATAAATTAAAATGAAAAAGAATAAAAATAGACAGTTGTGTACATTATCAATAAATAAAAGGATAAATATAATATGTGCTCTATGTAAAAATATCATAGCCAGAGTGATGTGGACCTCCAAATTTCAAATTGTTAAAACATAACCCAGTACTTAAAAGCTAAACTGTGGGAAAGGGAATGGGGGAGGAATAAGGAAGGGGGCGGAGGGAGGGGAGGGACAGCTTGTGAAAATTTGCAATAAATATTTGTACATTTTTTAGGCAAAATGTTAAGCCAGACCAATGTCAATGCTCTACCCCATACCTGTTTGGTTCTGGGGAGCTAGTGAGTCCCATATGTGAAGACTGAATTCCTGCTTGTTCCTGGAGTTAGTGTAGTTACTCACCTGTAACAGGTGATCTCCGGGAATAGCAAGAATCACTCTTCACATCCCACACTCCTCCCTAGGAGGTGTTGGGTACAATTTTTTCCTCCATCTCTCAGCTACAAACACAACTGAAGAGAGCTGTGAGGAAGGTGGGACGGCAGCTGTGCAGGCACAGTAGAGTGCTCCCAAAAGCTCTCCTATTGGACGCTGGGGAGCATTCCCATGTGGGCTCTCTTTGTGCCGATGATACCCATCTGTGAATACTGATTCCTGCTGTTCCCAGAGATCATCTGTTACTAGTGAGCAACTATACTTTACCCGACTAATCAGCAGGTTTATTGATGAGGAATGTGGCATTGCCTTACTGGTATTTTTATTGATAAAATATTGCTCCCTCTAACCTTTTCAAATTTTTCCCAAGATATTACTAAAATACCAAAAGAAGAATGGCACATTCTTTCCACTATTTCTGTTTTTAGCAACACTATAGTGACAGTTGCACACAAACGCAATACCAGTCTTGCCAATATTTTAGTTCCCTCGACCCTCTCTATTCCTAAGGCTAAATCAAAGGTCATTGGACACTTTAAATGCGGTCATTGATCCGTGTATGCCCATCTTCCGATTACCAGAGATTTTTTTGTATATTCACATACTGGAAAAAAAAAATGTTCTGTCAGATTTCTCTGTGAGACACAGTATGGGGGTTATTCTGAGCCACGAATAGCAGGGATGGACAGCCCGACAGGACGTCTATCCCCGCTATTCATGGGTTCACCTGCCCCTGAATAACCCCACAAGTTGTGTGGGGAAGTTAGATGGGGGGGGGGGAAAGGGTCAGTACAGGGAGGAGAGTGTGCGGGCAGTGGGCGGTCACCAGTCCCAGACATATAGGGCCAATTCTAATGTCGGCCCTGTACATCCAGGGTCGGCAAAATGTCTGAGATGGAATAACTTCCCTGGACATTTGTTTTTTCTGCTGTCGGGGCACGGATGGGGCAGGGGGGACCAGGGTTTATTCCCCGTAGCTCGAACCTGGCCTTAGGAGGCCAGATCATGGGTCGGGCTGCGGGAAATAAATCCTTTTTCTTGGCGGCCGGCATCGCAGCTTTTAAATGGAGCCGCGGTGCCATGGCAGTATGTCGCCATGGCTCCATTTAAAAGCACTGACTGAGTTAGCTGGGTGCACTCCTGCACGTGCAGGCCGGACAGAATCTCTGTCCCAACCTGCACGTGCAGGATTGTTCACGATTCTGATCCCGCGGGGCTAGACGTGCCCTGCGGGATCAGAAGTGCGATCCCCTCTGTGCGTCTGGTTCAGATCAGACACACAGAGGGGATCTATGTCCGGGACAAAATCGGGCCCTATGTGATCTATGTAATCATTTGCCCTTGTGATTTGATATATGTGGGGAAAATGAAAAAGAGTGTACATACAAGGATAATCGAGCACAAAATTTGTCTAAAAAGACATATTTTGGAAAAACCGTTGGTTTCCCACTGGATTTCTGCTCGGCATGTCCCTTCAGAATTTAGGTTTCTGGTGCTGAAGGAGGTGCATCCATACTGGAGGGGTGAAAAGATAGATCAGATTTTATTGATAATGGAACAGAAATATATTTCTGAGTTTGGTTCCTTGGCCCCACATGGTTTGAATATGAATACTGACTTCTCTGTTTTCCTTTAAGGGTCCCCTATAATTTTAATGGATGCCTTGCACTACTTTTCCTGTCCCCCCTTCCCCTCTCTCTACTCACCCCCCCCCTGCTCTTTTTAAGCATTTACACTTATTTATTACATATATTTCTCACTGTGTTCTTATGGTTTTAGATTAAATTAGATAGCATTTAATACTGAATAGTTCCCCCCTTCCCCATCTCTTTCCTTCCTCCTTCCCCCTTCACCCTCCCCTTCCCTCCCCCTCTTTCCTCGCTCCTCTTCCTCCTCCCTTTCCCCTCTTCTCTCCCTCCCCCCTTTCGCCTCTGCTCTCCCTCCTCTTCCCTCCTCCTCCTCTTTTTAAGCATTCACTTTTGCATAACATGTATCTATTATATTAGTTTTATTGTGATATTTTTTATTGTGATCTCATTGGTTTTAGATTCATTTATCCAATTAATTATTTAACAGATACTGGTTATACACTTAGGGATATGTGTACTAAAGGGTGTTAAGGGAGCAGCGAATATCGAGCAATAACGGCAGCGGTAAGGGTGTTTTCATGCAATAAAGACTCAGGGCGGGTAGTAGGCGTTCCGGTGGTAAGGACGCAAGGACCGCTTAATGTGCGCTAACAGGACACTGGGCATTAAGGTGTACATTAATGACCGAAAACGGCAGCACCTTATCGCTGGAAAAGTGAGCTCCATTGAAAGGCAAGGTAAAGCTGATGGACCTGACATATTCCCCGCATCCTATGTGGCAGTCTGTAATTGGGATGAGCTTGTGGGAAGCAACAGTACGTACACAGTGAGGGCTTCCCACATAAAAGTGCTGTAATGTCAGTGTGTGACATAAGATGGGGAAGATGTGCCCATCTGTGGAGGCTGAATCACCATGATGTGTGCATCAAAAGAATGAGAGTGCAGGAGGGGTGACATGCAGATTTCTCACAGGAGATGCGTGAGCGATACAGCGAATGAGGATAATCTTCCTGTATGGGCAATGGTGTAGCAGCTGGCAGGAGAATACGTGACTGCACATAACCAGCAGATGCTGATGGAGGGGCTGAAGGAAGGATGGCTGTAGATGCGAGTGTGGTATCGGCCTGCAGCCACGATATACCTGCTGTGACCCCAAAAATACAGTTGTAGGGTGTGGGAAAAAAGTGTGGCTGTGCCACGTGAAGCCCAAGTACCAGCTGTTCCAGCCTCCTAAGCACCATACAACCCCTGACATTTATGCATACAGCATCTGGTCAAGAATCCCCGATACTGGTCATATGGAGCAAGTAAGGGAGTATGATGATCCCTGCAGGTGGCCATCCCAAGGCTAGATGTGGCAACTTATAATGGTGAGATATGAGGGATACAAAGCTGAACACCCACAGCACTGTTGAAATAGTGGAAGCAGACTGCATATTTACTATAGAAGTACAGGTATTTAACTATTCATCTGTATGCTGTGCTAGAAGCTCAGCCAAAGCAATGCGCATTGCAACAGAAACCTGGCAATGTACATGAAAAAGAAGGACAATTACAAGTGGAATCCCCTGAGGCAAAGGAGGGTTAAGTGACCTGCCCAAGTCCACAAGATGTAGAGATCAATTGATGAAGGATCTTGCAGACATAAAAAGCTTCTGTAAAATAATGCCAGCCATCACACACGGAGTGCTAGTGGGAAGCAAACATTGGTCCCTTGGTTCATCCTCCAGTGCTGTAACCATTAGGCCAGTCCACCTCTCAAGTGCCCTACAGCTGCAGGGGGAACATGTATGACTCTTTGCAATGGGCTGTAGCAGAGCCCATAAAGGCCTGCTCACAAAAGGGCAAGAGTGTGATTTTCAGTGTTGTTGAGCCAATGTGCTATAGAAACACATAACAAAACATACGAATGTGTGTCCATCAGTCAAAGCAGACCCTTGACTATTCATGGCATCAAAATGACCATAGTAACCCATGGCCACAAAGAGAACAAGTGGGCATCGAACCCTCAGCCATCACTTACTGAGCCAGTGCTCTAACCATTAGGCTATACCTCCACACTGTCCTATACAGCAATGCTGAGTGTCAAAGAGATGTCAGGTCCCTGCCTGCAATGGGTGAAAGCCAGGACATGAAACAAAATGGCAGGCCCATTGTGAGACCAGGGTACACTACGCCAAGGGCCTGCTGACAGCAGTGCACATGCAATATGTTCTGCACAGGAAACACAACACTGTAGCTGTTCAACAGACACACTGCTGCAGGATGCATCTCTTGATCAAAGGCCAAGGCACATGTGTAGTCAGGATGCTGGTTCCTCTTCCCTCTACAGCAAACACTCATATGCATGGGTCTACCACAGTGTTGCACCTACACCAGATGCAGCACATATGCAGAGCATGCAGTCCCTGTGAGCTGCTACAAACACCAAGATAGGTGCATCTGCATACACACAGACTGCAAACCACATAACTGACACATGCGCTCCATTGCAGACCATCCTGACCTCCTTGGGGAGCAATGCACACATCTCCCACCAGCATAGATGACAAGCAGGTACTGGGCAATGCCCTGGTGATCACTGTTGGCACTATGGCTACAATGTCTGCTCTATGTGCTAGTATAGGTTAGCCCTTTCATTACCCATGATGCATTGCAGATTCTACACATCCTTTTGCAACTGCTTACCATAGAGAGACTGCTGTGATCCATTACATCAGGTCAGAATCACAGAGAGGCATTGTATGTGTCGGGAAATTAACAGCTGAAACGTGTGCTAGTCACTGGGGTCACTCCAAATGTCAGGGAGGACACCCATCACCTGGCCCCCTGGGCCTGCACTAAACTAGTTGAACTCTCCAGGTGCTGGAGCTGATGTACATCACAGCTAATGTGTTCTAGTTACTGACTGCACTGTGTGTGCTGGTAGTCACTTGGTGTTCTGCACAGTTGAAGCATGCCAGGGTGTCATCTCATATCTGGGCTTTGTATCCTGCACCCTTTGGTCAGGGACTCTACCAGAATATCTCACTGCAGTTCAGACAGCTGCATCGGCTGATGCCAAGGAAACAGAATGCAGTGACATCTGTATATGTAGGTGGGAGGGGAACAGACATCTAACTGATGGGCATGGCCAGATCATAGTATGATGCTGTAGAGCAGCCGCAAGCCATATCTCCTGGATCTTCCAAGCCACTAGAACAGGTTCAAGCCCTGTCAACTTGTGCCCAGTGTGCAGGCTCTATTAGCATGCTTTGCATTTTTTGGGTGCTGTTAACTCCCGCTCAGTGTGCCAGTGCTATCAGCCTCCTCTGTCATCCAGCTGTGGGTGTTAGAGATTGTCAGTGTGGCTGATGAATGTGTGTACTCTTGTTGGAAGGTTAGTTCAGGGTTGCATATGTTGCTACAGACCCTGCAGCTTAGATTAAAATTGACATACCAGGACATGAAATTCCTGCTCCACAGCTGGGTCTTGAAGCTGTGACCCTTCTCTCACATACACATTTGCATTATAGGTGGGGCCACAGAGCAACCTTCTGGGCTTGGTGATCCATGGGTGTAGATGTGGTCATTGTCAGAGTGCATGTGGGCATGCATGGGAGCATGGCTGTGTCTGCTTTGATCTCTGAGGGTTCTGTGCCCTTGCCTGACAAGGTGTGGGAGGGGGACGTGTTGTCCAGTCTGTATGGTGCAATAGCTTTCTATACAGCTGTTGCAACTGACATTCCTGTTTCACACAAGGGATATGTCCACTCGGAGAGGCAGCCCATGAGACAGGCACACACACATCGCATGCCTTGACAGACCTAGCATAATGGCCATGGTTCCCCATACCTGCTGGAGTGGAGGAGTGGCCTAGTGGTTGGGGCAAGGTACTTCAGGCCAGAAGGTCAGGGGTTCAAATCCCACTAGAGAACAGCAACCTTGGGCCGGAAGGACTGGGGTTTCTAGTCCCACAGGTGCTCCTTGTGGTCTTGGGCAAGCCCCTTAACCCTCCATAGCCCATGTTCCCTGTAAAATAGTTATCTCCAAGTTATAATGCCCTGTTCAATGTAATTTCAGTTTGTTCAATGTAAACCACACTGATGCAGAATAGCACAGTATATAAGAGAATATAAATAAATACCTGGTGTGTGCCTGTGGTGCAGTCATGGCATGACCTCATATCCTGCAGTCTGACCTGGCTGATATGGATTCACATGTGCCTTATATACTGATGATGACTGGGACCTTACATTTGGAGGGGGTCCTGGATCACACAGAGCCCTGTGCTTTCTGCACATACAACAAATACTGTTGTCCTCTCTATAGGTACCTCCTGTCTTGCCACTGCAACCTCCTAACTGCTGATCCAGCTTAGAGTCATCTCTCTCCCCTTCCATCCCTTCAGACCTCTGCTACAAGGCTGATCCTCTGCCAGCCACGATACACTCATATTACTTCACTGGCTCCCCATGCGATGTGTGCTAACCTATAACTGCATCCCCCTCTACTGCCCCTCATTATCTTTCTCCTCTCCTCTCTCCCTACATTCCTTCCTGTGGACTTTGCTCCTCCTCTGGATACATCCTTTCTATGCCCTTTTCTTCCATTGGTACCAAAAAGGAGCAGAAAGTACCCGCACACTAGACAAAGAACCAACCGAGCAGGTACAAAAGAGACTGGCGACAATTCAATTCAGGTGGAAAACCTTTTTTAATTGGCCCTAATTCTTCTTCTTCTTCTTCCTTTTTTTCCATTGCCATCCCCAAACTCTGATCCTCTCCCCTTGCTGTTCCTTATACCTTGCACAGGCGTCCTCCATCCATATGTCATGTCTCAGTCTCTCTCCCTCTTCAAATCAATGCAGAAAGCATATCTCTTTGGGCTGCTCTTGTTTCCCTTGGGTCTCCTCTCCTTATTGAGCCCTTATTTCTCTTGTATTGTGCTATATGTCATCACAAGATAGTAAGCTCTTCACTCAGGGAATGTCTTCCTATGTGTTCATACAGTGCTGAATATGCCTTCTAGCACTTTATAACCATGTTTAGTAGTAGTGGTAGTATTGTCAGCTGGCAAGTGAAGGTGCTGGGTGGGCATTTTGCCTCAGACATGCCCTGTTTGCCTATTGCATAGTTTACCTTCCACTGCATCATTTTTCCTCCCCACATGCACATATCTGCTCACTATGTGCAGATGAGGGGCATCCTAATCCAAGACCCAAGCGATCCTCACAGTTAACTAGACTGATGCCATGGGTCAATGGTCATTGTGGGCAGCCTGCTGGCTGCTCCATCTCTCCCTGCCATTGTGGCACACCCACCGGTTCAGAGCTGCAGACAGACTTCCTGATGTTGCAACCATAAATCTGTGCACACTTTGTCGCACCTGCCCCCTCCACCAAGGGATATGTGCATATGTCCTGCTATATCCGACCTCGGAGGGGAGGACTCAGCATGTGCTCTGCTGTCCCTGCGGCTAGAAGTGCGCCATCAGACTGACTTCGGCAAATGTGGCGTTGCATCGGGGACACAGGGCTGAGACAGAGCTTTTGTCTGCTGCAGGAGGGGGGCATAGCACCTGCTGCCACCTCCCCACACCATGCTCACATGGTAGCCATGGGGGTGGGGCACAATGGTGGCACATCCCACTAGGTGGCTGAGGCGGATGCCTAGGGAGGCAGGTCTGGCTTGGGACAGCAGTGGCACATATGCCCGGCCATGCCATCTCCCTACACAGCTGACACCACCGCCACCCCTCCCCGGCTGCCACCAATTCTGTCTCGGGAAGGAGAGGCGAACAGCCACAACAGCAGTATTTTAGAGGGCAGCTGCTTTTTGCAGCACCGTTTGGAGGTACTGCCGCTGCCAGCCTACCCCTCCAAAGACAGCTTCAGCAGCAGTGGGGGGGGGGAGGGGGATGGCAGCCGTGATTTCTGCCTAGGGTGCCATGAACCCTTGGCCCGCACCAAGGTTGTGCATTATCTTTTCGACAGCAGCAGCATGTCTCTGTGCTGCCACTGTCACTGTGGGGTCATGACGGACATCACAGCTGTGCCCCCTGTGCAGCTTCCTGGTCAGCCTTGCAAATCTGCAATTCCCATTGCATCACCCTCATGGTACCCCCTCTGCCCCATTTGCAACATCAACGTAGTGCCCTTTCATACGTGATCCACTGCTGTTACAGTGGATCACTGCTATCACTGTTTTGGTTTCCCCTGTGTGTGGATCACATTGCACACATCGGAATAGACTTCCTCCTCTCAAAATAGAACCTTTCTGCGGTTTTACTTGGCGTTAGGGTTCTTTGTGATGAGGGCTCTAATGCGCGATTGCGCAACCGGTGATAAGGGAGCACCCACTGTCGTTGCCCACTCTCCACCCCATTAACTCCCACTCACTGCTTTCTTCCCTTAATGCTGCAGGACCCTGCAATGCTTGTTATTGCAGTGTTATTGGCCTTTTCCGCAGCCTTAAGAATGCAAGGGTGCCGATGACAGGCTTTAACGCCCTTTAGTAAACATACCCCTTAGTATTTCCACTTTTGCCTCTTGCCTTTCCTTCTTTTTGCCTCCTCTTTTTCCTCTCCCCTTCTTTCCTCCTCCTCTCCCTCTCCCCCACCCCAGTACCTCATTAGCACCTAATATTAGCATACCATTCTCCAATGCAATAATACAACAGCAAATAGGGCCTTCAGCCTTTACGTCCCCAAATGTTGGAATGCACTCCCACCAGACATTCGAGCCATAGCAGACCTGACCCAATTCAGGAAGGCAATCAAACATCACCTCTTCCTCCAATACTACCCAACCAGCGATGAATTTAGTTAGCACCACCTAAGAATCACCGCCCTTTTGCAGCACATACTCACAAGGTCTCAAGTATTCAAAACGGATTCATCATTTATTGAGCAATTCAACTATGTTATAGGAATTTTACCTCATGTATATAGCATATTTCATGTAAATAGTTCATGTATATAGTTCAGCCCCTGTTATCCAAGTTTATATTCCTGTTCGATGTAAAACCAAACAGAATGTGTGTATTGGTCACTTTGTTATACTGTAAACCGCGCTGATGCCGAATAGTGCGGTATATAAGCAACTGTAATAATAAAAATAAATAATAAAAATAAATTATAGTTATTCATGAGATGCTATTTTTGATTTCAATCTCTCCTCTTTTCTGGTAATTTAGTTCTTTAGGTTTTTAGAATTTTATTAAATTCTATTAATATGGGTTTTTAATGGCCACATACAGTTTCCACATTTTTAAGATTCTAATTATGATTTTAATATTTTAACATTCATTTTTATCCTTAATGGTTTTATTTATCTAATCATTTTTATCTCCTTTTTGAAGTTTAATTATCACATTTTCTTTTCTTTTCTTTTAATTTTATTTTTAGTTGCATTTATAATAATACACCCGCCACAATTGAAAGATAAGGAAACAGTATTATCATTAACAGAGAAATAGAACTTCCCCCCCCCCCCCCAAATTTAATATTCAAGAAAGAGATACTATATAAGACCATAAATTTGGGAACAAGAAAAGTTTCACAAAAGAAAAATCAAGGAATCAAAAAAACAGCACAGCCAGCTTTTATGGAAGATAATTACCCTGCTACAGACCCCTCCCGACTTGCTAGAAAACTTAGAAGCTGTTTGAGATCAAAGAAAAGAAATCTCTTATTATCTAGAAAAGCTAAACACCGACAAGGAAATTTTAACAAAAAAGTAGCTCCCAAGGAAAGAACCCTTGATTTTAAACCCAAGAATTCCTTCCTTCTAACTTGGGTAGCCCTAGAATAATCAGGAAAAACTTGAATCTTAGACCTCCAAAACAGATCCTGCATATGACAAAAATACAATTTCAAAACAGTATGACAGTCCATCTCAAGTACAAAATTAACAAGCAAAATAGTCGGTTCGGTCACAGCTTCCAGGGAATTCTCCAGGAAGCCTGTAAGGTTTAGAGTCCTGCTGGCTCCCTAACTTGGACCACTCCAGGGGCACCAGCACCAGGCGCAACAGACAGATACTGCACCCGAATAATCGGTGGCAAATTATCTGAGGGAAGCTGAAGAACCTCCCGAAAATATTTCTTAACCATCTCAGTCACTGGAATCAATGGAGATTTATGAAAATTAATAAATCTCAAATTATTCTTCCGGGAAGAATTCTCCAGGTATTCCAACTTCCAAATTAAAGCTGTGAACCATTAACCAGCACACCCTGAGTCTCCTGCAGTTCCCCAAATCTTGCTTCCAGAACAGATAACTTAGAAGCTTGCAAATTCTGCTCCTGGGAGACCCCCACCAAGGATTCCTTCATTGAAGAAAATTCCAAAGAAAAAGTACTTACAAAAGCTTGCAGAGAAGAGTTCATCGAGCAAATTACCTTCCAAATGGTATCCATAGTTATAACTGCTGGTTTTTGCAACCCTTCAAGAACCAGAGAAAGGAGAGAGCTCCCTCAGGCACCATGCTCCTCTCCAGAACACGACTAGTCGATGTTTCCGATCCCCCAGAGACTGGGAAAGATGCAACCACTGGGGAACCTCCGGGACTCACACCAGCTCCAACATGAGCCGGCAGCGATCATACGTGTGCACTGGAAACATTTCCGGGTCATGGATACGCAGCTCTGTCTTCTTGGCTCAAACTTGCCCCACTCAAAGCCGACACTGATAGCACTGTTGACACCGCCAAAGTGCCGCCTCTGATTCCAACACTCAGCCCATGCTCCGCAAGTGTCCTCTGTGCCCCAGAGGTAGGAACCGTCACACCGGAGGTCTGGGGCGTCGGTTTCCTCTTTCTTCCCAGCATATTGCACCGAAATCCCTCTGGAGCGGGACAACCACTGGAGAAGCAGAGCTGTGACAGCTAGCAAGACGCCATCTTGTCCCATTTTATTTTATTTTAACCATCACTCATATGATTCTATGTCAAACTGCGATGTCTGTTGCACAATTTTATCATCAATAGATGATTACTACATGAATCCTCCGAAATCTAGTTTATTCTCAGAAAACAGTTCTATATTATTCAATACATATGATTCCTTCTCGATTTGTTTGGGTTATTTTACACAAAGTATAGGCAATCATTAGTGCAAAACCATCTTATGCCTCTGTCTGACTATAGCTGTCCCATGGCAAGTCTAGGTTAACGTTCACATTTACAACTAATTTTAGACACCCTGATGCACTTCTGCTTATAATAAAAAAAAAGAGTGCTTCCAGTGTTTAATTGTTCTTATATTATAAGATGCATATATTGAACCGGTGCCATGGATGTTTACCTCAGAAGGTCACACAATGGATGTCATTAGGACCCTGACCTATAGTCTAAGCGTCTCCTGGTTTATTTTATGTTAAGTATGTTAGTGTAGCTGGGTTTAAAAAAGGTTTGGACAAGTTCTTGGAGGAAAGGTCCATAAACCATTATTAAAAGGGACCCGAGATATCACTGCTTGACCCAGTAGAAGCATTGTGGAACCCTGTGTCTTTGGGGAAACTGCTAGGTACTTATGACCTAGACTGGCCACTGTTGGAAAGAGGATACTGGGCTTGATGGACCTTGGTCTGACCCAGTATGGCATATCTTATGTTCTTAATATGCAACTGGTTTCTGAGGTTTTCCTCCTTCAACCCCCTCCCACCCCCAGGTTCGGTTTTGGCACCAAAGTTGGAACTTAAAAACACTGGTAATGCAATGCCACATTCCTGATCAAAAAACCTGCTGATTAGTCAGGTAAGTTATGTTACACAATTTTTTTCTCTCCTCCACTGAGTACTGCACCATTACGTGCTTGGCTCGGAAAACTGTTGTAACTACTGTGATGCAGCGGGGGCTGATGAGAGCCCTGATGAGAGAAATGAACCTGTTTGTCAGCAAGGAAAAGATGTGCACAGAGTGCAATATTCAAGGGACCAGCTAGAGGGAGCAGGAGTGCAGTCAGGGAGACTGAAGGGCCACGCCTAGCTGGTCAGGAGCACATGACAAACATTTCACAAGCCTCAAAGAGAGGAGTCCTTTATAAGGAAGAACTGCCTCAAGCGAAACAGAAAGAGAAGAAAAAAGAGAAAGAGCGAGGACCGGGGCAGAGGAGAAAGACTTATACTGATTGCAAGCAAGAAGCAAGTAGGAATCAGCCGGGAAGAAAAAGCCAGGCTGAGCAAGGAAGCCAGGATTTGGGCTGCTGCAAGAGCAGGCATTTACCAGAAGAGCTGTTCCCACGGGTGAGAGAGGAACCAAACTTTCAGAGAAAAGCTTGGCACGAAGCTTCTGAAGGGAGGAAGCCAGCCCAAGGAGAAAACCTTTCCTCATCGTGCTGCTGCAATAAAAGGTATGAGAATTATATTCCTACAAAGAAACCTTTGCCCTGTAAAAGTTATTATGAAGGAACTGTGGACTCTCTAAGAAGAGAAAGCCCAATTAATACTAAGGGGACACGTGGCCAGCGCTCCAGGCTAGGCCCGAGGCACTGGAAAGTATTAAGGGAAATATACAAAGCTCCAGAATACAATATTCCCGAGACTGTTAACACAGAATTAGACATACCAATTCCTGAGCCGATGCAAGTGGAACTGGTGGAACCGTTGCCAGACCCAGAGGAGATGGATTGCTCTCTCTGCATTTCCCATAGCACAGAGTCTTTGGAGGACGTATGAACTGCTTGTGGTTTCTGCAGAATGTCTATTATGCGCTGAGCAGAAGAATTGTACAAATTTGCTTTAAACTGGAAGCTATGTTTGTGCCCTGCTACAACTGTGAAGTTAACAGTTTTCCTTAAACCTTGTGTCTTCTTTTGTGCCTGAAGTTAAGGACATTATTTTCAGTTGTGACCAATTTATGACCCCATGCGTAAAGGGAATAAAAGCCTTTTTCATCCCTACCACTCTGCTTTAATTGTTTGCTTTAAAGGATTGGAGTTTAAAACCACTAGACCAAGTTTCCTTGGTTCTTAAAAAGGACTCTCCTATCTAATAATAATAATTTTTATGCCACTGTGTGACACTACATTTTACATGATTCCTTTGACTTTATATACAGATGTTTTAATTTATTTACATTATCTCATTATCTTGTTCCGTTTTGTCTTTGACGTCAGATGCTGAGTTATAAGCTGTATAAAAGAAGGCTGTTTGCTGGCTGTTTTTGCTTTTATGTCTGCAGGAATAATGTTTTTTGGCCTGAAGCAGGGTTGAAAAGTGCTGACCCAAAACATGGCACATTGCTGATACTTTTCCAGAAGCGGCATTAAAGTTTAGATTCGTTTCAGATAAGTTATGAAAATTTTACCTTCACTTAATGATTAAAAGGAGCGGCTGTTTATTGAGGGGTGATTCTGTGCCTTCTCTCACGCAGCAGCTCCAACAAAAAGTACTCGCTGTTGTAAATGTTTTGATATTTAGAATTGTGTGGTGAATTCTTGGCACAGCTATTAAGATGCAGCATCTTTCATATTGAGATATAGTACTGTAGTGACATAACAGCTTGCCTCTGAAGTAATTCATTGAGTGCCGACTGCACCCCCAGGTACTCCTTCCGATCTACCTCACTTGAGGATCTGTTATGTCGCTTCTGCATGGAATGTAAAGTACGCTCCAACTGGAGAAGACTGCAGTCCAGATGTTTGCGCCTCTGGATCATATATGCGATGATGAAGCCCCATATAACTGCCTTGCTAGTTTCCCAAAAGAGGAGCGGGGTGCACTGAGGGGTGTTATTAAACAAAGTATATTCATCCCACTGCTTTTCTAGGTGAGTTCTGAATTCCTTTTCTTCCTATAAAAATGTGGGGAACTACCAGCCCGCTTTCCCCTCACCGCGGGTCTCCCAGTTCACCTATACCAGTGATGGCTAACCTTTTTGAGCCCGAGTGCCCAAACTGCCGCACAAAACCAAAGAATTTCCTCAAAGTGCCAGCACGTCAATTAAACCTTAACAACAAGATTTTAGTATCTAAAAACTCTTTATAAAGTTGCCTGAACTATGTAACATCATTTGTAAAGTTTGGGAATCTTTGTATTGTCAGAGAATCAATTTGATTCACATTCCTTTTTTTTTCATTTCAATTTATTGGCAATTTATAATGTTTTAATGATTTCATTCAATTTATAAACAGTAAGGCAATAATTAAACTGGTAACCCAAAAAGCCAAACTTGTAATGTACAAAAACACTTTAGAAATAAATCTATAAATTAATTTCCACTTGTACTAAACAAAGCACAGACACTAATTATGCACAATTACCAGAGATGACATATTCCCTTTAATAAATTCAAAATAAAGATAAATCTTTGTACATTTTGATCATTTTTTTCAGTTGCAATTGTTTCCAGCCACTTTCTCTGTTTATTTGTGTCTTCTGCTATCTCTCCATCGTCTGCTGTCCATTTCTCCTTTCTTCTCTTCTAGTTTTTTTCCATTCTCTCTCTTCATCTGCTTTAACATAATAATCTTTCTCCTTTTTTAGTCTCCCAATACCCGGCCAATTGTACATTTTTCTTCCCTCCCACACAAAATATTTTTCCCCTCTCCATTTCACTCTCCCAGCCCCATCCCCTTCTAATCTCCCCAACATCAGCTCCTTTTAATTACCGCCCCACCCAGTATCCGCTCCCTTCTAGTCCCCACATCAGCCCATTTCCAGTCCTGGCCCCCCATCAGTCCATTTCCAATCCTATCCGAGTCCCTTCATCAGCTCATTTCCAATACCAGCCTCCCATCAGCCCAATTCTAGTCCTTACCTAGCCCCACCATCACTCACCCCATTTCTCATCCAAGCCCCCCATGCGCCTACTTCCAGGACTAGCCCCTCCAAGAGTTCATTTCAATCAAAGCCCCCACCACCGCCCATTTCCAAACTTAGCACCCCCAACACCCAATTCCCAGTCCTATCCTAGCCCCTCCATCAGCCCATTTCCTGTCCTAGCTCCCTCCCCTAAGAGCCCATTCCAAGCCCCCCTTCCCATCAGCTCTTTGCAGTTCAAGCCCCCTTCCCACTCAGCCCATTTCCATTCCAAGTCCCCCTCCCCATCAGCTATTTGCAGTTCAAGCCCCCCACTTCCCCTCAGCCCATTTCCATTCCAAGCCCCGTCCCCCATCAGCTATTTGCAATTCAAGCCCCCTTCCACTCAGCCCATTTCCAGTCCTAATCGCCCATCACCCAATTTTTAGGTTAAGCCCCCCATAGCCCATTACCAGGCCGAGCCTCCCCAGAGCCCACTCCCAGTCCGAAGCCCACCAGCCCATTTCCAGTCCCTAATCCCCCATCACCCATTTTTAGTTTAAGCCCCCCATAGCCCATTATCATCCTAACCCCCATCAAACCCACTTCCAGTCCTAATCCCACCAGCCCATTTCCAGTCCTAATCCGCAATCACCAATTTTTTAGTTTAAGCCCCCCCCCCATAGCCCATCACCACTCCTAAACCCCCCCAGCACCCATCACCACTCCTACCCCCCCCCGTGCCCATCACCACTCCTAACCCCCCCCAGTGCCATCACCACTCCTAACCCCCCAGCGCCCATCACCACTCCTAATCCCCCCGCAGCGCCCATCACCACTCCTAACCCCCCCAGCCCAGCCAGCCCAGCCCAGCCCAGCCCAGCCAAAATTTAAAATAAAAAAAAGCTGTCTTCTGCCGCTTCCGGGGCCGCCGTGGCAGAATCGAGTGTGCCGCGGGCCCCCCCTGTGCCTGGCAGAGCCTGCCCTCCAGATCCTGCCTTCCCCGGTATCAGTCCCTGTTTCCAGCTTGTCACACGCGCCGGCTTTCAGGCGCGAAGGGAACTAGTTTCCCTTTCGCGGCTCTGTTAAGCCCGCGGGGGCTGGTGGGAACTTCCCATCAGCCCCCGCGGGCTTAACCGAGCAGCGAGGGAGAAACTCTCCCCTCGCGGAGTTGAAGCCGGCGCGTGTGTCAGGCTGGAAACAGGGACTGATACCGGGGGAAGGCAGGATCTGGAGGGCAGGCTCTGCCAGGCACAGGGGGGGCCCCGCGGCACACTCGATTCTGCCGCGGCGGCCCCGGAAGCGGCAGAAGACAGCTTTTTTTTTATTTTTTTAAATGCGGACCTTCCCGCATGCCAGCTGCAAGGCCTTCGCGTGCCACAGCTGGCACGCGTGCCATAGGTTCGCCATCGCTGACCTATTCCATGCTATGGTCTGAGACCACCACTGGTTCAATCTCCGCCTGGGTAATCTGCGCAAACCCTTCCACATTCACCAGAAGATAGTCAATACGGGACCACGTTGAGTGTGCCCTTGATTGGTGTGTATATTCACGGGCTCCCGGATGAAGGGCTCTCCATTTATCCACTAGGTCGCCCGCCCTACAGAGGTAGCCTATTCACTTCTTAGACCATGCCTTGGCATCACCTTTCCCCATTCTGTCCTGCAATGGGTCATGAAGGCAGTTAAAGTCCCCTGCTAGTATCATCCTTTTTGGATTAGCTTTCAAAACATACCTGAATACGTCCTGGAAGACTCATCCGGGCATACACATTCCCTATCTAGATTTCTTCAGTATATAACTTGGCCTGTAAGAAAACAAACCTCCCCGACGGGTCTGCTTCACACTTAACCACTTCCAGTGGTAGGCCCTGCTTAATAAGTATTGCCACCCCTGCCGTCCTAGTTCCCGATGATGCCCCATCACCCGCCAGTTTGTTGTGCTCTGTGGGACTTAAATGGGTCTCTTGCAAGAGGGTAACGTGCGCTCCCCTATGTTTCAATGCCTGCAATATTTTGGTTTTGCTTGGTTGGAGATCCAATTGCCCCCACATTCCAGGAGATTATTTTGATATTAGGTGGGACATTTTTAAATAGCCATCTATTGGGTTATAGTTCATTACCAACTTCTCTGGAGGCCGCCCAGCCTCGGCCGCGGAGCCAGCTTCTCTCTATCCCCCAGAAGCTCACAAGTTCATACACTGCGGAGTCCCCCCTCTCTTTCCCCCCCCATCCACCAATCCTACCCACCCTCACCCCTCCCTCCCTTCCTTCTTTATATCCCCTAAAAAACACTTTCCTCCTTCGCTAAAGAGCCCGCAAAGCTCTACTATAATTCACATAGACACACATACCTATATGTACATTCCCATTCCATAACACCCTCCCTTTCCCTCCCTCCAGTCCACAACCATCACCTTCTCCTCAGCCAAATCCCCGTCAAACCAGGACGGATCACTTTTTTCTGCACTTTCAGGCCGCTCCCCGATATTTAGGGGTGCAAGTTTAAAACAGTGTTTTGGCGAGGTATATTAGTCCGTCATTATAGCCACTGCCCATCAGTCTTTCTTATAACGCATTATGTCAGAGTTAAAGTCTTATCAATGGTTCCTGATCCATTGGCCCTTTGTTCCCTCTACTTTGTAGATCTTCGCTTGATTCTGACAGTTCTCATTTCTGGCCATTGGTCTCTCCTTTCTCATGCTTCAGCGTGGCTACGAATGTTTTTCCTGCATTTGCTTGTTCGAAAGTATGTGTCTCGCCCTTGTGATAACTTCTTAGGGTGGCCGGATAGGTTAGTGCAAATCTTATTCCATTTTTTACCAAATCACTACAGACTATTGAAAAGTCTTTCCTTTTAGCCGAGAGAGCTGCAGAATAGTCTTGAAACATTAAAATGTTTTTATTATCGAGGCGCAGGTCATGGCATTTGCGGTAGGCCTGGAGAAGCAATGCCTTATGTTGGAAGTTCAGGATACAGACTAAAACTGGCCGTGGGCACTCGCGACTTTCCACCCTCTGTCCCAGTCTATGCGTTCTTTCACCTCTGACTTTAGTTTGAATATCAGTGAGGCCCAGTTCTTTAGGCAACCAGTCCTCAAATAACTTTGGCAGTTGTTGGTCTGTCTAGGCTTCTGGCACTCCCACTAGGCACAGATTATTTCTGCGAGATCGATTTTCCAGATCATCTACCTTTATTAGTAGCATTTCAATCTGCTTTTGCTGTTTCTGGGTCTCCCACTCATGTTGCAGCTCGCTGTCCTCTAGCGCCATTACCCTTTGCTCTACTTCTTCCACTTTACGGGCCATCTCTGTAAACACCTCCCCCATGGCATCCAGCTTTTTCAGGATACTGTCGAATTTGGGGTGAGGAGTTTAACTCCTCGTGTGCCATATCTTCAGGGCTGGAATCAGTGCTATCTTTCCCCGGTGAGTCCGGTGCGCTGCATTGCATGACAGAGCCGCCATCTTGGCCTTACGGGATGCTTTCTCCTTTTCCTTTTTTGCTGCCACACGCATATCTAGCCCACCAGCTGGGGTCTAACACACCAGGTACAATCTTCCTATGCTCTTATGGACACTTATACCCCCGAATGACCGTATTTTACCAAAGATTTTGTAGCTAATCTGTGTGGTGGCCCTGGAGCAAGACGAGGAGCCTCCTCACCCGCTTATATGCTCACGTGATCTCCCCACACTTTACTTTTTAAGCACTGGGTTATGTGTTGGCAGTTTGAAAGTGGAGGTACACATTACTCTGGCTATATTATTTTTATATAGAGCATATATTATATTTATCCTTCTATTTATTGATAATGTACACAACTGTCCATTTTTATCATTTTTAATTTTAATTTATTTCAATATTTAAAAAGCTTTATAATTTTATAGTAATTTAGATAAATGCCTGACTGTTTTTATGGAAAGGGAAGAGACCATGCATTGCTTTGTCAAAATTGAAGCTTCCTCGGAATAAAGGTGGCATTAATTTTCCAGATTTTCTGTCATACCACACTGCTTTGCTTCTTCGTTATGGAGCTTTTTGGTTGCAGAATGAGGTATCTTACCCGTTATTGGAAATGGAGGATTCGCTTGCGAAACCTTTCAGACTTCAAGAGTTGCCATCAATGAAAATTCCCTTTAGGAGGCTTAGCTCATCACTAATTATTAGTACCATCACTGCCTTTAATAGATTCAACGCTTCTATGCGATTCCATATTCTATTCCCATTGCTGCTTCCCTTTGGTATAACTGTCAATTTGAGTGAAAGAAAATACAATTTGCTGGAATGGATGGATTAATAAGGTTTATTTAACCTGGATCAGTTGTTTGACAGCAAAAAAATGATATCAACTGAGCGTTTGAAGGTAATTTATAACTTATCACCTTCACAAGCATATAAGATTAATCTTCTTATGACTTGCTTGACGTCATTGCGTATTGTTCCAAATTCAGATTTGATTGATATTTGCCATCAGGCTGTGCAAATTAATAACCCAACCTCATTCTTATATAAGTTTCTTAAAGAAAAAGGTGGACCATCCCTTTTAGGACTCCGACGTACTTGGGAGGCTGATCTTGCATTAGCCACAGAGAAAATTAATTGGGAGAGATTTTGGGGTCGCATGATCAGACCAACGAGGTCAAGTAGCTTGGCCCAAACTCTCTTTTTCATTACCCATCGTGCAGTATGGCCCCCTCTTCGAATGCACAGAACAGGGCTCACTCAGTTAAGTTTGTTAGCGGTATTCCACTGGTGTCGGGATGCTGACCCATATGCTTTTTGATTGTTCCCCTGTTAAAAAGTTTTGGATTGAAGTTTGAGAGTATATTACTGAAATACTTCAGGTTGAGTCCCCTATATCAATCCAAATTAATTTTTTTAGATCCACTTGGCTGTAAGATAAGTTAACTAAGTACAATAGAGTGTTAGTCGACATTTTGATCTCCGTTGCAATACAGCAAATAATGCATTGCTGGAAAGACACTTTAGAACTTAATGCCACCTTTTGGTGGTACTCAATTTGTCAAATTCATAAATTTGAAGGTGCTTCTTCTGTGTTCTTAAATGCAATGATAAGGTTGAAAGAATTTGGAAATCATTTGATGTGTATTTATCTACATTGTGATTGATTTATTACTCCATGACCTACAAATTTTTATTTTTTGTGGGAGGTAGGGGTGGGTTTAGGACTTGGTTCTTGAATTGTAATATTTATCTTTGTAGTTTGAATATTATTGTATTATTTTTGTTCGATTAATTTGAATAATTTTTTTTTAAATGCAAAAAAAAAAAGTTTAAACATTTGCATTAATGGGGGCGCTAGTGAGCCCATGGAAAGATGGCAGCATGATAGAAAAGCTCTGCACCCAGGTCCTAATAAAGCATTGGGAGAAGTGGCAGAAATGCTTTTTATGTTCTTAAGCTGTGAGGCCTCCGGTAATTGTGATTGTGAGCCCTAGCCCTGCTGCAATGTGGATCGGCAGCCCCACGCTATTAGAATTGATGTAGCTAAAAGCAGCGGCAGCGCTGAAAACCCGACTGACACCCCCGCTAGAAATCTGGTGAGACGTGTGTCACTAATGAGCCTCTGCGGGTCCTAGATGCCCTGTGCCATCATCTACATAGGTTACTTCTGGCTCCTCTACTACCGATCCTGCTGTGAAGCATCTGTCAGTTTGTAACCAATTTAAATAGCTGCCGCGGGGTGAAGAAAAGTACCTGCATTTTGCTGTAAATATCTGCGAGTGCCGGTAGCGACAATCCGATGTCGAGTGAAGTGTGGGAGTGCTGATGGTGCCCGTTCTGTGATATCTGGCTGCTTTGCTATAATTTAAGGGTTCTGTGCTACTGCGGCCATTAACACGAGGCTCTGGAACGCATTCTTGACACGCAGGGATGATTCTCTTGAGCGGGAAGATCAAGTTTCCGGCGGTTGCGGCTCCCTTCCGGTCGATGCCCTGAGTGCAATGTCTTTGCAGAGTTTGGTGTACAGAAGATCCTTCGCACTTGCAATACCCGTTTCATCTCTCTGCTGCTTGAATGAGGACTTGAATAAGGGCAAATATCCCTGTGCTGATGTTATAATTTTTACTGCTTTAAACAGCTCAGAGGAACTGTGTAACTAACAGGCTTGGAGTGCCATCTGGTGGCAGAGAGTGGGAATTTTCCTGCCAGACTGAATGTTCTTTAATTGCTCTGGCTTAATTACTAGTGGACTATCTACGAACTGCAAGAAGCTCCGATAGCATTCTGGCACTGTCACCGAGATATATGGCAGTTTGAGCCCTTAAACCTGTCGCCTAACAGAGGTAAAAAAGCTTCAAAGAGTGTCTGTCTGAGTTGGAGAGTCGCTAAAAACTGTAAGGCACGGTGCCAAGTGGAGCTGGTAATAAATGGCTACAAAAATTAAGGGGTCGGAGACAAAGGAGAAACTGCGTGCTTCACAGTGGTTGATGGATAAGGTTGGACCACATGGAAGTTCCCCATGGAGGCCGGCGTCTGAGGAATCTGGGGAGGAAACACTAAGGAACTAGAGCAAGGATCTGTGACGAAATTCACATATTCTCTTCTGCAGCGCAAAATCTTGAAGGGTTTTGAGGAACTAGATGGAGAGTTTCGGTCTATGCGGGAGGAGGTGATGACAATGATTGCGGAACTTCACGGAGATATTAAAGAGTTGGGTCACCGGGTGGAAGAGCTGGAAACTAAAATGGAAGATCATACTGAAACATTGGTGAACTTGCAGAGTACAGCAGACAGGCAACGCTCTCAGGTGTTGGAACTTACATATAAGATTTGATGATATAGAAAATCGGGCACACAGAAACAATGTGCGTTTCAGAGGCATACCAGAGGCTGCAGGTGGAGCAGAGAACTTGGTGGAGGTGATACAAGCGTTGACCAACGACCTCAACAGCAGAGGAATTTGCATCTCGTGGGACCAACATGGAGATTGAAAGGGTACACCGGGTGCTGGGAAAGCCTCCCAATAACCAGCTGAGGGATGTCATTGCCCACTTTTTTTGATATACTGATGCAGAGCTTTTGCTGCAGAGAGGCCGTGAGAAGAAAACAGTCAAGTATCAGGATGCGGCTGTCTCTCTGTACAAAAATCTCTTGACATTCACGCTGGTGCATCTGTGAGAGATGAAGCTGATCATAGAGGTGTTGAATAGAGAAGGGATCCACTATTCATGGTATTTCCCGTTCCAAATGAACTTTATGCTGGGGAATTTAAAAATATCTGCAAAGGATCACACTGAGGCATGGAGATCGCTCCACCAAGCTGGCCTCGTGGAGGATAACGCACCGCCGGTGACTGCATCTCCCAAGACCCAACTTGGAAGCGAGTAGGAAGAAGCACTCAATAAATTCTGGGATGGAATGATCCTGCGTGACTGGCATTTGGAAGAAAGATAGATCTGGTCACAGGAGACATGGCGGGTGCACGGTGAGCTGACGATTAAGGCAGTTGAAGATGTGGAGCTATAAATGGAAAAACCCTACTGGGAGTAAATACTAGGACTAAGTGTATTGGCTGGATATCTTGCCTTTATTTCTTAATCGGTGTTTTCTTTTTCCTACTATGATATTATGGTAATTGTTGGAACTGTTGGGGGCTGTTGTCTACTGTTGTAAGGGTTGGGGTGAAAGAAAGGGACCTGGGTGGATTAGATCTCGGGTCATCCATTCCATGACCTGTCAAGTTGGCAGGCAAGTGATGATGACGAGGAGGGAGGGTGGAATTATATGGGGGGATGAGAGTCAGGGAGAGGGTTGGAAGGGGGTGGGGTGGGGGTGGGGTGGGAGAGGGTTGGAGGGAGGTGGGGTGGGGTGGGGGTGGGGTGGAAGAGGGTTGGAGGGGTGGGGGTGGGGAAGGGAGAGGGCTGGAGGTGGGTGGGGGAGGGAGAAGGTTTTGGAAAGGGTTTGAGAACAATAGAATGGGGAGAGGGGAGAGTGGAGAGTGGAGATCTATTTTTTTGTTCTTTTTTCAAGAGGCAGTTGGGAGGGGAGCTGTGGATGCAAGATAGGGAGGACTGGATGACAGGGTTTGAAGTTCTGACAAACTATATGGGGTAGGAGCCATTACGAGATGGGAGAAAGAAGGAGGACGGTATATCATGCTGAGGGTTATCTCCTTTAATATAAAGGGCCTCAACTCTCCTCGAAAAGGTTTGCTGTTATTTAAGGAGCTGAAGGTTCCTGAAGGGGGAAATAGTGTTCTTACAAGAGACACACCTCCGTAGTACTAACCAAAGTTGGCTAAAATATAAACTCCACTCTGAAGTCTGGTAGCATCAGATGAGAGAGGCCGGAAGAAATGTGGAGTGGCCATGCTGTTTCACCAAGCTCTGTCCTTTAAGAGTAGAGGAAGTTCAGAAGGATAAGCTGGGGCATTGGCTCCTTATGGATGCCCGCTTAGATGGGCATCTTATCACTTTGGCTAATATATATGCACCTAATGAGGGACAGGTGAAATTTTTTGCGCAGCTGAAGGTTCTTTTGGCAGAGTTTGCGAAGGGGCCTATCATTTTTGGAGGGGACTGCAATGCTCATATGGCACCACATTTGGACTCCACGGGGAGGAATGCGAGGGAGGGAAATGGGATTAGTCGAGCATTGTGGATGTTCATGATCGACCTGGGCCTGCGGGATGTTTGGAGGGATACCCATTGAGGGGAAAGGGGTTATACATACTATTCACCAGTCCATCAGGTACATACGCATATTGATTATTTTCTGCTATATCAGCGTCTGATGGATGGAGGAGTGGAGGCGGGGCATGGGCCTTTACATGGTCGGACCATGCTCCATGCTGGGTTCTTCTTCCTGGTGATCTGGGCAGGGAGCGAAGGCGGCTGTGGAAATTGGATGTGTGATTTTTTCGTCGGGTCTCTGCTGTTCAAGATCATCGACGATTTATACAAGAATTCTTCGAACTGAATGATACTGGGGAGGTTACCTTACCAGTGGTGTGGGATGCTTTTAAGGCCACGGCTCATGGCCGTCTGATAGCTGAGGTGGGCCGAACTAAGAAAGCCTGGGCACAGGAATCTCAACTTTTAGAAGAGGAAGCCAGGCGCCTCCAGTTAGAACATGCACGGACTGGATCTAAACGTGTCTGGCGCCAGTGGCGAGAAACGCAGGCCCGCTGGATGCCTATGTGCAATAGGATTTAGATAATATGCGTTGTAAACTGCGACAAACTTTTTATGAACAGGAGAATAAATTGGGGCGCTACCTTGCACTCTGACTCCGGCAACAGCACACCTCGCGAGTGGTGCGTGAGATTTAGAATTCATTGGGAGGCTTGCGGGTGGTGTCTTGAGAGATACACACAGTGTTAGCAGCCTATTTGGTGCAACTGTATAAGGCTGAATCCTTTGATTCTGCCCAAGTGGATGAATACCTACGTGATATCCCTCTTCCGCACTTGGCTGATCTGGATAGGGAGCAACTGAAGGCAGAGATTACCACACAGGAAGTGGAAGAGGCTATTCGGCATTTGAAGGCTGGGAGGGTGTCAGGTAGTGATGGGTTTCCCTTGGAGTATTACAAAAAGTATAGTACCCAGTTATCACCCACTCTGGTAGTGCTTTTTAATGAAGTGTTACGCGAGTTGTCAATGCCTGTTACACAGCGGGAAGCTGTCATTGCGGTGACACCTAAACCAGGCAAACCAGCTCAAGAGGTGGCCTCTTATCGCCCTATTTCTTTGTTAAATACTGATGTTAAAATATTGGCCTCTGTGCTAGCTGCCCGATTAAACCAGGCCCTTCCAGATCTGGTGCACCCTGACCAGGTCGGCCTTTTACCTGGCCGGCAGGCTGCAGACAATGTCCGGCTGATGTTGCAAGTGATACATGCGGCATGACAGGGATCTCAGCCAGCACTGTTGGTGGGAGTTGATGCCAAGAAGGCGTTTGATCGAGTCAGCTGGGGTTTCTTAGGGAAAGTATTGGACAAGAAGGGGTTTGGAACTAATTTCACTAGAAGGGTGCACTGTCTTTATCAAGGACGCAGAGCTAGTGTTCAAGTCAATGAGGGTCAATCTAAGAGTTTTGAATTGGAGAGGGGAACTCGAAAGGGGTGCCCCATTATCCCTGCTGCTGTTTGCGTTGGTGATGGAGCCCCTGGCCCATGAGTGCCCAGATGTAGCTGGTGTGAGGGTGGGCACCCGTGAATACAAAATAGCACTTTTTGCAGATGATATTATATTATCGTTAGTGAACCCTGAAACTTCCCTTCCTAATGCAATGCAGATTTTTGCGACCTTCTCACGGGTCTCAGGGTTTAAAATTAACTATGCTAAGTCAGAGATCTTGAATGTGGGGTTCCAGAGGCGACGTGCACAATTGAAGGCCTGTTTCCCTTTTCGATGGGTAGATAAAGCCCTTTGATACTTGGGTGTGAATCTCACGGTAGATAGAGCCGCGTTGTATTGGGCAAACTATGGACCCTTAATCTAACAAGTTAAACAGGATTTGGAATCTTGATCGGGCCTGATGCTATCCTGGTTTGGGCGAATTGCCGTAACAAAAATGGTGGTGGTTCCGCAGTTTTTGTACCTTTTTCAGGTGCTCCCTATACCCCTGCCTCGTGAGGCTTTGGAATCTTGGCAGGTGCTGATTATGAAGTTCATATGGAAATTCAAATGCCCTCAAATAGCTTGCAAGATCTTATATGACCAATCGAGCCAAGGGGGCATGGGGGTCCATAACCTTCATTGGTATTATGCAGCGTTGCAGTGTAGTGCAAGGGTGGAATGGATGAACTCTACTAGCTCTAAACAATGGGTACAAATGGAAATGGATTTAGCAGGAGGGGCTGGGTTGGGGGACCGGTTGTGGCTATGCCCTAAACTGTGTGTGTGTGTGGGGGGGGGGGTATTTGTGCTATTAATCCATATATCACTCATACGCTTCACTGCTGGGATCGTTATTTTTGGCCATGAGGAGCAATGTTGTCCCCATTAGCGCCCATAGTTAATAATAACTCCTTCCCTCCAGGTATGAGTTATTTTGCTTTTCGACAATGGGGGCATAAGGGACTTCGTCGTATGGGCCAACTATTTGAGGATGGTGTGCTCTGTTCTTTTTGTGAACTGAAGGAGGAATTTGATATCCCAGAACAAAATGTCTACCAGTATGTACAGTACAGGTGGCACTTTGGGTGGGAAATCGAGATGTTAAGCAGCAAGTTTCTCGGGACCTGACGGATGTTGAAAGTCTATGTGAGGAACGCACAAACACTAAGGGCCTCATTGCAGCCCTGTATGCACACTTACAGAAACAGCATTTTGGAGAAGGCAAACATAGGGCTCAGTGGACACAGGAGCTGCACCTTTCATACACTGAACAGCAGTGAGAACAGATTGAGGGCCGGCTCTGGAGAAGTTCGGTGGCTGTTAATGCCAGAGAAACTAACTATAAACTAGTTTACGGGTGGTACATGACACCAGTGCAAGTGACTCGAGCATTCCCGGGGGTATCTGATTTGTGTTGGCAGAACTGTGGCGAGAAAGGCACCTTGGCACATGTGTGGTGGCTTTGCCCTTGTGTCTAGGTTTTTTGGAGGGGGCTAAAGTATCGCCTGAAACAAATGGTGAGTTTGGATATCCCTTGGGACCCGGGTAGTTTTCCTTTTGGGCAGAAAGTCCCTGGGGGACAGCTCCCTCAGTTGGCATTGATTCGCCATGGTCTGAATGCAGTTAGGCTAACCCTGGCGGCTGCCTGGAAGCAGGCATCGCCTCCAGCACTCTCACGCTGGTTGGAACGAATGTGGGACCTATATACAATGGAACGAGTGGTGGTGGCCGGGAGGATGTGCCTACCACATTTTGTGCAGGTACTGTGGTAGGCCATGGCCTATATAATAGCCTGTACATGTATGAGAGGCCTTTTTGAAGCTTGACTCTCTGAGCCTTGTGCACAATAAATTGGCTTGGATCTTTGAAATGACTCCTGGTATTATTTATTGCATGCTTATCAGCTGCTACATATTCTTGGTGCGTTGCCGGGAATGTGCGGGTGGTGGATGGTATTCAAGTGAATATACCACGACTTCTCGCCTCAAGAGGTTTGGTCCGGCTGGTGCCGCACCTGACTGATCGCAGGGGAGCCTCTGGCGCCGCCCGATCCTCTTGTATCGGGGGGGCTCCTCCTTGCCTCCGCAGGTTGCTGGTTCTGGCTGGCCAACACCTCCGAACCCGAGGGGAGTCCAGGATCCAACCCATGTACTGGTTTGGTATCGGGAACCGGATCCGGTGAGTACAACTTTTCTGCTAATCAGTCAGTCTGTCAGCCAGTCGGGATTCTGGAATAAGCGCTTGAGAGTCTGATCACCTCTCGGGGCGGTCCTAGTAAGTCTCAGAAGTCTTAAAGGTATAAGCAGAGACTGAAACCACCAACCCCTCAGCCAGTCAGTCAGTCAGGTTTTTTGGGAACGTCTTGAATGTCTGCTTGTGTGAATGAGAGGTCTTGAATACAGACCAAGCGAGATGCATTTCCAGGTCGCGAAAAGGAGAAAGTGTTTGGTGTTTGTCTGTTGTCTGTATTTGGTTTTGTTATCTGTTGAAACCACTGGTTTCCCTTCTGGTATAATGTAAGATTATTCTGTCGGGTAATTCATGAAACAGTTTACCGATTGAGAAATGGTACTGAGAAAGGACGAGAAGAAATAAAACAATAAAACAACTCAGGAGTCTCTTCTAATCACAAAGACAGCTGTCTCACTGAGTTTATTTTGTTTCCAGCACAAGCCGAGAGACTGTATCGTTAGCAGGGGTGTGTCTTTCACACAGCCCGTAGAAAGGAATGTTAGTATTCTTTAACCTTTACATTCCACATTCTGCAGCTGGGTTAATTTGTGCTTATTTCAGGAAAATTGTATCTGTTTTATTCAATATGTTCCTTCTGCTATGGTCATGTATTATATATATCATTTGATAGGAATGTTTAGTCAGAATTTTTGGGCTCGGCCTGGAGAGGGTTAAGTTCTTATTAACCCCTTTCGATCTCCTCAGCTGTTTTTGGTTATACCTCAGCCCTGCCCGTATTCCTAAGTCCAATAGAAAAAATAAGGAAACTGCTTCTGTTTTTTCCTTTGACCTTCGAAGTAGAGGTTAAGAGCCCTGACAGGACAATGAAGCATCCTGAGCCAGTAGTTACCAGATTGCAACTTAAAAATGATTGAAATTTTGTCTCTGATATATTTGGTTTTGACTGCATATGCTATCAAGTAAGACGGGATCTTTTTATATATTATAGCAAGCACCTCATAGAGAACATAATTATTGTTCATAAATTACGGAAAAACAAAAAGAGCTGTAACTATATTTATTTAGGATTTAACATTCTCAAACAACGTTTTATTTTAACCCTTAGTGTTTACAGCTGCTCTGTCTAGTAATTTACGGCTGCTTTGAAAGTCAGGAAAGAGACCTACTGTTTATTTTGTTAAGATAATTTTCAAGGCTGGCTGTAACGCTGAGTAATTTGTTTAAAGTATCAGTTTCAAATGCCTGTCTTTCCCGAACTGTAAGATGTGTTGGTGTCCAGAGAAACAATGTACTGTGTTTTGAAAGGTCTTTTAAAACCTCAGTTTCAGAAGTACAGTCTTAGTTTAAAGCCTTTACCTAGGTTGCTATTTAGAATGAGCACATACATCTATTATGCTTATTGCAACTAATCTAAGCTTATCTTTTCTGCCTACCCTTTGTTTAATATTGTTGCACAGTTCTGACTCATAGTCCTCAGGAAAATGCAGCCTGACTGCCCACCCCCTCTGTCCGTTGTCAATTACGTCAGCATGGGGGGGAGGGGTCGGAGTCCACGCAGATTCTGTTGAAATGTATGGATTTTCTGGAGACTACGGAATTAAAATGTCTCCGTCCCTATTAGAAATGCTCTGTGACAGGGAGTGGTCAGTATTAGCTACTTCATGGCCCCGTGAGGGCACCTTTGATATTAGTATAGTTTCCTGTGTTCATCAGATTGTAGGAAAAAATGTTCCCTGATCAATTCCCCTATATAGATTCCTGGTTAAGAAAAAAAGCCCTCCTGGATAAAGCGTTGCTATGAGAAACAGTGTAGGAGATTAGTAGCAACCACAAGGGAGGGGGGCCCGGACATCTGGCTCCATAGAAACAAAAAAGCTGCCTGTTTATTCTGCCCCAGAATCTCCAGACATTCCACTCTGTCCGTCCCAGTATCTTTATAGGCCAGTCCCCTCAGCTCTGCCACCACCCCGGGCAGAGCCTGGGGCAGGGGGGGGGGGACACCTCCCTGCAGATGTACCCCAAGTAGTTCACCAGCCACCTCCGCAGCAGGAGGACGCGCACCCCCTCTTGACCGGAAGCCCCGGCTTAGTTCAGAGTGCCTCTGAGTGGGCCACAGTCCACTGATGACACTACAAGCAGGGATTCATTTGCCAGTTCAGGGTCACTCACAGCCAGCGTCCAAGAACATGAAGTGGAACCCAGACAGTCCCGATTGCCGTATACCTTCAGAAGTACAACTACCAGTAAAAGGGATGGTCACATTATACCATTGCGCCAGGTCCAGGGCCTACCCACCCTTAATACTGAAGGCCAGCCGACCAGCCTTGTTTATGTGCCTTTTTCCATCACTGATTTACTGAACTGAAAGACGCATTATGCCTCCTACACTGAGAAGCCTTAGGATTTGATTGAACTAATGACCAGTATTATGCAGACTCATCAGCCTTGATGGCCCCAAGTGGGATCCAAATAGTGCAGACAGCCTTCAATCGGTTCCGCCAAGCCTTCATGCAAAGCCTAAAGAAGGAAGGCCAGAAAGCCATGAATATTGGAAAAGTATCTGAAGTCTATAGATTATATACCCCATACGATCCAGCAGCCCAGGAGAATTTGCATATGTCAGTCAGTCCCAGAGAGATATAAAACAAAAATTACAGAAAATGGATGGATTTGCGGGCATGAATACAGCACAGTTAATGGAAGTTGCTCAGGAAGTGTTTGTGAATCGTGCAAATGAATGTGACAGAGAAAGTGAACGTAAAATGAAGAAGAAAGCTGATCTTCTTGCTTCTGCTTTAGTTGAACGATGTGGAGGAGGTTTTCCTAGCCGAAGGAGCAGAGGACGTGGAAGGGGCCGTGGAAGTAGCTGGCCCCCACTGGGTGCGAATCAGTGCGCCCATTACAGAGAAGAAGGACATTAGAGAAGTGAATGCCCGCATCTTGACTCCACCCCCAGGAAGGGAGGAGGGAGTACTTGGGGAACAGGAGGTTGATTTCAGAGTCGTGGAGGAATGAACCAAGCACAGTTCCAGCGAGAGAGGGAAGACGCTATTGAAGGAGTGGCAGTTGCAACGGGCTATGATATGGATGAAGACTAGGCCAGACCGGGCTCCAAGTTCACCCTGGGTCCCCAGGAGCCTATGGTCAGTTTGAAATAGGGGACCAATATATGGACTTTATGGTGGATACAGGAGCCGAACATTCAGTAGTGGCAAAGCCCGTGGCTCCTCTTTCCTCACGATCTGTCACCATTAATGGGGCTACTGGAGCTAGGGCCACCAAGCCTTTCCTGCAGAACCGCATGTGTGAACTAGAGGGACAGAAAATAGCGCACCAGTTCCTGTATATGCCTGAATGCCCTATTCCACTTTTGGGCCGAGATATGCTTGCCAAGCTTCAGGCGCAAATATCTTTCGCTGAAGGAGGAGAAATGCAAATGACTGCGAATTCAAAGCCTGCTGGATTGATGGTGCTGACTGTCCCCCTAGAAGAAGAATGGTGGTTCTATAATGTATTGTGGTGACGAGATGGTAATAGAGCCCAAGAAAGTGGGGAAAAAACAGCCATTCACTTCTGAGCAGAGAAATAGTTCAGGGAGTTTTAGGGTTAAAACTCCGGTTAAGAAAAAAAACTGCATTCACAGAGCTGTTGAGAGTGAGCCATGCCCCAGCTCCAAGGTAACCAGGGGAGGTGACGAGGAATGCTTGGGGGTGGAGTTGGATGCCATAGGACAGTCTCACTCATATAAGATCAGGGAAGCAGGAAGGAAGAGGTGTGCATCCACCGGGGAGGAGGTTTCCACCAAGAAGGGAGAGTCTACCAGGAGAGTGGAGACTTCCAGAGAGTCTGGTGAGGAAGCAGGGAATGAGGAGACCAGGAGAAGACCTGAGAGAGGAAGGTGCTCCAGGAGCTGTCTCAAGAGAAATCCCTATTGCACTCAGCATACAGAAAACTCTAGCCCTGAAGAGAGCCCGGCTGGTAAGGGAATTATAGCTGGCCTAGAAGACAGGAAAGTTCATTCTGTGGGAGATGCTGTTTCTGAGCAAGGTACGGGACTGTCTGTAAGAGAGCTTGTGGGAAGTGTTTCATCTTCAGCAAGGCCTGGGAAAAGACTAATTGCTGGGAAAAAAGGTGAGCACATTAGAAGCCTTAAAGAATCTGCTAAAGAATAATGAACTCCTCTGTCCTCCCAATGTTACTCAGCGGGGAGAAGAATCCCAGTGGGGAAAGGTTTTAAAGTTACTAGAGAAACTAAAACCTGCTGTTTCACACACTGAGCCCAGCCAGGTGCCAATTGACCTAGATGAGGAAAGCATGCAAATAGATGAGTGTGTTTCAGATAACGTTTCCTCTGATTCTGAAATGGATTGCTCATTCTGTGTAAGCCAGAAGTGACAAGGCTATAGGGTTTTAAAGCTGTAAAGAAAACCCCAGAAGCTTTCCTAACTGCATGGCCTGTTGGAGAATTGGGTTAAATGAAGTGCTAACGTTTTGAGCTGAACAGAGAGGTTAAAAAGGGGTCATGTGGAGCCTTGAACCCAAAATGCAAATGTTAGCAGCTTGAAGAAAAGAATACAAATGATAGCAGCTCAATGTGAAGAATGCAAATGTTTAACAGCTTGAATTGAAGAAGTTAAGGTGCAGTCTAGAGTGCTGTGGAAACCTGGGTTTGTGCTAGACACAGCTGGGAACCTGGAGCGCTGATCTCTGCTGAAGGAAAAGACTTTATTGCTGGTTTAAAACAAGCTGTTTGAAACAATGCTGCATTGACTGTTCTGAAAGTTTGCTGTGAAGTTTGTTGCCTTTGTTTTTCAATGGAGAAGTATCCGACTTTGCTTTGCTGTATATTTGAACTCCTTAAAAAGAAGTTTATTGGCTAGGAAAAGAAAATTATAATAAATTTCCTGTTTGCCTTTTTGAAACCCCTCGGCTATTCTTTATTACACAACTACTCTATCCAGATGCTGCGGCTCTGGACCTAAGCTGACAAAAGGGACATTAAGAGGTATGTCCACTGCTCCTAGGCCACCGCCTAGCCAGTAGTGGGCGCCACAGTATCTCCAGCCAAGCCAGCTAGTTCCTGTATACCCTGCCCGAAGTATGGGCAGAAGATAATCCACCTGGCCTAGCGAAGAACATAGCCCCTGTCATCGTCACCCTCAAGCCAGGAGCGGAACCAGTGCATGTGAAGCAGTATCCTCTTCCCCGACCAGCCATTGAAGGTATCCACTGCCATCTAATGAAACTGCTGAAGTATGGACTTCTCAAGGAGTGCCAGTCACCTTGGAACACCCCCCTTCTCCCAGTCAAGAAACCTGGGACAGGGGATTACCGCCTGCTGAGGCTACTCATTTAACTGTCCTGGACCTGAAATATGCCACCTTCTGCATACGCCTTGCCCCTACCAGTCAACTTTTGTTCACTTTTGAATGGCAAGACCCCACAACAGGAAGGCAGGGCCAACTTACCTGGACTCGATTTAAGAATTCATCTACTCTCTGCAGTGCTGCTTTAAATCCGTATCTTTCAAGCTACTATGTGAACCCAGGAGAAAGGGTTCTTCTTCAGTATGTGGACGACCTGCTCATAGCCACAAATTCAGAAAGTGAATGAGGCTGGATACAAAGTCTCAAGAACCAAGGCGCAATTATGTCTAACTGAAGTTAAATGTCTAGGGTTCCAGTTGTCTAGCGGACTCCGACGCTTGGGACCGGAACGCAAAGGAGCTGTGTGCAGTAATCCCACCAGGAGGCAAGTGACAGCCTTCTTGGGGACTGCAGGATACTGTCGTATATGGATCCCCAATTTCGCTCTGCTAGCAAAACCATTGTATCAAGCTACCAAAGGAATGGAAAAGTCTCCATTGGAGTGGGGCCTGAACAGGATGCAGCATTTCGATCTTTGAAGGCTGCCTTGATGTCATCACCAGCTCTGGGTCTGCCAGATGTCCAGAAACCTTTCCGTCTCTATGTCCATGAGTCACAAGGAAATGCGCTGGGGGTACTGACTCAATCTCTTGGATCTTGGCAACGGCCAGTAGCCTATTTGTCAAAACAATTGGATGTGGTTGCAAAAGGCTGGCCCCCTTGTTTGAGAGCTGACAGCCCTCCTAGTGAGCAAAGCAGACAAGCTCGCTCTGGGACAACATCTTCAAGTTACTGTACCACACTCTGTTCTGACCCTTATGGAACACAAAGGAAGTTTTTGGCTCACAAATTCACGGATGTTGAAGTATCAGAGCATGTTGTGTGAGAACCCCCAGATACAACTGAAGGTCAGTCAAGCTTTGAACCCTGCTACGCTGTTACAAGTTGGTCTTGACCCCCCTGATCATGACTGTTTAGAAATTATGGACACTGTATTCTCCAGTCGCCTGGATTTGACTGACGTTCCTTTGGAGAACCCAGAACGGACTTTCTCATCAATGGACATCGTTGTGCCGGGAATGCAGTAGTGACCCTTAATCTGGTAGTTGAGGCCTCAGCTTTTCCCCCAGGAACTTCAGCACAGAAAGCTGAATTGATAGCTCTCACTAGAGCACTGACAATAGGAAAAGGGCTCTGTCTAAATGTGTACCCAGATTCCAAGTATGACCTTACAACCTTGCATGCACATGAGGCTCTGTTCTCAGGAGGCAAGCCCATTAAGTATGACCCCGAGATATTGATATTATCAGATGCATACTGCCTACAGACCTCAGAATTTAGGAAAAGTAGATCGTATGAATAGAACCCTGGAATCTCAGTTATCTAATCTTTGTCAAGAGGTTCACCTGAAGTGGCCCCAGTTCTGAGTTCGTTCTATAGCCCTTCTTAGGATATGCTTAGCCCCTACTAAGTCTTTAGGAGTTTTCCCTTTTGAGATTCTGTATGGGCGACCCCCGCCTATTGTACAAGGAATAAAAGGAGATATGCAACAGATTAGATGAAATTACTAGACAAGAACTATTGGTTTTAAGTTCTGTTTTGCAGAGTCTTCATACATGGATACAAGATCAGCTGCCCATCCAACTAACAGAACCCCTGCATCCTCTCAAGCCTGGAGTCTCGGTGTGGATCAAAGGGTGGAGAAAGACACCGTTGGCACCGCATTGGAAGGGACCTTATGTTGTCATCTTATTAACCCCAACTGCAGTTAAAGTTGCAGAACTCGAACCCTGGATTCATCACAGTCAAGTGAAGTCAGCAGCCGTTGATAACACTGTAGAAAGGAAGGCAGCTACAAAAGTATTAGCTATGTGGCAATATTACCCTATACCCCAAGATGATGCTGTTACACGAGTATAATATGTGATTTAATTCCCACCCTTTCTAACTTGCGGCTGAGAATAATCAAAGTGGGGAATGTGGTAGGCCATGGCCTATATAATAGCCTGTACATGTATGAGAAGCCTGCAAGCTAGGCCTGAGTCCCCACCCCCACTTAGAAATAGTAGTGCTGAGAAAGATCAAAGTCAGTGAAGGTCTGAGGATCTGCCTTAAACCGCTCTAAACTGCTTTTGATAAGTTTGTGTTAATCCTTATTCAATTCTTTTATGCTGATGATAGATATGTTCCAGTGTTTTGCATTCTCACATTCTCTGAGCCTAGAAATGACCTTGTAGTAGGAATGTATTTATGTCTAGAAACTGATCCTTTGTTAGAATAGCCTGAGAAGGGGGAACAGGGTGTTAGGCCCAGAGAGGGTCCCCGATTGGATAGATGCAGGGGGCGTTGGGACCAATAGAAAGATTGCCTGTATCAAACTGTGAAACTTGTATATAAGGAAGTTGTTCCTGTTCTCCATTGCTCAGTCCTTTTTGAAGCTTGACTCTCTGAGCCTTGTGCACAATAAATTGGCTTGGATCTTTGAACTGACTCCTGGTATTATTGCATGCTTATCAGCTGCTACAGTATGGGTGGCATTTGTCTTGAAATATGGCTCATGACCGGCAACACCTCCAATTTAGATGGAGGTGTAAAATGGGAACCTCCTTGATGAGAGGGTTTTGTATCCCCCCTTTCTTAGTGTTGTTAGACTGCTAGGATACCCCTTAACCTATAGCATTTGTAGTAAAAGGGAGATGGGTGAGGGAGGGGGTGTTGGGGAAGGGAGGGGAGGGGAGGGGGAGGTGAGACCGCACCTTGAATATTGTGTGCAATTCTGGTCGCCGTATCTTAAAAAGGATATAGCGTTATTAGAAAAGGTTCAGAGAAGAGCCACCGAAATGGTAAAGGGGATGGAAGGATACTCCTATGAAGAAAGGCTAAAAAGGTTAGGGCTCTTTAACCTGGAAAAGATACGGCTGAGGGGAGATATGATAGAAGTCTATAAATTAATGAACGGAGTGGAACGGGTAAACGTAGATCGATTGTTTACGTTATCAGACTATAGAAACACTAGGGGACATGCAATGAAACTACAGGGTAAACTATTTAAGACTAATAAAAGAAAGTATTTTTTCACTCAACGTGTAATCAAACTCTGGAATTTGTTACCGGAGGATGTAGTAAAGGCTGTTAGTTTAGCTGGGTTTAAATAAGGTTTGGACAAGTTCCTGGAGGAAAGGTTCATAAACCATTATTAAGAAGGGACCCAGGATATCAATGCTTGACCCAGTACAAGCATTATGGAACCTGTGTCTTTTGGGGAAACTGCTAGGTACGTACGACCTAGATTGGCCACTGTTGGAAACAGGATACTGGGCTTGATGGACCTTGGTCTGACCCAGTATGGCATATCTTATGTTCTTATGTTCTCCCTGAGCATTATTTAAGGGTTGTGGAGTGTCAAATGCTACAGAGCAACTTGCCTGCAGGATCCCAAGTGTGTGTAGTTGCTGAGAAGAACAGAATAAAGAGGAAGATTTCACCAGTCAAGAATCGAGCTGCAAATTTTGTGCCTTTATGTTGCCTTTTTCCATTTTTGTCTGCCGATGTAGATCTCTGAATTAACAGATGAACTAATTCCTTTTCAATTCATCCATATATTTTTGGGTCAATATTCAGACCCAGCAGCAAGAGATTCTTTTTTAATGCCAGCCGTAGCATTTTAAAATAAATATATATTCAGTGCATTTATCTGGGTAGGCATGGTACTGAAGATATGTGGAAAACACTCTCTGCTGATAGCTATGGACGTCCATCTTCGCTAAACGCTGGGGTTCCGCTGCAGCCAACAAAGCTCCCTGCACATATTGTATGGGGAGCTCTGTTCATGGGTGAGATGGGGTGAGCCGGAGGAGGAACGAGGGAGGGGAGGGGGCGGAAACCTGACCCCAGACGTACAGGGTTGATTCCCAGTTTGGCAATTCAGACGGGAGACTTATTCCACCTCCAAGGAATAAGTCCCCCTAGACATTGCAGGAGGTGGACTCTGGGGCCAGAAAATGAGGTAAGGGGTTTGAGGGGGTTCCCTGCAGTCCCACCCTGGGCATGGTATGCCCAATCGGGAGCTGGGCTGCGGGGAATGAACCATATTGGGGTCTGCAGGTGATCATGGCTCCTGCATGGGGTCGCAATGGCATAGCAATAGAACGCCATGCCACTGCTGCTCCATGCGAGAACCAGGCTGGGCTAGTCGGGTAGGGGTGTCGGGACATCCGGGGTGCCTGAATCGGTGCATATCATGGATGTTCCGGCCTTATGCTGCAATTCTGCTCCCGCAGGTCTTTTAGTCCTCGTGGGAGCAGAATCGGGTGCATCCCCAGGCTGTCCGGATGTCTGGACGTCCGGACACACAGATCTCAGAATTGACCTCCACATGTATTGTGTCAATATTCAGCCATAATGCATAAAGCTAAGTGATTTAATTATGGATTGCTTTTTGGCAGGTCTAAATTAAATCTCTTGGCTAGACAGAGAGAGGACAATTTTAAAAGAAGGTAAGTAGGCACCTCTTTTAAGCTTATTTTATAAAAAACATAGGTGCCTTTATGCTTTTATAAAATACTTGTGTGTCAAGATTGTGCCATGGAAGCAGAAATTGACATTTATACCTGCTCAAGAGCAGATCTAAGGGGTATGTTTACTAAAACCCCGTTAGGTGCGCGCTGCGCTATTGTGCGGGATGCCATATAAGGAGTGGGCGTTTCAGTCTGAAAAAGCAAACCGGGATTAATCATGCGCTAATGTGCGCTGTGCGCTCATGTGCGCCACGCACATTAGCGCATGAGAAACTTGCGCAGGAAGCATAAGTGGCGCGCTGACGTACAAGCACAGGAACAGAGCCACAGTACAATGGTTAAGACACTGATCGATGGTGCAGGGATCATGGGTTCAATCCCCCACTGTGCTAAATGAAGAAGGCTGGCTGAGGCATTACCTATTATGGGGAAGATTGCTTTAGGAGGCATTTTATTTATATTTTAATTACTTCTACTAGCAAACGCACTCTCAAAGCGTGTCAACATAAGGCGCCCCATAAGGCACATTTTAAAGTTACCTGTCCGCCAAGGCACCCTACAATGTTGCTGAAAGGGTGGCCAAAGGGCGGCATATAGGGCCCAATGAGGCACGGCAAGGCTACTGTGATGGCAGCACTGCACATGTTAAGGTGTGGTAAGCTGACATAGGTGTGCTGACATACAAACAGCAACATCAGTGTAGCACAATGGTTGAGACACTGACTGATGATGCAGGGGTCATGGGTTCAATCCCCCACTGTGCCCAATGAATAAGGCTGGTTGAGATATTACCTGTTATAGGTAATATTGCAGTCTGAGGCATATAAATTTTATTTTAATTACTGCTACTAGCAAACGCACTCTGAAAGCACTGTAACATAAGGCACCCCATAAGGTACCCCAGAGGGCACATTTTAAAGTGCACTGTCCGCCAAGGCACCCTAGAATGTTGCTTATAGGGCGCTTTATAGGGTGCCGTATGAGGCACCGCAAGGTCACAGCACTGTTTTTGATGGCAGCACTGTGCAGTTTAATGAATGAAAATTATAAGTAGGTGCGCTGAAATGCAAGGAGAAACAGCAGTGTAGCACAATGGTTAAGACACTGACCAATGATGCAGGAGTCATGGGTTCAATCCCCCACTGTGCCTAATGAAGAAGGCTGGCTGACGCATTACCTGTTATACGTAATATTGCTTTAGGAGGCATTTTATTTTAATTAGTGCTGCCAGCAAACACACCCTCAAAGTATTGTAACATAAGGTGCTGCATAAGGCGCCTCATAAGGTATCCCAGAGGGCACATTTTAAAGTGCACTGTCCGCCACGGCACCCTACAATGTTGCTGAAAGGGTGGCCTATAGGGCGCCATATAGGGTGCCCTATGAGGCACAGCAAGGTCATAGCACTGTTTCTGATGGCAGCACTGTGCATTTTAACGCATGGAAATCCTAAGTAGGTGCGCTGACATGCAAGGAGAAACAGCAGTGTAGCACAATGGTTAAAACACTGACTGATGGTGCAGGGGTCATGGATTCAAATTCCCAGTGTACCTAATGAATAAGGTTGGCTGAGGTACGTCCTTTTTCTGTGTGCAACTCTACAGCAATCTGTGCTGCCATCTAAAAAAAACCACACCCTAGTGCCACAAATTAATGCACCTTTTAGGGTGCACCAGAAGGCACATCCTAAACAACCACGTCAGCAAAGGCGAGTTATAATGTTCCCCAGAGGCCATGTTGAAAGGTTGTCAACTCCCAAGGCACCATAGTAGGCACCCCATAAGCTGCCTGAATCGAAAGTGTGCCATAAGATGCCCCAAGGATGTATAGGTGAACTCAAAAACGTTTGCCAAGAGCAGTAAGATCCCCCAATTTGAAGGGCAAGAGAGTGTCACCCCTTTGTCATGCAGCACCTCCTGCTGGTCACAGCTGGTACTGCACCCGGGTGTAAAGTACTGGCCTTTTCAATATTTGATAGTCCTTGCCAGTACACAAATAAGTTGTGACACCGAAATCGGTTTAACTGGGTTTTATTCCCCGTCCCGTAGGATTCTTTCAAAAGTATAACAATCAAATCAACATAACCCTTCTTGGGTAAACAAAAAGAACTATAAACAAAAATAGCTTTCCTTTCAGCAAACAAAATATGAATGGAAACAGAAATACAGCTTGTCAGGTTTCCAGATAAAGGCTTCTCTGGAGCAGTTCAGCCTTCTATCTGAGAGACTCTATTTGTCAGCTAGTATCAAACTACAGTCCATCTGTTCAAACAGGCAATTCAATGTTATCCTCTATTGCATAAGGCTCATACTGCATTGGAACACTGTCCTGTACAGATGCTTCGTCACTTCTCTTCCTGAGGTAGTTTGTTCAACAAACTTCAGCTTGTGACGTACGACTCTGTATCTGTTTGGCTTTACCATATTCTCTGGAGTTGCTCAACCAGGAGCCTTTCCTCTGCCTCTGGTTATCAGGCAGAGTAAAGCAGTTAGCTGAGAGTGGAACCTTTGTTCGGGGTTTTGTTTTAACAGGAGCTTTACAAAACAGCTGTTATCTCCAACGGCAGTTTCTGAGAAGGCTTATGCCAGTTATATCCCTCTGCAGGGTTCTCTCTCACAGGTAACAAGCCTTTGTTCTATATTCTGTCTGTAGCCCAGACTCTGGAGTTTTCCTGCTTCATTAAGTTAACATTATAGGGCTTTTGTTTCTCATACAAATGCCTCTCATAGCTCAGCTTAGCATTTCTCCTCTCTGGCTCAGAATAGCTTTTCCTAGCTTGTAACTTGTGTCTTAGGGCATAGCTTCTATCAAGGCTGCTGCATACACTGTCCCTGTCTGAATTCAGTTGCTCATCTCTTTCACTTAATTGTTCATCAGACTCACTCAGACTTTCATTCAGCCAGTTGCCTTCTGCCTTGCTGTAGAGACCTGGGAGGTCTGTGTTCTTCCCACTCTGGGTATCTCCTCTGCCTGGGAATATCCCTTCTCCTTGGGTCTTTCAACTCTCTTGGTTGCCTTGATTCTCTTAACCTCCTTCGTCTCTCAGGTCTCCCAGCTTCTTCGGCTCTCTCTGCCTTGCTCCCCTCCTGTGAGCTGTGCTGATTATTTACGTAATCCCCAGCTGCACCACACCCTAGCCTATTGGGGTCAGGTGGGACCTTCCTTGCCTCCCTACTGGCTGGGTGATAATTCCAGGCTTGTGACCTCACTCCCTTATACCTATTCTGATACAACAAAGTTACTTACCTGTAACGGAGTTCTCCGTGGACAGCAGGATAAGTCAGCCACACCTGGTGTCGTCCCCCGACGGCGCCGTGACGGAAGTGCTCTATAGCTCAGAGACTTCTGAGCATGTGTGAGGTGGTCCCACCTCCCCAGCCCGCCCCTAGCCGGCCAGTGGGTGACTAGCTATGCCGTTGCGGCTAGGTGCGGTGCGCAGGCCACCCTCATGAAGGGGAGGCGGGTGGGATGGTGTGGCTGACTTATCCTGCTGTCCACGGAGAACTCCGTTACAGGTAAGTAACTTTGTTTTCTCCTAGGACAAGCAGGATGTGTCAGCCACACCTGGTGTCTCCCAAGCTATGTACACGATGAGGGAAATGAGGGAGGCATGCGTGAGATGCAAACATTTATTAGTAACAACAGGTTGATCGTGCAATAGGTGGAGTGCAAACAACAACTGTGCAAGTAGGGCTTAACTGTGCAATTTCGAACAGTGCAGTAACCATATAGACAAAGCATAAGAACAATAGTGCGTGACAATGGTGCAAGACACAATAGTGCATGGACAATAGTGCAAGAACAATAGTGCAAGAACAATGATGCATACACAAGTAAGTAACTAGTGCAATCTTTCAGGGCAAGGTGACAGAAGGACAGTGTCCCAGAGTTCAGTCCCGTGCGGCGCTTGCCCTCTCTGGCGCCAGGGCTGCAGATAGGACCGCTCGGCCGAAAGAGCCGTCTGTCTCGGATTGGGTGTCGAGGCAGTAGTGTTTCTGGAAGGTGAGGTGAGAGGACCAAGTGGCGGCTCTGCAGATCTCGATCACTGGAATCTCCTGAGCACAGGCCAAGGAAGTGGCTATTGCGCGGAGCTGGTGCGCACTCGCCTTGTTTGCCGGGAGTGCGCCCGCCTTCTGCAGATAATAGGCCACGCAGGTTGAGATCCAGAGGGAAAGCGTACGTTTGGTAACAGGTCTCCCAGGTTTGTTCGGGTCATAGGAGACGAACAGCTGTGTCCCCCGACGAGTGGCAGATGTTCTGTCGATGTAGGTGCGTAACGCACGCACGCAATCTAGAGAATGAAGACGTTGCTCCTCCGGGGATGAATGTGGTGCTGGGAAGAAGGATGGGAGCTCTACTGCCTGGTTGATGTGAAAGGCGGAGGCCACCTTCGGCACAAATTTGGGGTGAGTCCGCAGGGACGCCCGGTTGTGATAGAGCTGCGTGTATGGCGGGTGTGCCACCAGAGCCTGCAGCTCACTGACCCTCCTGGCAGAGGTGATGGCGACGAGGAAAGGGTCTTCCAGGCGAGATATTTTCCTTCGGCTGTGGCCAGTGGTTCGAAGGGCGCTTGCGTAAGCTGTTGTAGAACGAGGTTAAGGTCCCAGGAGGGTACCGGTTTCTGTACCGGGGGCTTTAGATTCCGTAGCCCTCTCATGAAGCGGGTGACAATTGGAAGGGTGGCAATGGAGCCTGAAGTCGTGTCATCCGTGCGTTCGTGCAGGGAGGCAATGGCAGCTAGGTGTACCTTGATGGATTGTGGCTGTAACCCCGATCTGCAGAGGAGTGCCAGATACTGAAGGATTGTGGGTATCGGGCACGAGGCAGGTTCTATTCCGTGGTCCTTGCACCAGATGGTGAAGCGTTTCCATTTGAGGCCATATGCTTTTCTGGTAGATGGTCTCCGTGAAGCCAGGACAATTTGTTGCACATCCGGAGGAAGGTGTGAGCCGTTGAAGGTTAACCTTTCAGCCTCCAGGCTGTCAAAGCAAGTGTCTGGAGATTGGGGTGCCAGGTCAGGCCCCCGTTCTGGGTTAAGAGGTCTGGTCTCAGAGGTAGTCTGATCGGAGGCTCTTGCGCGAGCTGCAACAACAGGGAGAACCACATCTGTCTTGGCCAATAAGGGGCGACCAGAATCACCTGCACCTTCTCCTCGATGATACGTTGTATCGTGTTTGTCAAGAGAGGTGTCGGAGGGAAGGCGTAGGCCATCTCCCAACTGCTCCAGGGGATGGCGAATGCATCCGAGGCTACTCTCTGCTGTGACGGGCGCTTGGAGCAGAACAAGGGGCATCTTGTGTTTTCCTCTGTCGCGAAGAGGTCGATCTGGGGTTTTCCCCAGCGCTGGAAGAGGGTGCGCGTCACTTCCGTGTGGAGCATCCATTCGTGAGGTTGAAGCTGCCTGCTGAGCCTGTCCGCTACGGCGTTCTGATCCCCTGGAAGGTACGTTGCTTGGAGTGTGCAATTGTGGTGCAGCGCCAGAGCCCATGTGTCGAGGGCTTCCTTGCATAGGGAATGGGAGCGAGTGCCCCCTTGCTTGTTTATATAGAACATGGCAACTTGATTGTCCGTCTGTACCAAGACTGCTTTCCCTTTCAGTTTGGGGATGAACGTCTGTAGGGCATACCTGATGGCCCTGAGCTCGAGGTGATTGATGTGGAGGGTTTGCTCCGCTGCGGTCCATGCTCCTTGCGTGCTGAGGTGCCGTAGATGGGCTCCCCATCCCGAGGAGGAGGCATCCGTGGTGAGGGTGAGCTGGTGTATGCGTGGGTGAAGGCACTTGCCCACCGAGAGGTTGGATGGCTGTGTCCACCAGCGCAGGCCCTGGACCACGCGGGCAGATATCGGGATGCGAGTGTTGAGTGGTTGGGAGAGTTGCTTCCAGTGCGTCCGTAGGTGCCACTGCAGGGTACGCATGTGCAGCCTCGCCAATGGGAGGACAGAAGTCGTTGCAGCCATGTGGCCTAGCAGACAGAGGATCGCGCGGGCCGAGGTACGTTGCTCCGCCGACATCTCCTTGGCTAGGCGGATGATGGTGTTGATCCGTAGTTGGGGCAGAAAAGCCTTGCAGGCTTTGGTATCTATTATCGCCCCGATGAACTCGATGCGCTGGGCTGGCTCCAGCCTGGACTTCTCCTTGTTGAGAAGGAATCCCACTCTGGTCAGCAGGTCTGTCGTTAGGCGTACCGCTTTGTGAAGTCCGTAAGCTGAATCCGCCGACAGGAGCCAGTCGTCCAGGTAGGGAAAGATGGCGACGCCTTGTTTGCGGAGGTGCGCCGCTACCACCGCCACACACTTTGTGAAGACTCTGGGTGCTGGAGATAGGCCGAATGGCAAGACTCGGTACTGGTAATGGCAACCCAGTGCTGTGAATCGGAGGAATTTCCTGTGAGAAGCGTGGACCGGGATGTGGGAGTAGGCGTCCTGGAGGTCCAGCGTCGCCAACCAGTCCCCCGCTCTGATGAGGGGAAGGATGGAGTTGAGCGAATACATCCTGAACTTCTCTTTGATTATGAAGTTGTTCAACTTCCTGAGGTCCAGGATAGGACGTAGGCCCCCTTTCTTCTTGGGGATAAGGAAGTACCGGGAGTAGAAGCCAGTGTTGACCTCTCCCGAGGGCACTCGCTCTATCACTTTGGCATGGAGGAGTTGTTGTAAGAGTTCCTGCAGCGGCTGTTCCAGGTGCTGCGGAGGTTGGCTGGTAGGTTGCTTGAGCTGACGTGGAGGGGTGGAGAAGGGCAAGCGGTAGCCCGACTGGACTATCTGCAGGACCCACCTGTCCGTGGTGATCTCTTGCCAGGCTGAGAGGAACAGCGACAGGCGACCCCCAACCGGGGTATAGTCAGAAGGCGGCGGGTTCTTTCCCAGAGTGGGAGGGGTTGGACTGCTTCTGCTTGCGCTGACGCGGTTGCTGTCGCTGAAAGGGCGCCTTTTGATAGCTTGGCCTTGATTTTGGCGGCTGCCACTGACGGTTGGAGCCATAGAATTGTTTTAGAAGAGGCGAAGGGCTTTCTGGAGTAGCCCCCTCTCTGGTTCCAAGAGGGGCGTTCAAGGCCGTCTGCTGCTAGAGTCTTTAAGGTGGTGTAATCCTCTTTGAGGCCTTTCACCGTGTCGGCTACCTTGTCCCCGAACAGGGAGTCACCTGAGCAGGGGGCGTCCGCAATCCGGTCATGGGTGTTGTCAGAGAGTCCTGAGGCTCGGAGCCACGCCCAGCGGCGGGCCGAGATGGCCGTGCCGGTTGTTCGGATGGCAGTGTCAAATGCATCGAAAGCAGTGCACATCAGATGCTTGCTGCATTCCGCTAACTCATGCATATAGGTTGCAGCCGTTGATCGTGAGTCCTTGGGAAGATCCTGTAGATGCTTCTTAAGGTCGGCTAGGAGGGCGTCCTGGAAGAGGACGTGCTGAAATTGGTGGGCTGCTATTTTGGCGTTGAGCATAGCCCCTTGAAACACTTTTCTCCCAACGTCGTCCAGGCGTTTGGGGTCACGACCAGGAGGATGGTTTGTCTGGGTACGCATGGACTTGGATCTCTTGAGAGCTGAGGACACCACGATCGACTGGTGGGGTAACTGAGTTTTGGTGAATCCAGGTCCCGAGTGGACAATATTTGTTGTCCATACGCCTGGAGAAGGCTTGACCGGATGCTGGGGACTGCCAGAGTTTCAGCTGCGTGTCCTTCAATTTGCGGTGGAGGGGAAGAGCCATGGCTGGTTTTGGACCGCTGAGGTACTTCATGACCTCGGGATCTTTTTCGTCTGTTGATTCCTCGGTGGTCAGACCCAGCTTAGAGACCACCTTCCTGAGGAATTTGGGGTAGGTGAGGTCCTCAGGTACTGTGGGTGGAGGCTCGTCTGCCTCGTCCGTTGTGTTTATGAAGTTGTCAGAGCCTGGCGCTGATTCCTCCACCTCAGAGCAAGGCTCCTGGTTCTCAGTGTCGCTCGCTCCCGAGTCCAGTCGTGCTGGTGAGGGAGATCGCGCTCTGGAGGGGTCAGGGGAGGGAGTCCGTGATCTAGGCGAGAGTCTGGGGTACAGAGAGTGAGTCTCTTCTGGGCTAATAGCCCTACGTTGCTGGTCTGGCCGCAGTGGAGCAGTCTGTTCCACCAGGCGTGATAGCAGATTCAGGATGGCAGAAGAGGTGGATTCAGATCTGCTGCTCCTATGCCTCTTACTGCGATGAGAGCTGGATCTCCTGCTGTCGGTGGAGGAAGCGCGACGGGAATACCTTTCCTCTGAGGGGGATCGATGTCTGCGCTTGGCAGACTTTTTCCTGCTCTTGTCCTCATCAGAGCGCTGACAGGGGGGTGCCCTGATGTCAGCGAGGTGCTCGTGGTTCCCTCGTCGGCGCTGAGGATCAGCGCGGTCTGTGGGGGGGGATTCCCCGCTTCTAGCCTGTTGAAGTGGTGTCCCTTCGCGGCGCGGGAGAGCCGCGTGATCAGCAGCGCCGGCGCGGCGTTCTGCAGAGCCGGCGCGGCGTTCTGCAGAGCCGGCGCGGCGTTCTGCAGAGCCGGCGCGGCGATCAGCAGAGCCTGCGCGGCGGTCAGTGTCCCTGCGCCGGTGTGAAGAAGCCCGTGCTTGTTGCTCGTGCGCCGAGGGAGATGGGGCTGAGTCAGCTGGCCTTGAAGAGTTGATCCGGGATTCCCCATCGGCGCGTGATGACGTGCCGAGCAGGGGGGAGGGCTGTCTGCTGGAAGAGCCGCTGCAGCCAATAGGAGAGGAGGAGGCGTGTCCGGAGGAGTGGCCTGGCGGGGCCACGAGGGCAGCGCCATCTTGGCCGGCAGGAGGACCACGTGGCCGGGGAGAAGGTCCCTGGATGGAGCCAACCGGAGAGGGGCTTACCGAACTGGCAGAGGCCTCTCCGGGGGCAGGACGTTCAGAGCGGTCAAGATTCTTTTTCAGCCGTGGTTTCTTAGAGGCAGCGTTTTTCGGAGCACCGGAGCGCTCGGCAGGGTTAACAGGCTTGGAATGCTTACTTTTGGATTTTTCCATGTCCCGGGATGTGGAAGGTGCAGCGGGGGAGAGAAGGTCTCTCAAAGACTGCTCCCGGTGCCTCTTGGCTCTGGGGGACATCCGGCCGCAGCTGTCGCAGTTCTCCACTTCGTGGGAAGCCCCCAGGCATTTGACACAGCTATGGTGAGTGTCGGAGATATTCATCTTCCTGTTGCAGGTAAGGCACTTTTTGAAACCTGGTTTGATCCTTTTGTGGTCTAGTATAGGCATTTAAACGTTGAAGGTGTAAGAGAGCTAGTAAGTCCGTCTTGAGGCGAAGGCGGAAGGAAAAAAACTGGCCGGCTAGGGGCGGGCTGGGGAGGTGGGACCACCTCACACATGCTCAGAAGTCTCTGAGCTATAGAGCACTTCCGTCACGGCGCCGTCGGGGGACGACACCAGGTGTGGCTGACACATCCTGCTTGTCCTAGGAGAACCTTGTGTTATGTGCTCTCTCCACACGTCACTGTTTACTTGAGGAGTAGTGTTTTTTAGCTCCACAGGGGGCTCTAGAGAGTCTGCTCTGTGACAAGAGGTATGTGCCAAACACACAGGTAACCCAAACACTGCACAGAGCAGAAAGGAAAGACAATGCATAAGTAAAAGAAGGACGTAGATCAGAGCTGATGGACCACACAAATCAGCTCCAGCCCATGTGGCAGCTAGAAAAATGGACAAACATATCGGGGGCAGCTGTAGCTATGCACAGAGTGATGGTAATGTACCATGCTATAATGACAGTGTGTGCAGCAGAGGAGCCTGAGATGGCAGGATAGGTGAAATATCAGGATGACAGTGGAGTAGCAGTGCTATGCAGAGCACACACAGGAGAGGCAACCAGGGAGAGCTGCAATACAGGATGTGTATGAGTGCAGGACGTGGGGTATCAGCATGCACATCAGGGTAGGATGGCACACAGCTGGCAGACAGAAGATGGACAGAAGGATTGTTCACAACTCCAATGAGGGTACAATGTGCTCACAGCACAGATCTGCACAGATATGACTGTCATACGAATGAAAACTACATCTGCAGGACAAGCATACAAATCAAAGAGAACAGAGAGCAATCACACCTACGACCACTACCACAAATGGCAATGCACAAACCGGTAGGCCACACCACCAATGTGAGCTCATTAGCAAAGGCTGCATACCAACATAGTGCAGGGCATCACACAAGACGCCTTCTGGCTGTCAGGACAGGCAAACCCCCAACAGTAATCATGACCAAATGCACATGCAGATCTGCTGTTTACAGATCAGATCTCAGTCTGTAATTGGGATCAGGGACACATGCACACACACAATGAAATGTTATGTAGTGGATACAGCATGCAAAAGAGGAAAGAAAATAAACCCCAAGGGCAGCAGAGGATGCTCTGTGGAGCTGGGTAACAATCTGGAACAGGACAGGAGAGAACTCAACATGCAAACAGGTGTACCACACACCAGCTGAACCACAGCCATACAAAACCCCCAAGTGCACTGCCATGTAAACACCATAAAGAAAGAGACCTATGTAACAGATAATATCTGATGGCTAGGCAGCACAGAGGGCACACCTTGGTGTACAGTGAAGAGAGGGAAGGGTGTGTGTAGAGGTGATGAACCTGCTGGTACCTAATGGTCCAGTTAGCACAACAGAAAAGAAAAAGATAAACCACATGTGGGGATCAAACCTGCAAACTACTGAGTTATAACACATGCCTCTAACCACTCCCACAAACAGCACACTGAGCACAATGCAAAACAAATACCCCAAAGGGAGGGTGTGTATGGGAACCTGTAATACCCAGTGATGTGGCAAATGGCTGGCAGATACACAGCTGCCACCGTACAAGGATGTGAGCACAGGTGGGCCATGTACATGACCAGCAAATCAGTAGATACAAGTGTCAATGTGCTCAAAGAGTGGAGGAGTAGCCTAGTGGTTAGAAAACTGGCTTGGACACCAAGCAACCAGGGCTCAATTCACACTAGCACTCCATGTGGCCTTGGCCAAGTCACATAACCCTCCATTACCTTGGAAGAAAGACCTGACAATCTACATCCAGTGACATTGACAAGAAAACCCTGGAGTCTCTGGGTCACAAGGAGTCAGGACTGATTCAAAGGCACACATTGCATTGCATGTTTGTCACCATGATCAAGCAGCAAAAGAGACAAATGTCTGTCAAATACATATCTTTATTTGGGTTATTCATCACAGATAGTGTAGACAGTGCCATCATAATATCAAGGTGAGTGCATCCCTGGTGAAAGACGGAAACACATTTAGCAGGGCAGCAACCCACCTCCTACAGAAAGCTCACTTGCTTGACCACAAATGAAGGGCAGGAGATATAATGTGCATCAGGTGCATGCTATGCACTGGGCAGCAGGCCCCCACACCCCACCTGCTGCTGCATGCCTCAAATGTGTTACGCACATATGAGTGCATGTAGACAGTAGGCGCTGCATGATGAGGACCCAACACACATCATCTGTCCCTCAAAACATATCCATCTGGCAACACAGGAGGCACACAAATGAAAACAGCATATGTTGTCACAATGTTTTAATGTTAAAAACACACTCTGAAAGTAATGTTTCAGCTCTCACCTAATGCCTGATCTAGGAATCAAAGCTGCAACAATGTAGACCCAAACAATCATCAAAAGCACAATGAGCATATGCTAACAGGTAGCAGAGGCACATGAACACAGAGAGAATACAAACTAAACTACCTGCAGAAACCTGCAGAGATAACACCATGAAGGAGGTCCCCCTGCAATGTTTGTTGGGTAGACAGTGTTTGGCCACATATAGCACGGTACATGGAATGCACAATTGAAGGAGCACAACGGACACCCACACTGCCACACTCCAAATATAATGGGGCAATGTGAGTGTCGTTACCGCAGGGGATAAACAGGACTGTGCAGATGTGCAATGCAAGGTGTGTACATACATGCAGACTGTCACGTCTGCACAGTAAACAAACACAAGAACCAGCATGTGAAGATGGAAATGATGGGCAAACATCTTACAGTGAACCACACAGAAGCCATAGGTCCACATGCTGTGGTTCACAAACATAGTCAGTCATATGCACAAGCACCATCCACATACCAACATGATACAGTGATGCCACACATGCACGTAAACACCCTTGCCCATTGCAAACATCAATCCAGGATGGTGGTGTACATGAAAGCATTGTTGTGGCAAAACCTGTATCATGTCCAGGTGGAGAGCAGGTGGACATAGACAATAGGAACGCTCCATCGTTGCCCCTATGCCACAAACATGGCTGTATGCTTGTGTTGAAACAAACAGATGAGCGTATCCTGTGTGCCATGTCACACCCATGGCCAAAACACAACAACAACACAACTGTGTAGGAATGTACCACATACAGTGACAATGTCAGTCCCTGCTGCACACGTGGGGATCAGTACACAGCGTCCAAAGTGCAAAGTGTATCTGCAATCCAACAGGTCAGATTAAAACTGTTCTTGCAACTCTGGGCATGCATAGTCATTTTAGTCAAGTGTCACATTCCAATATGCCACAGTCCTTGAAAGTTCATGTGTGTCCCCTACAATGAGCAGGACTCCCAGCCAGAGCATCGCAGCAACAGTGTGTTGGACAGGTCTGTCATGGGCAAAGCAGCAGTCCAAGAGTAATACTGTCCATCCCAGGCATGTGTCCCACTCTCAGAGGTCAAACATCCAATGGCTCAATTCTCCACAAAAAGTTCCATGGTGTTGTGTCCCCCAACAGGTGGGTGATGGCGACGCCAGATGCACTGTAAGAGATGTGTCCGGTATGTCCTCTGCCCTGTGTCAGGAGAGGATAAGTATTGTATTGTTAGACACCTTGCAAAAACAGCACAAATTTCAGACAGTCACACCTTAGGAAATACAGAAGAAAGGGATGCAAAGGCAAACATGACATGATATCAACACAAAACAAACCGCATATTGGTGACATCATGAATCGTAAACGCAGACACGGGTGTCACATGGATATGGTCATGTCCATGCTCATGTCACACAGGCATCTCACAGCTACACACTATATGCATCTGTTTCTGTGAACAGAGAGGCAACATGACATGTACATGAGACAAACAGTAAATCATCAACAGGTAAAGCCAGATGTAATCCCCCAAATAACAAAGGTGCAACATACCTTGTGTGTGCATCAAGTGTACGTCATCGATCCCGTGAGCGACTCAACAGCCATATCAGGTCACAGTGAAGGGAGACAATGTCAGCAAAACGTGTAGAATCACCATGTCAAGCCACTGTTGATGCATGTCCACATTATGCCGATATCTGAGATAAAATAAAGGTGCCCAACAGTGGTCCCTCAAAACACAAGACACAGTTCTGCTCACAGCACACAACACATGTCGCGAATGTTCACAAGGTAAACAGCACTACGGTAGAGGTAGCACAGTCACAACCGCCCCCCAGGTGCACAGATCCCTCACAGCACATGATAATGTACTATGCCTGAACACTGCATCATCACACAGCCAACCCATAAACACGCACCCACACAGTATGCGAAGTTCAGCGTGCCAGCTGTAACACATGGCCTGTATGTGCACAAGTGGAGATTTGTAGACATAAAGGCCCAGTGACATGCAGTGATACCCTGTTGTTGGCTGATGGTACAATGTTGGGGTAGGGAGCAAGTGTAGGCCACCACCAAAAAAAAAAAAAGATCTCCACACACATGCAGCTCTGTTGTACATGTCCCAGAAACAGTGTTGCAGAGGACATACTGGACACAAACACATGGGGATATGTGTGACAACAGCAAGATATGGGTTAGGGAGGCGTAAGGAAAAAAAGTGAACCACAACATCTGCCCAATATGACACATCACTGAGGACATGTTTTCCCCCTGACTGCAGGCACAGACAATGTAGCTGTAGATCCACCTACCCCAGACCACAGCATTTTGGCTGATGTACAGTCACGTGCCAATGCACCACAGCAACAGCATCCTCACGAAGTATGTCCTGTGCAGTGGGAAACACAAGAGAAACAAACATATGTCATGTTCTAGCTGTGCAACACACACTGCACCTTCCTGTCCCCAGCTGTCAGACCCCACAACATCACATACTGACTGACTGTTCACTATCACACTGTACAGATCTCTCACATGTGAGAGGCAGCACGGAGGTGTCGGAGGCTACCTACAGGTGTCCGTAATCTCTCTGTCCCCTCCCTTACCTCTCTGTTGTTGTACACACAGGTCAATAGAGGTGTCTGCTCCCACCATGTTTCTGCCTCACCCCAAGGTCGCAATATTAGCCCGGGTCCACCATATTGCCACCAATGCCCCCTCTCCGTGTTTACTGTTGTCCCAATGTTGTCTGTTAACCCACTGTCAATTGCTGTAGCACATGGAAATATGCAGGCACACCTCCTGTATCCACTGGCCAAATACATATCCTGGTGTGTACATCTCATACCTTGAATAATATTGACAGCTGTGTGCTGATGATGTGCACAAATAGATGGCAATGTCTGTGTCACGTCAGCAAAACCACATCTCCATGTCTGTTTGTGACCTGACCATGATGGCTGCATGTCATCCCACTGTGTGTCAGTGAGAATGTCAAAGCATGGATAGCCTATATGTGCACCTTAAAAAAATAACTCTCACCTAAGTCTGTGTGTGTATGCAGACATAACCCTCCCTCGCTAGGGTCCGCAAGGTAGTTGTTGATGTGGACTGTACTCTCCTGCCCTACACACATACACAGCCTGTAGCTGAGGCATGATGGCATACGTTGAGATAGCATCAGCTAGATATGCCATGTCCCTCCTGAAAAACCTGGTAAAACACAATCCACCCACACATTCAGCGCTCCACTTGCCTACTGTAACCCACCCCTTGCTGATCTGGCCCGGATCACCTCTGTATGTGTGTACATATTGTGGTACCGCAGAGCCTATTCATGAAGAAAAAAGGGTTTTAAATCCTGAAAAAAGATTTTATCATCAGCTGCAATATTATGAGGAGCCCAATAGAGGGAGCAGGAGTGACCTTCCAAGGCCCAGAGAACTGCACCTCAGAGCTGATGAGGTAATGCAACCTAACAGCCAATGGAGAAAAGGGGGAGTTCCCCTGAAGAAAGGCTGGGAACTTGAAAAGGAGGAACTAGGACAAGTTAGAGGCAGACCAGGGAGAGAGAGACCAAGGAGAGGCATACCAAGGAAGGCCTACCAAAAGGAGGCATACCAAGAAGAGGCTTATCAAGGAAAAGCAGACCACGGAGAGTCACATCATAGAGAGCTTCTGGAAAGGAACCAAGAAGGAGAGCACCATAAGGAGTGTCCAGAGCACCAGAGAGGAAGGAGTTCCTGGCAGGAGGGCATAGTGAATCCGAGGCCACAGAGTTCCAGGAGTCCTTGGTTGAGAGGTACTGGAAAGAAAGGCACAAGGGGAGAAATAAACCCCAGAGTTTGGTGTGAAGAACCGGCAGCAGTAAATGCAAGACACAGTGAGCATTATCTGAGCAAGGATGAAGTCTTTGCTGCAAATGGTAATATTCCTTATTCAAATGGTAAAAGGTGTGAATGTGAGAGAGTGGTGACTCTGCATGAAGGCCAGCTGGAGTGTGAAAAGCCTACTGCTCAAGACAGGCTGAACTACAGCAGGACCAGGCCGTGGGACTCAACTAAACAAGGTAAAATACCTTTTTATTCTGATAAGCAATATAAGTTAAGAAGACAGGAAACACAAGATATTGGAGTATATCCTCCCTATCAAACTGTTTGTGAAACAGGGCACAAGCCCTTGGTAAAAAGACTGTATAACATAAGGCAGCCTGCAAGGGGAAGTAACTGCCATAACAAACACTCACATGGGCGCGGCCCTGACTTGAATGCTGAACATTGGAAGCTAGTAAATGTGTTATATGAGAAACCTCAGTACACTCCTCAAGAGTTTACTGACACTGATTCACAGCTGTCTGATACTCAGCCCATGCAGGTGGAATTCAACGAAGACCCACCTGAAACCCCGATGGACTGTAGCTACTGTCAGGCAGGTAGCCTAAGGTCTGTGCATGAAACATAAAACAGTGAACAGTAGCGAATGCCTGTAAAGTTTGTTTATGCCAAGTACTGTGAAGCAACAGTTAAACAAAGCAAGTGTGAATATATTTTCTTTTTGTTGCCTGAAGCAAGGTTTCTTTCAGTTGGTTGAAGTAGTCTCCCATAACTTGAACCATTGTGCTTAAAGGGAAATAAAGCCTTATTTTCCCTACATTCTGGCTAGTGTGTTCTCTTGAACTTTGGCCCCCGGTAGGTCCTGGGAACATTACCAAGACCTCTTGCAGAAGGACCAAATTCAATATATATAAAAAACTCTCATGTCCATCTGACCTGCCCATACCAACCTTGGCCTCTGGGGCGGCAGCATGACAATATGCAACACTGCACTGAAGGGCTATTCTCCAACAACAAAATGTAACAATGATACTCCCCCTGGCTGGACACTGCACAGGTCCCCATCCTTCACCATATCCATGTCAGGGCTACGTGATGACCTATACATTCAGGCACACTGTGGGGTTGCATTAACACCCCTCATGAATAGTTAATACCATCATGAAAAACTAGTACTGAGCATGTGTATTGTGCTATGTATGACATGTGGTGCCACACATAAGAAACATACACACATAGCCAGCTGACAGGAGCATAACACCAACACAAGCAGCTCAAACTTGTACAATATAACCACACCCCGCTGGACAACTGTCCCCAAACATGGTCTGCCCTCCCACTGTGAATACCGCACCATATGCCTGCCACCGTGCTCCACCCATAGCATCAAAACAATTAACTGTGTTTGCACAGCAGCTGCTATCACAACCAGCCACTAACTGGGAATGTGACCCCCCAAACCACCCACAGGCGTATGAACACCCACCCACATAATCCACCACCACCTGCTGTTATTTATTTATTTATTTATGTAACATTTTTTTATACCGCACTATTCGGCATCAGCGCGGTTTACAAGTAACAAGTTGGTACAATGTGGAACAACCATACATTGAACTTACATAAAACAGGGAATTTAAACATGGATAACGGGTGAACTTTATACATAACATACAAAAGGGGAATTTAAGCATGGATAACAATTGAACTTTATACATTATATACAAGAGGGGATTGCATCATAGCTGAGTTTATGATACAGGCCCTAAAGGGGGGGGGGGTTGGATGAGGTGGAGAGTTATCGTAGGAGATTGGTTAGGCGGCATCGGGTTGAGAGACTGTAGGGTCATGTGATACTGTCTAGGTGATGCTGTCGGAGTTACAAAAGTGTTGTATAAATAGGTGCTGTTTGAGAGCTTTTCTGAACTGGGGGAGGTTGTTTATGGTCCGGATTTCTGTTGGGAGGGAGTTCCAGCATGAGGGGGCAAACAAAGCAAAGGCATGCTTTCTAGTGGATTTGTTGCATTTTGTGATGGCTTTTGGAAGGAGGATGGTATTGCAGGATGTGGCTCTTCTTAATCTGTTGTCTGGTGTAGGTTGAATCAGATCTGACAGGGTAGTTGCGGTGATACCGTTGACTGCTTTGAAGGTCATGGTTAGGATCTTATCCCTCGGATACACTACCCCCGGGTCAGGGGTGACCCGGGTGTCGGTTTTTGTGTTTTTTCTTCAAAATGGTAAGGAATTGTATTTTGGTACTCTAGGTATTCCTCAACAAACCATTTTTAAGTATTTTCATACATATGGTTTGCAAAAATAACGTTTTTATACAGTACTGCATGCTGCTGAACAAACAAGGGGTGATTTTCGACACTCGCACAATAACACTCTCCTTTGTTTTATAGCAGCAAAGAAAGTCACCACTCCAAGTCCACATTACAATCCTGTGTTTTCTAACGTCTTGCTTACATTTATGACGTCACCTGAGGTCAGTTCCTTGTTTGTTTCTGTGGATTAAAAATTTTTACGACAAAGGTAAACAATGCCACTCCTGAAACGCTTCAGCAGCTGTGCAGCAACTGAAAAAATTAGACGTTGGTTGAATGAAGAAAGTGACAGTAATGATAGTTTGAGTAATGATACTGAAGGTGCTGATACGGATAGTGCAGTCGTTCCCGCCCAGTCCGATCAGCTTGATCTTGATGATAGCGGCAGTGAAGCAGAAGATGCTGTCGAAGAAAATAAAACAAGTGATGACGATAGCAGTTCATACAGCAATTCTGAAACTTCTGAATCACATTCTGAAAATGAGGAAGTTACTGACAGTCATTACACAGCTCGTTCTGGCATGCATTGGAATAAAACTGTACCGCCAACATCAAGAACAAGGGAAGCAAATATAGTCAGAGAATCTTCTGGACCAATTGCTCTGATCAGAGGTATAACTAATGCTAAGGATATTTTTGACATGTTTGTAACTCCAGATATATTGTCAGCAGTGTTAGATTTCACAAATTCTGAAGGCATACGTAGAGCTGAAGCAATGCAGCCACCATGTACAGACTGGAAGCAGGTAACAATGGAAGAGCTCCAAGCAACATTGGGTCTTCTGTACATGAGTGGTGTTTTCAGGTTGAACAAAGTATCTGTACGCAGAACTTGGGCTAAAAGTCCTATCCAGAATCCTATATTTCCAGCTGTTATGTCAGGTAAAAGGTTTGCAGAAATATTGAGTTTACTTCGATTTGATGACAAACAAACCCGTGAATCACGAAGAGCCAATGACAAATTTACTCCAGTCAGAGATGTTTGGAATTTATTCATTTCTCAGTGCATGAAAATGTACACACCATCTGCATACTTGACTGTTGATGAACAATTGTTGGGGTTCAGAGGCAAGTGTCCGTTTCGTCAATACATCAAGTCTAAACCAGACCGATATGGTATAAAGTTATGGGTGTGTGCAGATGCCGAAACGTATTATGTATTCAACATGAAGCCATACCTAGGGCGTGAAGAGTCAGTTACTCGTGACAAAAAAGTATCTCTAGGAGCTGATGTTGTTTTGAAGCTTATTGAACCTCTGGAACGGTCTGGCAGGAACATTACTTGCGACAATTTCTTTACTAACGTACAACTGGCTGATGTTTTTCTTAGCAAGAATTTGACACTACTGGGCACTGTAAGACGTTGCAACCGTGACATACCTTCAGAATTCCAGGCAAATCGCTCAAGAATTGTGGGATCCTCAATATTTGGCTTCAGTGGAGACAAGACTTTGGTGTCATTCGTCCCAAACCGAAACAAATCAGTTATGCTGCTGTCAACACTTCACCATGATAATAAAATTGATGAAACATCAAAGAAGCCAGAAATAATACTTGACTACAACAGAACAAAAGGGGGTGTTGACACAGTAGATCAGTTGTGCCACACATACAGTGTGAAAAGCTCAACTCGTCGATGGCCACTTTGCGTGTTTTATGGACTGCTTGATATCGCGGCTGTAAATTCATTCATAATATTTATGTACAACAATCCTATGTTTCATCACAAGGAAAACTGCAAGAGAAGGTTTTTTCTGGAGGAACTCTCTTTGAATCTCATGAAGCCTCAGCTACAAAATCGTCAAAGCCATCCAGAAGGTCTGACAAGCCATACACGTCAATCCATGGCCAATGTTGGCTATCCTTGCCTTGAAATGCCTAAGCCACCAAGACCGTTGACCACACGGGCATCAGCAAAGAAAATATGCTCCTTTTGTCCAAGTGACAGAGATTGAAAAGTATTTACCGAATGTGAAATCTGTCTGAAGCGAGTGTGTCCTGAACATTCAAGAACAACTACTAGCACATTGTGCATAAACTGTTGTTGAAAAAAACAGTCAATGTACTTCATGTATTGCTTACTAGTTTTCTGTTGTTTACAATGCACCGTTGTCAATTTGTTATAACACGGTAATTTTTTTGTCACAATTTGCATCATGCCATTACTTGACATAATGGCACCATACTTTGACTGCTGCTGTCCACCTAGCGAATCAATATAGAACTATTGTAGTTTGCAAAGCGTGCAGTGCTGCACACCATTTTTAAGCTTGCAACTGAATAGTTAACAGGTATTGACATTATGCAGCATATATCTGACCTTGTACAACTTGTCCTGCCTGATCTTGGCTAGCATTGCACATTATTCACTTGAAAGGGTGAATTAATAACAAGTATTATAAAAAATAAATAAAAGTATGTCTTTTTCTTCACAATTTAACCATGTTTTACAAACAAAAGTAGATGTTTTACCATATTTCTACATATGGGTCAGGGGTGACCCGGGGGTAGTGTATACGTGTCAGTCGATTTACCGAGTGTATCCGAGGGTTAAATGTGATCCTGTATTGGACGGGGAGCCAGTGCAGGCTCTTCAGAATGGGGGTGATATGGTCTCTGCGAGACGCTCCATAGAGGGTTCTAGCTGCGGTATTCATCGCCAGCTGCAAGGGTTTATCGAGCTCTTTGGAAGGCCAAGTAGGATTTTTATTTTTATTTTATTTAATACACACTTATATACCGCTACTTCCAGCGATCAGCAGCGGTTTGATTTCATCTTTGGGGGTTGTCAAATCAAGACAGGGAAGAGGGGGAAAATATATACATAGATCTGAGGGTAGGTCACAGCACACTGGGTTAGTGTCTTGGGGATTGGACTACCCATATTTACATTTCACATTTATACATACATATTTACATATTTATACATATGGCGGTTTCAACAGAGTATAATTAATTGATTGCTTTGCTACGACTCTATCGAACTTGAGAGTCATAGCTGATTGTAGTGACTTTTGAATAGGTGAGTTTTTAGCTCCTTTCGGAAAGCGGTAATGTCCTTGATTAAACGCAGCTCAAATGGGAGTTGATTCCAGATAGTTGGCGCAGAGAACGAGAAAGCTCTGCGACTAGTACTTGTTTTCACAGTTCTGATGTTGGTGGGGACTTGCAGGGTGCCCGAGTTGGTAGTTCTCCTGTCCCTATTTGCTGGTTGCGTGCTGATAAGGATGGAGTTGGCTACAGACAGGTCAGCTATTCTACCATCAATCTCCTGTAATCAGAGCTAAACATTCTCTGCTGACTGCAACCCAATCGGGGCTCTGAGAGGGGAGGAGCAGTGGCGTTTTAAATACCAACTGCCAGCTGACAGGCCCGCGCCTGTCGGGCCCGCGCCTGAGGGCCTCGCCAGAGGGCCCTTTGGCGCGGCCCTTAGGCGGAGACCGTAGAAGGAGACCACCGCCCATCAAGCTAACCCCTCCAACATTATGTAAATTAATGTTACAACCTCAAAATCGCAAGTAACCATTGTAATATCCTTGTATACAAACAAAATTGTCTCTTAATCCACCTAAATATAAGTACTATAATTTATTTAAATACCCTTTCAATATATCCTCTCCTTCTACAACTATTAAGTTATCTTTATATATACATTCCAGTAACTACAGAGTTAAGCACTATTATTTGTTATATGTACTTATTCAACCTGTCAACTGTAATTATCCTGTTATCACTGAAACACTGTTAACTATGTCATAGTTCCTCATTCATCCTATAAGCTTCAGTTAACCTCCTGTTACCACATATCACTGTAATACTGTAATAGTGTTTAGCTTTTCATCCATCCTGTACGCTCCAATCAGCCTGCTATCACTGTAATACTGGTAATAGTGTGTTAGCTTTCCATCCATCCTGTAAGCTCCAATCAGCCTGCTATCACTGTATTCACTAATTGTACATTTAAATTTCACTTACACATACAATATTTATTTATTTTTATTTATTTATTACAATCTCTTATATACCGCGCTATTTGGCATCAGCGCGGTTTACATTATAACACAACGACCATAACAACATGCTGTTTGGTTTTACATCGAACAGGGGACCAAACTTGGATAACAGGGGTAACTATATACATGAGATATTTACATGGTGAGGAGTAACTTGGATAACAGGGGTCAATTATAATATACATGAGATATTTACATGGTAATGAGTAAAATTATCATAGTGAACGTGGGTCATCTCTTCAGAGGGGATGTCTAGGTGCCATTGGTGGTTGGGTAGCATTGGAGGAAAAGATGGTATTTGAGTGCCTTCCTGAACTGCGATAGGTCGGCAATAGCCCTAATGTCAGGGGTAGAGCATTCCAGCATTTAGGTACATAGTAACTGAACGCCCTGTTTGTGGTTGATATGTTGCACTTTGACGATTCCTTGGTAATACTAGTTGGTTTATGGCTATTGCTCTTCTAGATCTGTTGGGGGGCAACATGTGAATAAGATCTGTGAGTGAAAGGGATGAAATACCTTTGATTGCCTTGAATGCTAGGAGTAGGGTTTTAAAGATGATTCTCCCATGGATAGGTAACCAGTGAAGTTGTTTGAGAATGGGGGTCACGTGGTCGGTTCTGGCGGCTCCGTGTAGGACCCTTGCTGCAGCATTCATGGCCAGCTGTAATGGGGCTAGTGTGGATTGAGGGAGCCCTTGTAAGATGGCGTTTGCAAAGTCGAAGTGAGGCAGGATTAGTGCTTGGTATATGGTCCGGAAGTCATCTGGGTCCAGCAGGGAGCGCAGATGTCTGAGTGTGCGGATTTTGTAGTATACAGCTTTGACAATGTTGTTTATGTGGTGTTTCATATCCAGGCGTTGGTCCAATGTAACTCCAAGGTATCTTATTGTTTCTTTGGTTAGTAAGTCCGCTTCCTTAACACTGACATGGGATGGAGGAGTAAAGTCGGGGTCTCTGGAGATGAAAAGAACCTCCGTCTTTTTATGTTGAATGCGTAGATTCTGTGATTGGAGCCACGCTGAGACAGCATTGAAACAGTCTATTAGTGGTGCTAGGTCCATTTGGGCTGTGGAGAACGGCATGTATAAAAGAATGTCATCTGCATATATCAAACAGCTCACGTTAAATGATCTTATGATGTTGCAGATGGGCTGCATGTAAATATTGAATAGTAGGGAGGACAAGGAGGAGCCTTGAGGTACACCTTGTTTTTGATGGAAGTGTTTTGATTCCTCTGATCCAGACTTCACGTATTGCCATCTTGCTTCCAGATAGGATTTACACCACCCTAGTGCATTGTTGCAGATGCCCTTCTCTTTCAACCTTCCCAGGAGAATTTCGTGACTCACCGAGTCGAACGCAGCGGCAATGTCCAAGAAGATGAGCACAAAACCTTTATGGATGTTGTCTATGCCTGTGATTATAACGTTGAATAGGCTAGTAAGAAGGGTCTCGACTCCATGATATTCTCTAAACCCATGTTGGCAGTGATCTAGGGGAGCTACGGAATCTATGTGATTTTGAATTTGCCGTTGTACCTCTTTCTCAGTTATCTTGGCTAGGAGAGGAATACTGGCTATTGGCCTATATGAATCGGCCTTTTGCGGGTCAAGCTTGGGGTTTTTCAATAGTGGCCTAATGGATGTCTGCTTGAGTGTTGCAGGGAAGTATCCTATTGTGAAGGAGAGGTTCATTAGGTTTGCGATGAATGGACTGAACACACCACGTAGTTCCTTGATCCAAAAGGCTGGGCATGGGTCAGTCTGTGCAGTGGAGGTGTTGGCCTTACTCTACATTATAACATTTACCTTCTACCTTATCACTATAGGAATATGTAATGTTACCAGCCTACACACTAGCTATAATAGAATACCAACAATCCATAATCACAGAAGAAAGTGGTCTGATACTCCCTTCTACAATTCTAGAGTATCTACCCAAAATTCCCACCATCATCTGTTACTCATCTCATTACAAAACACCACAAAAAAGAAACAAGTAGGAAATCCAATTCCCCAATATCTGAAATGTGCATTAATAAATGCCCGATCCATACGCAAGAAATGGCCTATCATCTCTGACATAATTTCATTACATAGCCTTGACCTTCTCCTAATCACTGAGACATGGCTTTCTTGTGCTGACAATGTATTAATCAACCAATTTTTGCCTTCTAATTTTTCTATACATACATGTCATAGAAGTGGCAAGAGGGGAGGTGGTGTTCTAGCCATCACCAAATCTGACCTTCATTTCAACCTTAAAGAAGCAACAAGCTCATCACTCCTAGATACTTTTACAATAGCAAATAAATGTTGTTCTTTCACTTTACTATACCGCTCTCCTTCTTCCAATTCTGATTCTCTATCTATGATAATTGACTTGGCCTCCAATACACAAAACACCCACATAGCAAGTTGGGTGCTAGGAGACTTTAATCTCCCTTCTCTCCAAGACTCCCATGTAACAGCTTTTCTTGAAGCTCTACAAGTTTTGGGGTATAATCAATTAATTAAAGATCCAACCCATATTAAAGGTGGTATATTAGATCTAATATTTACAACTGAAACAACCGCCAATTTACCATCTATCTTGGATCTATCAATCAACCCAGTTCCATGGTCAGATCACAAACTAATTATATTCAAGGCTAGATGTAACCAAAAGGATGAAAGAGGAATAAACGACCATCCTAGTACCCCTCTGAGAAGATTCAAGCCATTTGACAAAGATCTAATCCTAAAATCAACACTTCCACTAACCAACTTACCAGAGTGCAGCATTGATGATTTAGTTTCTAATTGGAATAGTACTTTCAGTTCGATTGCCACATGTCCGTCGACCAACAAACTACAAAGCAAGCGACACTCTGCTATATGGTACTCATCTGAGCTGAAGGTCTCGCGCACAACCCTAAGGAAACTTGAAAGACGATGGCGACACTCACACTCTGAAGTTGACAGAGCTGTATATATCCAACATCTCACATCTCATCGCATGGCAGTTACTGAATCAATGAGACGTCACCATGCAGTCACTTTAAAAAGATCTCTGAACAAACCTCATGACCTGTTTGCCATAGTTAAGCGTTTGACAAATGAACCTGCCTCACAACTTAAATATGAAATCCACCCTCAAATATTTGCTAACTATCTACAATCCAAACTCTGCCAAATTGACAATAACTCGGCTCCTAACATAGTTCCAGTTCCAGTAGATCAAACTCTACTCACTATCTTCTCAATACCATCTAAACGACAAATCGAAGACACCATTGCTTGCATAAACATGACCACCGCTCATACTGATCCTTGCCCTGCGTTCTGGATCAAAGATCTACGAGCTGATCTCAGTCCCATCATATCCAGACTCATGATTCAATCATTTACAACAGGAACTTTCCCTCGTACCCTTAAGCAAACATCCATAAGGCCATTACTAAAAAACAACAAACTTGACCCTCTTAAACCAGAATCATATAGACCTATTTCAAGTATTCCATTACTAGCAAAAATTTTGGAAAAAGAAGTACAAAAACAAATTCAGGATCATATAGATCTTAACGCCCCACTGGACTCATGCCAGCACGGTTTCAGAGAATTCCACGGTGTGGAAACGCTTCTAACTACTCTGTTCAGCAGCTTATTATCAGGAATTGATAACATCCGCCAAGGGTTCGTCCTTGTTTTTCTTGATATCGCAGCCGCTTTTGATTCTGTTAGCCATGAACGCCTCCTTGAGCGTCTCAAAGGGAAGGGAATTACTGATAAAGCACTTGAGTGGTGTAGATCCTACCTTTCTGACAGATGGCAACAAGTACGATCCAACAATACTTCATCAGATCAGTTTCATCAAAAACAAGGGGTCCCTCAAGGCTCATCCCTTTCCGCCCTTATGTTTAATATATACATGCAGCCTATCTGTAACCTGATTCGATCCTTTAGAGTTAACTGCATGATATACGCGGATGATGTACTTTTATATTTTCCTTTTACAACTGAGAACCCTGATCTCAATCCATTAACTAACTGCATAAATGAAGTATCCAACTGGCTACAATCCCAAAATCTAAGGATCCAACACAAGAAAATGGAGGTGTTATTTATTACACGTAACCAAAATTTCACTGCTCCATCCTTTTTGAAAGTGAATGATGCTAACCTCCAGACCAAGACCACCATCAGATACCTCGGTGTCACTTTAGACCAGAAATTAGATATGAAAGCACATATTAGTAATATTGTAAGAGCAGTATATCACAAAATACGCTCCCTTAGACACCTTCGATCCTTGCTAGAGCCAGACGATTTTAGAACCATCTATCAGGCGCTAATCATACCTCATTTTGATTATGCGAACTCAATTTTACAAGGTCTTCCACAAACCACCTTACACCCACTTCAAATGGCTATGAATGCTGCAGCTAGAGTCCTTCATGGAGCTTCCCGGAAAGACCATATCTCACCTATTCTAAAACATCTTCATTGGCTCCCAATTCAAAGTAGACTCACTTTCAAAATTTTACTAATTACATTCAAAGCCTTCAAAGAACTCTCATCTTCATCAATATCAGACTTGATCCAAACACCACCCCTCAATAGAGACAGAAGGTCAGTAACACTCAATACTCTGTTAGTCCCTAAATCAATATCACAGTGTACCAAAACTACTTCAGACAGGGCCTTTTTATTCTGTGCACCAAGGTGTTGGAATAGCCTCCCTCAAAACATCCGAGCAATACCAGACCTTTTGCAGTTTCGCAAAGCTTTGAAACACTACCTCTTCCTTTTATCTTATCCAGTAAACAATAAAGACATCTCAACCAACCCACAGACCTTCCACTCATACACATACAATACAGATACCCCACAGACCACATACACACAAAACTGAAGCCATGATGATATTATGACTATGTTTATTAATTATATACCCTGTTATCCGAGTTATATTCTCCTGTTTTCTATAAACACAAAGTACTGTTGAATTGTGTATCTCACTGTTTTTTGTGAACCGCGCTGATGCCTAATAGTGCGGTATATAAGAGTCTATAAATAAATAAATAAATAAAATAAATCGAAGTGGGGCATGATTATGGCCTGGAAGACTGTTCTGAAGTCATTTGGTTCCAGAGTGTTCTTTATGAGGCGTAGTGTCCGTAATTTATGGTAGATTGTCCTGATGATATTGTCTATATGAGCATGCATGTCCAGGTGCTGATCAAGTGTTACGCCTAAGTATTTGATCGTTGTCTTGGAGATGAGTTCTGCGTTGTTCACCTTGATTGATGAGGGGGGAGTGAATGACTGGTCCCTTCCAATGAATAAGACTTCTGTCTTTTTTAGATTTATTCTGAGCATTTGGTTGTGTAGCCAGTCTGTGACAGCATTGAAGCAAGAGGAGAGCTGGTCAAGGTTTGGATGGTCTGTGTCTATTGGGGTGAACATTAGGACATCGTCAGCATATACTAGGCAGTTGATGTTAAAGGACCGGATAAGGCTGCAGATGGGCTGCATATAGATATTAAATAATAGGGCTGAGAGGGATGAACCTTGCAGAACGCCTTTCTCTAGTGGGAAAGGGTCTGATAATGAGGAGCCGGACCGGACATGTTGCCATCTGTTACTCAGGTATGAGGCGCACCATGCTAGAGCACTGCCATGGATGCCCTTCTCAGCGAGGCGAGATAGGAGTGTCTTGTGGTCCACCGAGTCAAAGGCGGCTGCGATGTCCAGAAAGATAAGGGCGAAGCCCTTCCTGATGTTATCGAGCCCGATGGTAAGGGAGTTGAATAATGTAGTCAGAAGGGTATCCACACCATGGGACTCTCTGAACCCATGCTGGCAGTAATCAAGGGGAGCGTTGTCTTCGATGTGATGGGTTAGTTGCTGTTGAACTGTTTTTTCCATGATTTTAGCTAGGAGCGGGATGCTCGATATAGGCCTGTAAGAATCCATCTTTGTGGGGTCAAGCTTTTTGTTCTTCAGTAGGAGTCTTATAGAGGTTTGTTTCAGGTCCTGTGGGAATATCCCTGACGTGAAGGATGTTCCTATTAGTTTGGCGAGGAAAGGGCCGAGGTCTGATTTTAGCACTTTTATCCATTGTGCCGGGCACGGGTCGCTTGGAGCCGTGGTGGTGTTTATGCATGTGATGGTATCTTGGATCTCCCTTGCTGTTGGGGGGGAGAAGGAGTTAAGAATGTGGTGGTTGTCTGCTGTCTCATTTAGGGGGGAGGAGACAGGAGGTAGTGAGGTTGTATGTTCCGGGGGGTGGTGATTTGCAGGGGCAATGTGATGGCTCGTCTTCGAGCGAAGGTAGTCTGCATATTCCTGGGGGTCAGGTAAATTTGTTTGGTTGGGGGAGGGCTCCTTTGCCAGATTTTTGACCAGATTGAATAGTTCTCGTGGTTTGTTTATGGCTCTCAGTAGAACATCTGAGTGGTATTGTTTCATCATGGCAGACACAGCTGTTCTATGAACGTCGAGGTAGGTGTTATAGGCTTCCTGGCTCTCGGTTGTCCTTGATCTTCGCCATCGTTTTTCAAGTTGACGCAACCGGCGGAGGGACACTGTAAGTTCAGGTGAATACCAAGGTGCTTTTTTCCTACCCTTGTGGTTTTTCTTGGTAGTTGGGACGTTACTTACTGCGTTGAGGGACTTGTTCCATAATGTTATCATGTCGTCGAGGTTGAGTTCGGGTGTTTCAAGGAGAGGGTGTACTTTCCCAATGATCTCCTGCTCGTTGAAAGGGAGGTAGCGTGTCCGTGTAGTAATGGTGTTATCCACTGGGGTGGGGGGGTGGTTAGATCCACAAAGGGAAGGCAGAGAGAATCTGATTAAACTGTGGTCAGACCATGGAACGGGCTCAGAGAAAGATTGAACTTGTGAGAGGGGTAGTTGGCTATTTGAGGGGCAAATATCAAGTCGAGAGTGTTTCCCTTGATATGAGTGGGGGAGTTAATTATTTGAGTGTAACCTAGTGCTTTGAGGGCATCAAGGAAGGCCTTGGCTTGGGTGTCTTGCAGTGCGGGGAGATTAAAGTCCCCTAATACCCAGTTAGCCGTACGGGGTTTGCTAGGGTTGCATGCGAGGTCAACAATTACTGAGAGGTCATCAGGTATTGGGGAAGGTGCTCTATATATCAGGTTGATGGTATGGTTCTTGTTTGTTGTGCCCTGCCCACATTGTTTGTCGCACACTCATGCCTATATGTGACGTTGGGATTGTCAGTTAAATGTCAATGCAGTGTGGCATCCGAATGATATCTTTACAGAAACATCAACCTTTATAACCACACATATAAAAACACATGTAGGTGGGAAGATAGGCAATACGTACATGAGAAGATCTCTGCGATCAACCTCCGCCTGACCGCTGTGCCCTCCCGTATGTCACCACTGGCTCGTACAGGGGGGCACGTTGGATCATCCTCCAGATCCTCATTAATCTCTGCAGGGATATCGTGCCTGAGAGCAATGTTGTGCAGGATGCAACAGGCTATGATTATCTCTGCCACAGTCATTGGCTTATATTGTAAGGCCCCGCCTGTCCTATCCAGACACCTGAAGCGACTCTTCAACACGCCAAAGGTGCACTCTATGACAGAGCGGCTGGAGGCATGGGCCTCATTGTACCTCCGCTCTGCACATGTCCGTGGCTGACGCACAGGGGTCAGCAGCCAGGGGCGACACCCATATCCTGCATCACCTGCAGAAAGAAATGTTGCATGTGAATGCAGGAGCTCATGTTCACCAAAATTGACACATGTTTAGACGTGAGAAACAAACGCACAACACATTCTGACAGAAACATATGACAGAACAACTATGCAGTTCAGAAAAATAGACATATGATGACAGAAAAGGACCACATGGCCTATCGAGTCTGTACACCCATGGCAAAGACTACAACAGTCCCATATATACCTTTAGAGATCCTCTGTGTGTGGCACAAGCGTATTGTAATGCAGTTAGTGTCCTCATCTCTACCACCTCCACTGTGAGACTATACCACCGATCCACTGATCACAGGTTCAAAGTATATGTCAGAATAGTAACCAAGAAAAAACGTGCTGTCATTTGAAGGAGGCCCACACCCAGAACATGTATGCCATGGAGGTCTGGCAAAGTGTAAACCATATCACCTCTATAAACCCTGTCCACTAAGGTCTACATATCAAGATTGAGCAGTCTGTCTCCATATGCTGCATACTGCTGACCACCAATCGTTTCAGTAGCCGTCCTCTGCACTGTCTCCATCCTGTTCACAGCCTTTTAAAGGTGCGGTCTACAAAATTGCACACTGTACCCCACATGAGTTTGCACCAATGACATATACAGAGGCAGAGTACCTTCCTGTGTATCTGCTACCAATACCTCTCTGTATGCACCCACGTAGCCCCCCTGCTTTTGCCATCACCTTTCCATAATGGTCAGCTACATGAGGATTGGCAGACACAACGACGCCTAGGTCCCACTCATCTACAGTGGCCAAAGGTACTGCACCCCCTATACTGTGTTGCTCCCCTGGTTTGACGCAGCCAAGATGCGTGAACATAGATATGCAAACATGTCCTCCCAGCTGGAAAGGTCCAGAACATCCATCAGATTTTTCTAGACCCCTCCTCATGTTATCTAGTGCCTCCTGGGTGACGAATCCAGTACTGAGTGAGTGTGTGAACCTAAGACACACATGACAAGGGTTAGTTGTATGGATTGGCAATATCATAAACGTTACATGACATACAAAAGCTAGCAGACAATTAACCGGCATCACAGGTGGATGTGAAGGGCACCAACCCCCCCCCCCCCCCAAATCACATGTGGGCAGTTGGCACACACACACACACACTAGGAGGGATCCAGCACCAGGACAGACATATGCACACGGGCGTAGTCACATGAACACCATGTGAAGGTTATGATCATATAATGTTATAATCCTGATGGTCTTATTTCAATTAGTTTCCCTGTTACTATACGTCTATACTCCTGTAACAATGTAAACTCACAACAGTCCTCTGTCTGTCTAACTTTTCTTATCTGTAAACAGCACTGATAAAAAAAAAAGGTTGCTACATATGAGATGTTACATAAATAAATATAGAAAGACATAAATAAATTACTAATCTTGAAATACTCACCCAGCAATATACAGTCCGCATACTGACCTTCCTCAAATTGTCTGAATAGTGCCGAGTGATGCAGGATATAGGAGTCATGGGTGGACCCTGGAAACCTAGGGACCACATTCAGAATATGCAGATTAGCATCACATACAACCTGAACATTCAGGGAATGGTAGTGTTTGCGGTTGCGGAACGCTACCTCCCTGTCTCTAGGCGGGACCAGGGCAACATGTGTGCAATCAATAGCTCCCATCACGTGTGGTATCCCGGCTAACGCCTCAAAGGCCTGGTTCAGGGTCCCCCACTGTTGCCTAGTGTGGGGAAGGGCTATGTAATTCCCCACCCGGCTGACCATGGCACGCAGTACTTGGTGGAGACAGCGTGAGAAGGTGGGGCGGCTCATGCCACCCACTGTGGCCACAGATGACTGGAAACAGCCAGAGGCAAAGAAATGTAAGGCAGCAAGGAGCTTGACTAAACTTGGTATGGCATGGGACCGATCAGTCAGGGGCTCGAGGTCAGGTCTTAGATCCTCAAAGAGCTCCCTAATAGCCCTTGTGCTCAGTCGGTACAGGGAGATGACCTGGTCATCACGCATGCCCTAGAGCTGTGCCCTGGGCCTGTAGAGGCGAGGCTGCCGAGCCTGCACCTCAGCACGCCTTTGGCGCCATGCACACACAGCACCTGCCTGGACCGCCCCCACAGCTGCAGGTCTGATTTGCTGCGGGACTACACCCATGCCCTGTGCCTCAGCCCCATGGACACCATCTCCCCTGTCCTGCAACCGCAGCATCTGCCCACGTCTCAGGGCACATGCAGCAACATAAATAGCCACCATAAACTCCTCCCATCCGGCTACACAAACACACTCAAACACACACACGAACCTGCCTAAACAGTGTACACCTTACAGACCACACAAGACACTACACACACAATACAACACAATACAACCAACACCAATGCAATCAACACCAACACCTGCTCTGACTCTCTCCCTTCCTCTCTGCAAACACACACCTACTCTTCCTCGCCTACAACCCTCAACGTGGACAAGGTGTGCAGGCATAATTATAGGGTTTTTTTTTTACTTTTCGGCCGTTGCGCATGCGCAATTGTGCGAGCGCGGTGCTCGATTCTGCGCATGGGCGTCTGTCTGTGCGTGGCCACACACACATGCACGGCAAGTCGCACATGCGCGGGACGCACACACAACCGCCCATGTGCAGTTGCACAGGCGCGCCGTGTTCGCACTACTGCGCATGCGCAACTCACTGCGCATGCACAGTAGTGCGAGCGCGGCACTCGCCCTACTGCGCATGCGCGATGAGTTGCGCATGCGCAGTAGTGCGAATGCGGCGTGCCTGTGCAACTGCGCATGGACGGTTGTGTGTGCATGCCGCGCATGTGCGACTCGCCACGCATGTGCGTGTGGCAACGCACAAACGCCCATGCGCAGAGTCGAGCACCGCACTCGCACAATTGCGCATGCGCAACGTAACCAACGTAAAAAAAACCTATAAATATGCCTGCACACGTGGCCCACGTTGAGGGTTGTTTGAGGAGTTCGAGGTAGAGAGAGAGTTAGAGAGAGAGTTAGAGAGAGAGGCTGTGGTGGGAGTAGTGGAGGTAGTGTTTTTTGTCTTTTGGGTTTTGTAATTTGTATTTTGTATTGTGTTGTGTAGTGTGTCCTGTATTTTGGTTGGTATCGTAGTCTGTATTGTGGTTTGTAGTGTGATCTGTGTTGTGGTGTGTGTAGGTGAGGGTAGGTGAGGAGGGGTGCGGAGAGAGGAGAGGGAGATGGAGAGGGAGAGGGAGGGTCAGGATGAGGGGGTGGAGGAGGTGGGCCCACCTGTTGATGTTGAGACACCCAGGGCAGGGACTGCACGGCCTATGGAGGCAGAGGCAGGCCCATCTGGTGGGCCACAGGCTGCACAGTGCAGCCACACGGCCAAGAGAAAGAGAATACCGGTGCCTGCCCCGCAGAGGAGGAGGGCTCTAAGGTTCACCGAGAGGGAGAGGGAGAACCACATCCTACTGTCAGGGGTCATAGAGAACTATGACTTATTATTTGGGCGGCTCAGTAGCCGCACAACTGTGGCCACCAGGATGGCAGTGTAGGAGGAGGTGCGTGGTGCAGTGGCCGAGGCAGGGGGCCCCCCCCCCCGAGACGTTGAAAGCCTCAAAAAGAGGTTTTCAGATATTAAACGAGGGGTGAGGCAGCACATAGCCGCCGAGAGACAACATGCTCTGGGCACAGGTGGCGGTGGCCCCTTCACACCATCCCTCTCGCCCCTGGAACAGGAGCTGGCTGCAAGATTGGGGCCTATCTACCTCCGTGGTCTGCCTGAGGCCCTCGACACGGCACATCCTCAGGCAGGTATGTATGCTAACTTTCAGCTACAAGGCCATGCCTGAAATTCCCATTGTGTAGACATCAGGCATCTGCACAGACCCTCCCATACCTGTCACCCAAGCCCCACCATGTACCTATCCTGGTGGCACATGTGCACTGTTCCCTCTAAGCTGTGCGCGTGCGCGCGCGCGCACACACCTCGCCGAGTGAGCGCACATACTTTACAACAGAGCGCACAAAAATTACGCTTCTGATTCTGATAGAAAACAACACAGACGTTCTTAAAATTGAAAAGTTGTTGTGTATTTATGGTTTTCACAAGTTCTATAATATTTTCTAGTGCAATCAATGTGGTGTACATACTGTATTCTGAGGTGTAGTCAAATTTTAAAGTATATAACTCCGAGCGTCGTTATGTGGCGCACAAAAATTTAACCTTCCTTCAAAAGCTGCACAGCTGATATTTTATGCGCACACAGCCTACACAAAATTAGAGGGAATATTGCATATGTGTGTGATATACCCCTGCACACCCTGTTTTGTTGCCATGTCCCGGGGCCACATTCAAAATGTGTCCCTCATCCCATCCCTCTCCCCATCTGTCCCAAAAAGGTCCACACACATGAGCCACTACCCTACCTCCACACCTGTGATTGCCATCCCCTGTATGATTGTGAGGGCCATTGATCAGGGCATGTTTGTGTGACATACTATCTGCACAGTGCTCATGTGCTTGGCAGTGGGCCAGAGGTGATGGATAGTCGTAGTCCGCTGCATAGTGGGTCACTGCCAAGCACATGTAGCACTGAGAAGATAGTATGTCTGAAGAAAATATGCCCTAATCAAAAGCCCACACAGTCATACAGGGGATGGCAAAAACAGGTGTAAGGGTGGGGTATTAGCAGGCATGTGTGGACATATTTGGGGCAGATGGGGAAAGGGATGGGATGGGGGCCACATGTGGAATGGGACCAGGAACAGGAACATGGCAAACAAACAAGGTGTGCAGGGGTACAGCACACACATGTGCCCCCGGAATAGGTACATGGTGGGGACAGACAGGTATGGGAGGGTGTAGTGGGTCCTGTATGCAGCACACATGCAGGGCCTCCCCCCCCCCCCATCATGTCTGTGGTGTCTGTAGCACACACGTATACATAGGTGGATTGTTTAAACATATGTGTGTTGTCTCTGATTGTTCACAATGCAGGTGACTACAGTAGAATGGGGGCCCAGGAGGAGGTGGAGGAGGAGGAGGTGGACCTGGCAGTCCCTCTGAGTCTTGAGGAGCCCGAGGCTGCTGTCTCAGGGGGCAGCACAAGTGCGGGCGAGGAGCCCCTGGAGCCACCCATCACCAGTGGGACAACACTGGGGGCTGCAGCAATGGGGGACAGCCAACACCCCAAGCAGGCACCAGGCACCGATCCAGCTGACACAGGTGTAATGATGGCGGAGCTGAGGGTACACAGCGCATCAGCACGGCGCGATGCCGAAGGTGGGTGATAACAGACTGTCACAACCACAACACACAAACCACTAGTCTCTAGTTGGTGTGTGTGGTGGATGTGGCAACATACCTTCCACAGCTGTTACATGTATGGCTCACGTAGACGGGATGTAGTGGAGAAAACAAAAGGGTATGGCGTATGATAGATGATGTTAATGTGACACACACCAGAACAGCCTAGGGTCAGGTAACACCTACAGATGCAGACATAAGAGGAATGTTGTTTAAGGTCCAGCACGTTGTCAGCCAATAAATAAATACAAGCATTGCCCTTGCAACCGTCTGCCTCATTGCAGACACACAGCCGTCTTGTAGAGAACAGGATGCCACCTGTCCCATAGTCATCGGACAATCAGAGCAGACATAAACAAACCTAAGCATCCTGTCATGTAACGTCACACAGCCTCCATTCCCTCCAGTCTGCATCTCCAGGTGAAAAGCAATCATAGGATATGAAATGAGCAGTCAAAATGTGTTAATACACCCATATACAAGGATTTACAGAGGTGACAGGATCATAGATCATGTAAATATGGTTTGGGGGGAAAAACAGGTCCCTCAAGGCTGCCTGTACGTCAACAACTAAGATCGACTGCTTGGCATACAGACAAGGCCATCAACATGTCCCCTTCCTGTAGCTCAGACAATGAGTCCCCCGATTGCATAGGTTGGGACACACCCACACGATCACACAGGTCAGCTAACGACCTCTGTTGTTTTGTGAAAGACTAGTCAACTCCCAGCTGCCACCCCTGCTGCCAACCGGAATCAGGGAAACACCCCCCCAGCTCTGGGTATCACCGCCCTTCCCCAGGGGGTACCACCTGCTGTGGATTCCTCAACATAACCCTGTCCGTGCATTCCTGGGGTCTGTCCACCTCTGATGCACCCTCTGTTGCTCCCCCTGCTCTGTCCAAACCCTCCATATGTTTACCAAGGTCTACACGCACTGGTACCCAACCCCTCCTCTGTTTTACACAAGGTGTATGTGAACCCCTCTGGCGTCAGACACGTGAAGCAGCAGTGCACTTGCGCACGTAAGGGTTGATATCCTTGTGCTACCACTCCATCCCTCTGAGTCAATAGTGCATCTCCTGTAACCTGTCCAAGCTGCGTTTATCCCTCAAACTGTGCCCCCACTTGGGCTGGCTTTCCTCGACCTTCCTCTGATCACCACTGCTGCTCTCCAGCTGTGGTTGTTGTCCCTGGTTCATGCTTCACCTCCCGTACACGATGGACATGTGTTTGCTATCTGTGCCCAAGCCTGTTGCTAAGTCTGCAGTACGTGGGTGTGTCAGCGCAGCCTGTGGATCTTTGTGTTTGACTTCCACATCAAAGTACTGGACCGTGTCCTGTGCGTGTCTATGACTTATACTACTTTGAGAATGATGTCTCTTACCCCTATCCATGTGTCTACTAGAGTCTGCCCTATCACAATAACGATCTTGTGGGATATGCGTGACATGTTTGTGTCTGACGGTTGATTACTGGAGAGGTATCTCACAGACCACCCTGTGTCCCACCCACAGGCAATTGTCAGGCGCTTGACAGGATCCGCAGTGCAGTGGTGGAGAACACCAGGGAGCTGAGGGAGGTCCGTGGGGAGCTGCGCCAATTCCGGGAGGAGGTCAGAGCCATGCCCTTCACCCGGATGTGTGAGGCCCTGGAGGGCATGCTGTCTGTCATGCGGCAGGCAGTACCAGCACCACCACCACCACCAGCATCGGAAGAGGGTGTAGCACCGGGGGGGTTGCAACGTGGCAGGCGTGGGCGGCCACGCCGTCGCTAATTCCTGTTTCCTTTATCTTTTGAACCACCTATGCATATGGTTGTCCCTGTTTCCTTTATCATTTGAACCACCTATGTATATAGTTTGCCCTGTTTCTCCAAGTTCCATTTCCTGTTAAATGTAATGACCAGACATATGAAAATTGTCGGATGTTTCTGTTCCATGTAAACCGCGCTGATGGCAAATAGTGCGGTATATAAGAAATGTTCATAAATACTTTAAAAAAAAAAAGAAAATTACTGTGACAATAAATAGCTGTCATACACTACATGCAATGTGTGTTTCCAATGTGTGTTTCCAATGTGTGTCCCTGTGGTCCCCTATGTAGTGTGCATATGCATGTCGTGTCCTGTCCCAACGCCGCCCTAGTGGCGAAGAAGCGTCACGGTAGAGAGGGTGGACACAAAAATATTTGTTATTGAGTTTGGTTTAAAGACAGGGCCCAGGTTTTCTTTGTAGTCCTAGTAGCCTTCTGGTAACCAAAAGCTCAAAGGAACATAATAGTCCGAGTGAAGGGAGAATAAAGGCTTTTATTTTCCCTATTGCAAAAAGGTTCAAAAGCTCAGATCTTTACAGCAACAGAAATTGTCCTTATTTCAGGTTGAAAGAAAACAAACAACTGTATTTAACCTGTTAACTTCACAGTAATAACATGAGAAAACAAAGATTCACACATTCCCCCGGCTACAGCTCTATTCCTTGTCTAAAGGCTCAAAGCCTTCCGCCTGACAGTAGCTGCAATCCATTTCAGGGTCCGAAAGGTCGTCAGCGACATCCACCTGCATTGGTTCAAGGTCAGCGATATCTGGTAGCTTGCATTCAGGCTTTTTATACAACGTTTGCACAATGTCCCAATGTTCTGTGTTCAAAGGTAAGCCCTGGTCCTGTGTACCTCTAGACTGAGAACAGTCTCTCTTGCACACGGCTCTTTTACTGGAGAGTCCCTTACTTGATATAGGTTTGTATCCTGAAGTATAAACAGTTCTAGTAGGACAACATTCCTCTATTCCCTGTTCCTCCTGCGTCACAGCGTTCAGGAAATTATCATCAGAAAAACAGTGATTACCTTTCTTTCTTGGCTTAACCCGGCAAGGTGAGGATTGAGACCAGTTCCTGCTGGGGTTTGGCCTTACTTGCACAAGGGTAGGCTTTCGGTTCTCCCGGAGGCCTTCTGCTGGTGTTAAACCACATTCACACCAAAGCTTCCCTCTGTCTGAGCCAAGAATGTTACCTTTTAAAGAAGTTCTTTCATCTTCTTCTTGGTTACTCCATGTTATGTCCTTCAATGGTTGCTGGCCTCTGCCAAACTCAGGTCCAGGACTTTCTAGTACAGTCCTTCTGCTTCCAGGGGTAGCTCCCTTTCGGTATCTCTCCCTCTTGGAAGGCGTGTCCTCTTCACCCCTGGGATGCTCGGGGCGAACTCCTTCACCTGGCTCTGCTGAGTCTGCTGGGCCTGTTCCTTTCCCCAGGACTCCTATTTCCTGGTCCTTCTCTCCCTCTTGGAAAGCCTCTCTTCTCCAGTCATCTGGGCTTTTTTTAAGAGGAATTCTTCCCTCCTCGGATTGGGTGCAGGCCGGTATTGCATCACTGGCCCTGGGGCGTGGCTCCTCAGTCCTCCGGAGGTCCCACTTGCTCCCCCTATATGGCTCCTTGTAATGCTGCAGCCGGTGTCTGCCTCTTTTTTCTAAGCTTAAAGCATTTTCTCCTGTCTGCAGAGGGTCTGCAGTACCACAGTCCCTGACCATATGACCTGCACCTAGGCCCCTCGCTGGTGGGGTGTTTGCACTGCCAGGTATTACTTCTCAGATGCCAGCACATGCCATGTGTGACCTGCACAGTGTGTGTTCACTGCCCCGGGCTGCAGCGGGGCGGTTTACACAGACACCCATGTTGCGACAGGTGGAATGTTCTGAGGTTGCATGTTCAGTGTTCTGATCCATCACCGTGTCCACCCCCTCATACCCCCAACATTGGGTGCATATGTGTGACCATTGCCCCTGCCTGTAACACTGATTACATGCCTGCCCCCCCCAGGCATGCATGTGGCACAGGCAGACATGGGTGGCATGCGTATGTCGGCTGCTGATTTCCGCTAACAAATTTGGTTACCCTACGCCCATCCCTGTGACATGGATGTGCCCGGGACGCCCCCTACATTGCAACATCTCATGCGCCACCCTGGCTTCACACCCCTACACACATGGTTAGCCCCCAAAACTGCATGTGGAGCCAGTCGACGTATGATACCCATGGCTTCCTGTACTGCACATCCCTGTCAACACACATATCCCATGCTGGCATCCATAGTGTTCTGCTAAGTGAGACACGTGACCATTTCAAATTCAACAACATTGTGTATATTTTAAAAAATAAAGGGACATATTTACAATTGTGGGGAGGGGGACAATACCCATCACCCTCCCCCCAAACCCCACCCTCCTGCCACCCCCACCCGCCCTCCCCCCACCCCCACACCAGCCACACCCTCCCCCTGCATGCCCAGTGATGGAAGACAGGGCAGCACAGGGCACATGTGTGGACGTCACAGGCGCCATCAATGATCCCTGTGACGCCCTTCAGGCGGTGGCCGCTGACATGGCAGACGCTCCACCTCGGCGGCCACCCGCTGAATGGCTGCCGCCAGTCACTAGTGCGAGTGCACTAAGAGGTGCACTCGCTGCTCCAACGCATTCAGGGCCACATGCAGGTCCGCCACGCACCTGCCACCACAGACACACATAGTCCCTGGTGTCTGGGTGGTGGCATGTGCGTGCGACCTGTGTGGGGCCCTGGATGGTGGAGCCACCTGGCATGGCTGACGGGAGCCCACAGTGCCCTGTGCTGCACTGTCTTCCAAATCACTCTCCCACACCCCCTCTTCCCCCCCGACTCCTCCCACCCACCCTCAACAACCTCCTCCACCCCTCCCCCCACCCCCACATCACCCACACCCTCTCCCTCCCCTGCCACCCCGCCAACCACCCCTTCCAGGACCCCATCAGCCCCCTCTTCCTCTGGTGCATCTTCTGCCCCCTCCGCCTCCTCCTCTGCAGAATCCAGCACCACCACCTCCACCTCTCTGGCCCGGCGGCCAGTGGGGCGACGCAATGCATATGCGGAGGTGGTGGGCTCATCGTTGTCAGCACCATCTATGGAAGATGACAGTCATCAGCACATTATTATGTGTGTAACATAGCACATGTAGCTATGCAGCCACCACACAGGCTGCTGAGCCAAAGGGACATCTGTTACTGGGCAGCCAGGTCGCCAATACTCACCATCAGCCTGGAGGCGCTCGAGGTAGGCCCGGTGGTGCAGGCGCAACTCGCGCCCCTTCTTCCGGAGATCCCCGACCTGTGGATGTGAAATGAATGGGTGCGGGCATGAGTGACTGCTCACCTCTAGTAGGTGGCCAACATAAACATACATCAGTGTGGGCAGCATCTTGCTGCTCCTGCTCCACTGCTGTGTGTGTCATGTACAGCATAGTTCGTCACATGTCACAGGTGATCTCCAGGAACACCAGGAAAATGTCGTCACATGTGGGTAGCGTCGGTACCAACTGAGCCTGTGTGGGAACGCTACCCAGCGTCCTATATGAAAGCCTTTGGCAGCATCCCACAGTGCGTGCGTGCTGCCTTCCCGCCTGCAAAAACTGCCTCTCTCCAGTTGAGTTTACAGCTGACACAAGGAGTGAGGAGAGAGAGACATTGGGAAAGTGAGAGAGACAGAGAGAGAGACACAACCCGCAAGGGGAGATGGGTGGGTTGTGATTACCTCATCCTGCTGTTCCAGGAGATCACCTGTTACAGGTGATTAACTATGCTATCACCAGGTACAAGCAGGACGTAGTCATCACATGTGGGGAAACCCTAGATGTAGATGCCGGGGAAGGATCCCCAGAGTGGTGAGGGCCTGTGGAGGGCCTCCACTTCCACCCATGGATCTCGGGCATCCTGTAAGAGAGGCGGCTAGGAGTGTATTACGTATGGGAGAGGTTTTGGAGAGCAGCCTGACCAACCAGAGCATGCCTGCGGGAGCCTTTATCCAAGCATTTGTGGCCCGTGAAACGAGGACCAGGTAGCTGCTTCACAAATGTCGTTCATATGTACAGAATGGAGGTGAGCCCGTGAGGCTACCATGACTCTCACATTGTGAGTGGGAACATGGGCCACCACTGAATGGTGTTAGCTAGGTTAGATAAAGGGTAATACACTGAGAAATCCAGTTGGGTAGAGATTGTTTGTAAACTACTGTACCCAAATGCTAGGGATCCGAGACTCAGAATAGCTGAGGGGACCTTCGGTGTTGCTGGGTCCTCTGCAGATGGGAAGCCACAGAGACAGCCTCTTGCTTGCTTCCACTAGGAAGAGAGTGTGGCCACTGGGCTGGTCTCATGTGCAGACACGCGTAGGGGACCACATGCACCATAGATACGATGTGACCCAGCAGCTGATGCATCTCTCGAGGCAAGAGGTGCGCTTGTTGTAGTGCTGTCCAAACACGTTGCACAATGCGAGGACAGAGAGGCTGAGTCAGGTAGGTCTTTGGCAGTCTGGTATCTAGCCTTGCACCTATGAGCTCCAGCGTTTACGTGGGAGTCAGAAAATATTCCACGAGATTGCTGACAGGGCCTACATATTGGAGTACACGCATTGTGTAAGCGAGAGAGGCCTGACCATGTGTTTGTGACTGTGCCTGGATGTGGCAGTCGTCCACGTAGGGCCACCAGAATATTCCCCTGGTACGGACCAAACCGGCAACCACAGACATGCACTTTGTGAATACTCTGGGTGCTTAGGCACGGCTGAAGGGAAAACATTTTTGTGATAGTGGTTTCCTTGATGGGGGGACCAAAGGAACCTTCTGTGTGCTTGTTGGCAGAGACGATGGGTGTACACATCCGTGTGATCTAAAAAACAAAGGCATATCTGCCTGTGTAGGTCAGGAAGTACGTTTTCTCGACAGACCATTTGGAATGTCTTCTGGAATAGGATATTGTTTAGTTCTCTGAAATGTCAGATGTGTCTGTGACCTCCTTTTTCCATAGGTCGGAGGAAATTGTGGGGTGAGAACCCAGAACCCTGTTGGAGATGAGGTACCTCATCCATTGCTCCTTGAGGTAGACAAAGTGTTACCTCTGGATTAAGTTGGGGGGGATGTTTGCAAACTGAATGTCCCCACTATTGTTGGAGGCGGCAGGCTATGTGCATGACGCCTGTACCCTCTTCTATGATGGACACAGTCCAGGGTTCTGATGGTATCTGCCTCCATCTGTGGATGAGGTGACCTAATCTTCCTGTGATTGTGGATGGTTGCTTTCCCTGGAGGGCCAGGAAGGGCAGGTACTCCATCACAGAGGCAAAGGCCCTGTGGGGGATGAGGCTGCTGGGTCTGCTGAGGCAGAGTAGCTCTTGGCTTTCTCTGCTTAGTAGCTTGTTGACCCTTTCTAGCAGCTTGTACTGCAGATTGTCCGTGCTGAGCATAGGACTGTAGTATCCTTTCTTTTTGTAGGGGAAGCGCTTTTCTACAGCTTTGCAGGATCCACAATATTTGAAAGCCTTGTCAAGGTCTAATTGTCCTGCTGGCTTTTATAAACCATTTTTCACCACTACAGGGGATTTTGGCCAGTTTATCCTGTACCCAGTGTTCCAGGTGAGAGGCTTGCAGCCAGCCAGGTGTCCTTGCCCCAATAGCAATGGCAGAGACTCTGCCTTTGCATGACAAACAGTCTGAAGCTGCCCTGTTCACAACATTTGAAATGTTCTGGCTATGCTGGACAGGTGCTTCATAGTACTGACCTGTGTGATCTGCGAGATGTGGACTTACCAGTTGTAGATCTTGTTTGACCTCCGTCAGGAACATTCCCATGTACATGATATAGGCACCTGTCCTGTCTGACAGCTTGAATGTATGGACGACACAGCGACCAATGGCAAATAATGTCTTACACTCCCTACCAGGAGGGTTGGTGGCATGTTGTTTGTAACGTTTCATTCTCCTTCTAGCACACTCCACCATGATGGAGTAATCAGGGAGGTGTCCTTACTGCAGACCAGTTGACGGAGGCACACGATACATAGTAGGCACATGTGAGAATGTGGAGAGGTGGTAAGAGGAATTTTCCACATTCTCTAAAGAGGATTCCGTAGGATCTGATGTAATGGCAGGATGTCTGCCCCCTCTGGAGTTTGTTGATATTGGTGAATCTCTGTCTCCCGTGGCCTGTGCTCACATTGCGTTACTAATGAAATGGAGAGGCCCCCAACTACATGTGTGTGTAGATCCAGGAAGGACATATCTTGAGGAGGGGACATTCTCCTCTTGGGAGAGGCAGGCTTGTCCTACAGAGGTACATCGTTACCCTCTGAGCTGTCAGAGTCATCAGACCCCTCAGGAGATTGGGTGTATCTTCTCTACGGAGCCTCAGGTAAAGTGAGGTATCAGTACCAATTGGCCTCAGTATCGTAGTGACACGGTACAGGTGTGTGGATACCGGTACTCATCAGCACCAATGGTGCATTTGCCAATGCCGGTCCTGCAATTGCTGCACATACCGGTGCTGCACTTTGCAGGGTCTGGGGTGGAACCAGGGTCTTTGATGCCACATGGTGAGCTGCCAGATTGCATTCAATGGCCACAATCCTCTGTTCAAACAACACTGACGATGTCTGTGTATGAGTATTGGCCAAAGCCAGGACCCCAGAGCATGGCACAAGGTGGTTGGACCAGGTTGAGGCCCACAGAACATCATGGAGTCCCATAGTGGCTTTGGGGGTCAGGGACTCCCACTGGAGCTGTTTGCCCGGAGCGTGCTCCTCAAGGGCAATGCAAGTGGCAGTCCGATATTCGAGGGGGATGTACCCTTTCATGAACGGACACGTTTGTGTTTGGTTACCTGAGATCCACGGGAGGAAGAGGATGCCCTTGACGACATGTCTGCCACCGAGGCCACGTTGGTGGGGAAGAGGGTACTGAGCTTGGCTGCTCTGTACTGCCAGCCACTCTTGGATAACATCCCACAGGCCAAACATTTAGACATTTATTGATCTAGCCATTAGCATTTGCAATACCAATCATGGTTGTCAGTGACTGAGAAGGTACTGCACATTATCAGCATATGTTCTGCAGCCGAGGAGTGCTTTTCCATGATTGAGGTGGGATTAGGGCCTAATGGCATACCGGGGGGAGTCCTACAAAGGGGATTCTTTCTCTTTTGTTACAAAGGTTTCATTGTGTGGGTGAATTTGACCTTTTAGGAAATAAACTTGGACAAACAGTGGTAACAATACAGAAAAACAGGCAGACAGTGCCACAGGAGTGGCACTACAATAGCTGTTTTTCAGCAATGACAGGAACAATGACCTGCTGGCTCTGTGGAAAACAATGAACTGGAGAGAGCCATTTGGGAAAGGCAAGCTGACCGCACACAGGCGCTGTGGGGTGCTCCCAATAGCTTTCCGATTGGACACTGGAGACCGTTTGCACGCAGGCTCTGTCGGTACTAATGAGACCCACATATAAGGACTACTTGCTGCTTGTTCCAGGCGATTTTCTGTTCCCAGTGCCACCTGCATGCATAGCTGTGTCTCTGGACATGTGTGCAGTGACACCTATGTGCAGTGTGCCTGGCACCCTGAACACATCATTGCAGTACCCTGTGGCCCCCTTGCATTACATTGCATGACCATGCCACATTTGGATTGCCAATGATGGTGTCCATGGTAAGCCCCCCTAACCCCGTATGTGGTCTGTTGAACACATTTGTGTTGTCATGATCTACGCACATCCTCGGACCCAAACCCACCGGCAACATGATATCCTAACAATCATGGGTGCTGTGTCCCTACATGAAACATTGTGTGGGTGGCCCTATTCACCTTGCCAGGGGCCACTACCATGACATTTGGGTTTCTACAGGGCCCAGTATAGCAATGCTTGACCCACTACAAGCATTGTGTAACGTGTCTCTCTTGGGGATACTGCTAGCTACGTACAACCTAATTTGGACACTGTTGCACAAAGAGCATACTGTGCGTGAAGGACGAGGGAATGACCCAGTATGGGCTATCTTAGGTTGTTATGTTCCTATGATCTGGGCCTTGTATGCTTATGGCAGGTGTGGTTGCCAACACCATGGACAGGGGCCAATGCACCAGAATAGGCTATTGCCACCTGTGCTCATGGGGGGGTTTCTTTCTGTGCTGTGCAACCACAACAGGTGCATGTATCCTTCCAACACCATCACTAATGTTCATCTTCCACAAGGTTTGGGATTCGTAGCAGGTGTGCAGATGTGTAACATGACTCAGCATACATTTATGGGGACATGGCTCTGTTACAGGCCTTTGTAATCAGATCTCATAGCTCATGGGGATGGGGTGCTGTTACACACATCCACATCTGCACCTAGCATACCATCTGGATACATCAAAGACATGTGTGATGAGGTGCTGACCTCACAGATTACGGGAGATGTGCAACCTACCTGCCATAACCTACCACAATATCTGAATGACATACCCACCATTGCAATCCGGTCTATGGCCCCCTGGGGGTTGGGTGTCCTAGCACACATCATCAGCTGCATACACCATAGCAAAAGGGTGACTGACAGTACACCTTACGCAGGTCACAGGACTCCTGGGGATAGGGAGGATGTATTGAACTGTTTAGGCACACACAACCATATCACCAGGGTGACTGACAGCCCACTCTGATGAGCTCTCAGGACTCCTGGGGATAGGGAGGATATATTGATCAACATTGGCACACACAACCATATCACCAGGGTGACTGACAGCCCACTCTGATGGGCTCTCAGGACTCCTGGGGATAGGGAGATTTTATTGAACTGTTTAGGCACACACAACCATATCACCAGGGTGACTGACAGCCCACTCTGATGGGCTCTCAGGACTCCTGGGGATAGGGAGATTTTATTGAACTGTTTAGGCACACACAACCATATCACCAGGGTGACTGACAGCCCACTCCGATGGGCTCTCAGGACTCCTGGGGATAGGGATAATTTATTGAACTGTTTAGGCACACACAACCATATCACCAGGGTGACTGACAGCCCACTCTGATGGGCTCTCAGGACTCCTGGGGATAGGGAGGATATATTGAACAACATTGGCACACACAACCATATCACCAGGGTGACTGACAGCCCACTCTGATGGGCTCTCAGGACTCCTGGGGATAGGGAGATTTTATTGAACTGTTTAGGCACACACAACCATATCACCAGGGTGACTGACAGCCCACTCTGATGGGCTCTCAGGACTCCTGGGGATAGGGAGGATATATTGAACATTGGCACACACAAACATATCACCAGGGTGACTGACAGCCCACTCTGATGGGCTCTCAGGACTCCTGGGGATAGGGAGATTTTATTGAACTGTTTAGGCACACACAACCATATCACCAGGGTGACTGACAGCCCACTTTGATGGGCTCTCAGGACTCCTGGGGATAGGGATAATATTTTGAACTGTTTAGGCACACACAACCATATCACCAGGGTGACTGACAGCCCACTCTGATGGGCTCTCAGGACTCCTGGGGATAGGGAGGATGTATTGAACAACATTGGCAGAGAACCCCAGCTCCAGATAATGTTAGCATACATCAGTGGATCTCAAACCCAGCCGTCTGGTACCCCAAGGTTAGTCAGGTTTTCAGGATATCCACAATGAATATAGATGAGATAGATTTGCATGCTCTGCTTCCGTTGTATTCAGATATATCTCATGCATATTCATTGTGGATACCCTGAAAACCCAACAGGACTAGAGATACCAGTGGACTGGGTTTGGAACCACTGGCATACTTGGATACCATTGTCAACGCCACAAGGGAGTATGAGGCATATGCATGGCTGTCATATGACAGGCATTTCCACAACAAGATGGAGGTACATCTCACCATGTCATGAGGTGTGTGATGTGGAGTTTTGGCCACAGAGGACGAAGTTGAAGTATGGACAGAACTTTCAAAGGAGAATCTTGACCAACACAAGCAAATCCACAACAAACAATGAAATTTGCAGGCATTACAACAAAGACACATGTTCCTTTCATGACTGAAAATACTGACATGCCTTCTTCCACTGTGCAGCCCCCATCCCATGTCTCAGTGCACCAGGAAACTGCTGCCAAAAATTGTCCAGCAACAGAAGCAGTGACCCTGTGTTATCAGTGAACCCCCACACCAGTTTCCATCACAGCCATGGACCCCTGGCTAGACATCTAAGCAAAGAGAACCGATGAGAGATCTCACTAGGGTCATGGTGGGAAAAACTCCCGCATGCAGTATTGAACATCGCGACAATTGTCTCCAAGCCTGCTTCACCCAGGCAAGATCTTGGCCCCCGATAAAAATGGGCAAATTAGAGCAATCCTCCCTTTCAGATCATCTGCTTCTCTACCCCACCCACCCTACATGGTCCCGCCCCAGGACAGGGTCCACACAGCTCTGTCCTTATCGCAGTTGAATCAGTTACCTGAGCCAGACCACAAGTGCAAACAGAGAAGGAGCAAGGGGTAGGGCGCACTAGCTGCCACCAAGGTGGGGTTCCCCAGTGAGTCCCCATACTCTGCGGATGCCTGGCACTGGCGGTCCTCTGAGGCAGCACAGCAAAGCCACTTGTGGGAGATGGGCTCAGCTCAGTTTGGCAAGACAGGCCCCCAGCCCATGCGGCAGGCTGGCTTGGCAGCAAGAGAGAAGGTCATGTCTTGCTCTGGCTTGGGTAACTAGACCAGGAACCTCACCCTGTTGAAAATATGTTGCACACATATATATAATTGTATTGATTATGTTGATCTGGCAATAAAGCTGCAGCCAAGTTTTACCCACAATTGGTGATTAAGATGTTCATTGGACTTTGGGAATGAGAGCAAAGAGTTTATGTTCGGGGGAGGGGCAGACGTGTATCCCACCTGCCTATGTTGTCCTGTATTTGGTGAGGGTCTATGTTCTGAGTGTGCCCGAAGCCAGGTGTTCTGTTAACATGTAGTTTGTACTGTGATATAGAGACCCCTACCGAACCCATGGAAATAGAGAGAAAGGAAGATTCCACCTTTAAAACTGATAGGCAGCTACAGCATATGGCTCACTCTTTACATAGAAAAGGTAAACAGGGAAAGACAGGAGCTGAATTGACATGCCCAGACTCTGACGTAGTAACAAGCCCCGAGCTTAATCAAGCACACCTGTTCAGGGTGGGAGCAGAGCCAAGCCCAGGGGAACAGAATTATAAAACGTTGTCATTAGCTCCCAGGAAGAGGGCAGAGAGAGGAGTCATGAGGGAAGCAGAGAAGGAGGCAAAGCCAGGTGAAGAAGCAGCAGACAAAGGCTGGAGAAGAGGCCAGAGGGCAAGCTGGACAGGTAATTGCAGCTTGGACGGCAGTTGGAGCCGTGGCAGCAGAGAGAGTTGGAGTTGTGGCAGAGAAGCAGCTCAAGGAAGGAAAGACAGGAGAGAAGAGAGAGCTCCTGTATGGCAGGCTTGGAGAGGCTTAGTAACTCCAGGGAGTTGGAGACCTGATAGAGAAACTTCTTACCGGTCTGTGAGAAAAGCCAGCAAACTTGAAGGAAGGAAGGCACGCCCTGTGACCAGGAACTTGCTGGAACAGAGAGAGCAGGGAGCCCTGCAATCAGAAGGGAGCCTTCAGAGTTTACACAGGTGGGAGCCCAGCACAAAAACCTTCCCATATAACTGCCAAGAGTTAGAGGAGAACCACAGAAGAAACTCCAGTGTAACAGGTATTTTAAACCCTTGCTGTGTAGAGTTGTATAAAGGGAAAACACCTGGGTACAGAGAGGGAAGTTATTTTAAATCCCTTAGTAACCATCTGCAAACAAACACTGCCAACCCTGATATAGAAGATATGCAGATAGACTCTAATGTTGAGGACATAGCAGATATGCGAATGGATTGCACGCTGTGTTTGGCTGACCACATTGAGTCACTGTGTTAAAACCTGGAAGTAAGAGTGCTGACTTAACAGCAAAGAAAAAGGAGGTATTTTTCTTTGTTCCAAGAAGCTGTTTATTTTCAGTTTGTACTACGAGCACTGTATTGTTTTGGGAACCAGAGAGTGAAGAAGCACTTACCTTAATTATTGTATATAATCCTCATGCTAAACTCCTGGACACTGTTCTTATTTGTTCTGCACCGAAGTTCTGTTTGGGAGGGGAAAAAATCCTTGTCATTTTGCCTTAAACACTCGGACTACAACTGCTTCTTTATCAGAGAGCTAAAAAAGGGACTACATATCCCAAGAGGCCTTGCAAGAGCCCTAGCTGTAGTCTCACTTTCTGCATAGAGAAATTATCATGGCAGACCAACCCTCTGCGCCCTAGGCGGAGGGCTGGCCATGTGGTGACAGTACGTAGGGATCTGTACTGTAGTAATTAGACTTGTTCAGCTTTTCAAATAGGCTCTGTCTTGGATCCACTCCTTTTCTCTCTTTATACACAGTCCCTTAGTGCACTCATCTCTTCCCATGACTTATGCTGATAACTCCCAGATCTACCTCTCTACACTTGAAATCTCCCTGGCAATCCAGACCCAGATCTCTGCCTGCCTTTCTGACCTTGCTGCTTGGATTTCTCACCGTCGCTTGAAATTGAACATGGCCAAAACTGAGCTTCTTATTTTTCCCCCTAAAACCTCCTCTCTTCCTCCTTTCTCAGTCTCTGTGGATAACTCTCTACTCCTCCCTGTTTCCTCAGCTTGCAACCTTGGGGTCGTCTTTGACTCCTCTCTATCCTTCTCCACACACATCATCTGATAGCTAAGACCTGCCATTTCTTTCTTTATAATATCAACAAAATCCACCCATTCCTTTCTGAACACACTACTAAGACACTTTTCCACTCCTTAATCACCTCCTATCTTGGCTATTGTAATCTCCTCCTTTCTGCTCTCCCACTGAATCATCTCTCACCCCTTCAATCTATTCAACACTCTGCTGCATGGCTGATCTTCCACCAGCCTTGTCATGCTCATATTACCTCTCTTCTCAAGTCACTTCATTGGCTTCCTATCCGTTTCTGCATCCAGTTCAAACTTCTCCTGTGACTTATAAATGCATTCACTCTGCAGCTCCTCACCACCTTTCCTTTCTTATTTCTCCCTACACCCCTCCTCGGGAACTCTGCGCTTGTGGCAAATTGCTTCTCCAGGAACCAGCAGGAAGTCAGTCCTCACATATGGGTGACATCAGCACTGATGGAGCCCGCATGGAGCATTTCCCGTTTTCAAAGAAAGCCTTTGGGAATGCCACCATGCATGCGTGGTCCCCTTCCCGCCCAAGGGTGCCATCTTGATCCGTCTCCCTTTTTCCGATGGTCCACGTCGTCCCCGATGCCTGTCTGCACATGTGGGCGGCGCAGTGGTGCCTCTGCGCTCAGTGGGCTCAGGTGACGGGCGATCTCCGGGATGCCATCTTGATCACCCCCCAACTGTCTGAGTCCCTCGGCTGGTGGTGAGACACCCAGAATCTACTTCGGGGCATGCTGTTCCAGGCCTCACAGCATGATGTGGTTTTGACCATGGTCACCTCCCTAATGGACTGGGGAGCACATTACGGTGAGCTCCGCACGCAAGGAACTTGGCCCCTCAAGGAGTCCCTTCAACTGAAGAACCTCCTCGAGCTCCGGGCGGTCTTCCTCGCCCTCCGGGCGCTCAGGCAATGCGCTCACCACTGGACAGTGCTTGTCCAAATGGATAACAAGGTAGCAATGTTCTATATAAACTATCAGGGGGGCACCAGCTCGTACAGCCTTTGCCTGGAGGCGGTATCCCTATGGTCCTTTGCAATTCGCCAAGGCATAGTCCTTCGAGCCACCTATCTCCCAAATCAGGGCAATGTTTTAGCAGACAGGCTGAGCCAGATCCTCCAACCACACAAATGGCGCCTTTGCCCACAAATGGTGCAGTGGCTGTTCCAGTGCTGGGGAACTCTGGTCCTGGACCTCTTTGCCAGGCCAAAGAATTTGCAGCTCCTGCGGTTCTGTGGACCAGTTCCCCATCCAAGCAGGGAAGTCTCCGATTCCTTTGTGCTGTCGTGGACAGATGACCTCATGTATGTGTTTCCTCCCACCCCGCTCAAAGCACGAGCTTCTCTCAAGATATGAGACAGGGCCTCGGTGATTTTTTTGGCCCCGCAGTGGCCTCGGCAGCCCTGGTTTCCGCTGCTTCTCTGCCTCTCATCGGAGCCTCCAGTTCCCCTCGCCTTGTTGACCCAGGATGAGAGTCTCCTACTCCACCCAAAACTGAGATCTCTATCCCTCATGGTTTGCCATCTGACCGGGTCCCGCTAGCCCCTCTTCATCTCTCGAAGGAGATCTAGGACATATTGCTGGCCTCATGCAAAGACTCGACCAGGAGGGCTTATGCCTTCAAGTGGCATCGGTTCTCAGTCTGGTGCTCGGAGATGCGGGCCGACCCATTCTCTTGCCCCACCCATCTGGTCCTGCAGTACTTACTCCATCTCTCACAGGCAGGCCTGAAGTCCAACTTGGTCAGGGTCCACCTGAGTGTGATTTCGGCCAACCACCACCCAGTTCAGGGTGAACTCCTCTCAGGCCAGCCACTGATTTCCCGCTTCATGCGTGGGCTGCTTCTCTCCAGGCCCCCCCATCCAACCACCTCCAGCGGAGTGGGATCTCAGTGTTGTCCTCATGCAGCTAACCTGGCCACCCTTCGAGCCGATGGCATCCTACTTGCTTTGGCACCTTTCCTGGAAGGTGATTTTTCTGAAAGCCCTCACCTCGGCCCAGAGGATCAGTGAGCTTTAGGCCCTGATGGCCTAAGCTTCATACACGAGATTCTACGGAAACTGGGTGGTTCTCCGAACGCACCCTAAGTTTCTCCCAAAGATTGTCTCAGATTTCCACCTCAATAGTGCTGCCAACCTTCTTTCCGAAGCCCCACGCCGAATGGGTGTCTGCGATCCTCCACACCCTCGACTGTAGGAAGGATCTCTCCTTCTACCTGCAGCGCACGCAGGCCCACTGCAGGTCCGAGCGACTCTTTTATCTCCAATGACCCTGCCCATTTGGGGCTTGCGGTTACCAAGCGGACCCTCTCCCTCTGGTGTGCGGATTGTGTTGCCTTCGCCGAGGCTCAGGCTGGGCTACCGTTGGAAAACTGAGTCACGGCACATGGTGTCCGTGCGAGGGCAGCATCGGTGGCATATCTGCACTCTGTGCACCTGGTGGACATTTGCTGAGCCGCAACATGGTCCTCAGCTAACACCTTCGTGACGCATTACTGCATGGAGAGGGAGTCCGTTGGGACAGTGCCTTCGGCCAGGTCATACTCCGTAATCTGTTTGGGGTTTAGGCAACTCCGGCCCTCCAACCCTTCTTCTGTAGCTACCAGGAGTGTGGTCTTCCGGGGACCCGGAGACCTCAGGCTGTCTTTGGTTACCAGTGTCTGCTCAAGGCTCGCCGTGGCACTTTCTATAGGCTTGGTAGCCTGTAGCTGGGGATTCTCATATGTGAGGACTGACTTTCTGCTTGTTCCTGGAGAAAGCGTAGATACTCACCTGTAGCAGGTGTTCTCCAGGGACAGCAGGAATCGGCCCTCACAACCCACCCTCCTCCCCTAGGAGTTGTCCACTCTTTTTTGGACTTTTTATCCTTTGCCTGAGCTATGTCATCTGACTAATCAAGATGGCACCCTTGGGCGGGAAGGGGACCACGCATGCATGGTGGCATTTCCAAAGGCTTTCTTTGAAAGCTGGGGAAATGCTCTGTGTGGGCTCCGTCAGTGCCGACGTCACCCATATGTGAGGACTGATTCCTGCTGTCCCTGCAGAACACCTGTTACAGGTGAGTAATTATGCTTTCTATCTGTGCCCTTCTATTTCTTTTTTTTTGTATTTATATTTTTATTAAACACTTTTCATCCTTTCATACATAAATCACCTTTTTTACATCAATCTCTACCATATATTCAATTACATAACTCCCCTCCCAATAACACAGCCCCTTCCAACTTCCCCCTTATACCAGACTACCCGAACTAACCCCTATTGCCCCTTTAGCCCATTCTCCCCCTGTTCCCCTTCCCCCTACCCCCCTTGAAACCCTCCCTCTCCTCCCCTCCCTCCCTGCCCCCACTACCCCTTAGTATCCCTCTGTAGTTAGATCAACACCTTGCCCCATAACTTTTCAAATCAAGCGGCCGTTAGTTTTTCCATTAGATATATTTGCCGTACTCTATCCACGCAATGCTCCACCCTCGGGGCATCCCTTTGTTTCCATCTATATGCCAACTCACAGCGGACCGCACACAAGCATGCCATTATTTGCCTCCTTTCTCGCTGTGGCCCCCCTTCAGACCACCATCCCATCAAGTAGCCACTTGGGTTCAATGCCACCTCCACTCCTACCACCTCCCCAGTCCACCCACGAATCGCCTCCCAATACCTCTGTATCTTGGAGCAGGTCCACCAAATGTGGTAAAAGGTTTCTTCCTCTCCACACTCTCTCCAGCACATTTTGGATGTTGCTGGGAACATCTTATGCAGACGGATGGGCATATAATACCATCTCATTACCACCTTATACCAATTTTCCCTGATGGCTACTGACAATGGTAATTGCCTTACCTGGTCAAAAATATTTTTCCACTGCCCCTCCTCCAGTTCCATCCCTAAATCTCCTTCCCATTCTAGCATGTACCTATGTTTATTATCCCTTGTTCTCTGTATTGCCTTATACAGCACAGAGGTTAGGCCCGGTGAGGTCTTCTTGCCATACCATATCACTTCCAATGGTGTATAATCCTGCTCTAATCCTTCCTTCCCCAATTTCTGTCTAAGAAAATGCATCACCTGCCCATAATAGAATTTATCCCCTTCCCTCAACCCATACTCCTCCTTCAGATCTTCAAAGGGAACCCATTCTCCTCCATCCACAAATTGATAAAACCACTTCAGCCCTCCTTTTGCCCACCTTCGATATCCTCCCCCTTCTCTCCCAGGGCGGAACTCCTCCATGTGGCACATCTCCCTCATCACAGAAAATTGGGCCCCCGACCCTTTCTTTCCATTCCTCTAATTTTATCCCACACTTGAAGTACCTGATTTACATATGGGTTATCCCGCACTTTTGCCCCTTTCTCTCCCCTCCCCATCAAGGGGAGGCAGGCCAAGGGCTTCCCCCCTCCATACTCACCCTCACCCTCCATCACCACTTAATTTTTCCTCTCTACCTCTTCCCGCCAATCCATCATATGGCGAGCCTGGGCCGCCCGGTAATATGCCTGAAAATGTGGCATCCCAAACCCCCCTCCTCCCTCCGCCTATACATCACAGCTCGCGCTATCCTAGGTGGCCGTTTCTTCCAAATATATTGGTTCACCCTACCCTGAAACCCTCTCAAATGTGCCCCTGGGATGGCCACTGGTAGGGCCTGGAAGTAGTACAGTACTCTTTGTATTAAGTTCATTTTTACTGCCGCTATCCTGCCCAGCCACAAAATCTCTGCTCTTGCCCATCTCTGTAGGTCCTGTCCTATCTCCTTCCAGAGTTTACTGTAGTTCGCCTCATATAATCTCTGCGGCTGGGCCGTTATATTGATCCCCAAATATCTAATAGCCTTCTCAGCCCACTTAAAGGGGTATCTTTGCTTCAGTCTCCCCAGTGTTGGCTTGAGGAGGTTAATATTCAGGGCCTCTGTTTTATCCGGATTCTTTTTTTTTTTTCCATTTAACTTTTTATTAACTTCGTTCCATATATAATACAAACATTTTCTTAACCCATCATTTTATATTTTTTACAACAATCGACCATCAACCTTGCTGTTATTCCCTGGTAACTATTACAACATTGCATACTTTCTAGTCTTAAACCCTCCCCCCCCCCCCCCACTCTTCCCTCCCCTCGCTATTACCCCCTTCCCCTTGTTTGTGCTTATTATCTCGCAACAATTCTCACACACTTATTACTTATATATATGTGCTTTCGCTGGCTGGCTTACTGTCTATGCTTTTGTGCTCCAAACAGTTTTACATTGGCCCTCACCCCTTCTCTCTTGCTTTCCATTTGTCCAACCATCTCCAAACACTCTTCCATAGTTCCACACCCTTACCCCCCTTCCCATGATGCAACCCTGTCAGTCGATGCATCAAACACAGCTCCACCATTCTTCTAATAAAACCTTTACTCTGGGGTTTTCCCGACCCTGTCCAGTGTTGTGCTATTTTGCATCTAGCGGCCACTATACAATGATTCAGTACCCCCCTTTCCCTCTCCGAAATATCCTACTCCAAATGATGTAAGAGACAAACCTCCAGCACCTTTTGCAGTCTACAGCCTGTCATTTCATAAATTATCAATATCACCTCGTCCCAATATCCTTGAATCTGTTCGCACTTCCACCACATGTGTAACATATCTCCTCTCTCCTGACAGCCTCTCCAGCACCTATCAGATAACCCCAACCCCGCTCTTTTTTGACGTATCGGTGTCCAATACCACTGGTATAGTATTTTATAAGCATTTTCTTTTATTTGAGTGGCTATAGATATTCCTGCGACTGTCTGTATTACCTTATCCCACCTCTCTTCATTCCACTGTACTGCTAAGTCTTCCTCCCATTTCTTCAGAAAATCCAATTTGCCCTCTCCTCCCTCCATTAATCCTTTATAGATCTTAGACAATGCTCCTTTTTGGCCTAATTGTCCTGAGCATAGGGCGTCAAACCATCCCGTTACTCCATAGGTCCCGCCACACACTCTGCTGCCGCACAAAGTGCCTAAACCTGGATATAACTGTAGTAGTCATTATTAGACAACCCATATAAATCCTCAATACCCTCAAAATCCCTAATTCCCTCCTTATCCACTATCTGGGAAAGATGTGTTAATCCCCGTTGTCCCCATCTGCGCAATGTACTTACCCCTGGCCCCTGTCCCCTCTCAAAACATGCCTCTAAGGTCATCCCTTGTATATATCCTTTATTTTGTATTAATACTTTCCTATATTGTCTCCAAACATTCAAAATATGGACTATGAAGGGGTTAAGGGCGCTGCTTGCAGGTGCTTTACTTCCCCTCCATTTCATCCTTTCCATTCCAACTCCCCTTACGGAATCTTCTTCCATCTGAACCCAATGCTTCTGTTTTTCTCTGTGCCATTCATAAAGCGTTTTCAGTTGCGCTGCTACATAATATTTGTTAAAGTTGGGAACCCCAAGCCCCACCTCTCCCCTTGCTCTCTGCAGGATTGACATAGCAACCCTAGGGCTTCGATTTTGCCATATAAATCTATTAATGCTCCTTTGTAAATACTTTAAGTTTGGACGTGGTACCAATATCGGTAGTGTTTGGAATAGAAACAGAAGTCGGGGTAGGAGCATCATCTTTACAGCTGCAATCCACCCAAACCAAGATAAGTATCCCCACCCCCACCCAGTCAGTAAGCTTTCTACTTGCCCAAATAATTTTATATAATTTAGATCATACAATGCCTCCAACCTACTGCTTATTCGGATCCCTAGATACCTAATCACCCCCTTGGCCCATCTAAATGGGTACTTCTTGTGTACCATTACCTGCTCTTCCTCTTTTAGTGACAAATTTAGAATTTCAGATTTCGTCCAATTTATAGTGAATCCTGACAGTCTCCCATATTCTTCTAATTCCCACATCAATATTGGTATAGAGCATCTCGGTCTGGTCACACTCAATATGATATCATCCGCAAACAAGGATATTCTATACTCTGTCCTGCCTACCATTGTACCCTTCAGGTCCTCCCTTTCTCTCACTCTCTCTGCAAACGGCTCCACTGATATCACGAATAGAAGGGGTGACAATGGACATCCTTGCCTCGTCCCTCTCCCCTGCTCAAAGAATGCCGAATATGCTCCGTTCACCCGAACACAGGCTTTCGGGTCCCGGTACAGTGCTTTTACCCAACCAATAAACTCTCCTCCCAACCCCATTCTGTTCATTACCTGAAATAGAAAAGGCCAGGGCACCTGATCGAACGCCTTTTCCGCATCTAAAGATATTAGCATTGCCTCCTCTTTATTTTGCCCCACCACCCATATAGTATTTAAAATCTTTCTAATATTGTCCGCTACCTGCCTCCCTGGAATAAAGCCCGCTTGGTCTTGCTGAATCAATTTCCTGATTACCCTATTTAAACGTGTAGCTAATATTTTAGCCAATAATTTAGCATCCAAGTTGAGCAATGAGATTGGTCTATACAAGGAGCATTATAGCTTTATTTAACTGTTTTTGTTCCTCCTCCTCCAGTTTCGGTAGCTTTATCGAGTTTAAATAACTTTGTATTCATTCCGAATCCAGAGACGCTCGAGCTGCATATAGCTCTTGATAATATCTTTTAAAGGCTTCGCGAATATCCCCATCTTTATGAACTAATATCCCTTCCCTGTCCCTAATTTTCAATATTTGTGATCTCAGTTTCCTTTGTTTCAACTTCTGTGCCATATATCACCCTGCTTTATTTCCCCCTTCAAAAAAATCTTGTTTCAATAATTGCATATGGTATCTTATAATTTCCGCCTGCATAGCATTTATCTGTGCTCTTAAAGCCAACACTTCGCCTCTATATGTCCCTTTTCTATCTTGTGCATCTAATGCTTCTAATTCTATTAATTGTTCTCTTAATTCCCTCTCTCCCTCCTTTTACGTGCCCTCCATTTAATGAGAATTCCCCTCACTACTGCCTTGTATCTATCCCAAACTCCCCCCAGGCCACCTCACCATTATAGTTCCATCTAAAATATTCCACTGTCTCCCTCTGTCTCTCCACTAACCCTCTCGTCCTCCAGTAGGGATTCATTCAATCTCCAAAACTTAGTTCCTCCCCCCTCCCCTACTACTGCTAGCCTGACCGCCACTAATGCATGGTCTGACCATGTTATTGGATCCATTTCCGCCCCCTTGACCCTACCCGCCAGCTCCTTTGTTACCCAAATGGCATCTGTTCTAGAATATGAGCCATGCATGGGGGAAAAATATGAATACTGCCTTTTCCAGGGATATTGGAATCGCCATACATCCATCAAGCAATGCTGTGTTACAAAGTTTCGGTATTTACTCCTATCCGCTCTCTTGCCCTATCTTTTCCCCGTTGCATCCCTGGCCAGATTCCACGTTAAGTTAAAATCCCCCCCACAGATGAATTTTCCATTTCCTAATTGCCCCACCGCATCATTTAATTTTGTCCAAAATTCTCTTTGCCCCCCCCCCCTTGTTGGTGCATATACATTTATTATACAATACCATTCATTCCCTATTTTTAACCATACCAATAGATATCTCCCCCATTATCTCTGATTGTCTATCCCTCCACCTTAAGTTTGGAAGCTATGAAAACAGCCACCCCTCCCTTCTTTTTTTCCACTGTGTTTGATGCATATAGACATGTCCCATACCCCTTAAGTATGACCATGTGTTCTGTTGCCCGTGTTAAATGCGTTTCCTGTATGAGCACTAGCGACGCTTTTTTACGTGTTATTTCTTTACACAGTTTCTGCCATTTAAGTGGCGATCTAAGCCCTTTGACATTTAATGTTGCTACTTTTAACTCACCTGATTTTTTTTGTATTATTTTCCCCTCCTTCTCTACCCCGCATCTTCTCCCGCCCCCTCCCCCCTTCCCCTCCCTCCCTCCCTCCCTCTCTCCTTCCTTCCCCCCTCCCCCCTACTTCCCTTCCTCTCCCCTTTTCTCAAGGGAGACTTGACTTCCATTTTATGTAACTGTCTATCAGACCACAGCCTGCCCCTGCCCCTCTATCAACCATCCCCCCATCCTCACCCATACCCACCAGCCCAACTCACTCTTCCTCCTTCACCTCCCCTACCTTCCCCGACCCTTTATGTACCATCTTGCCCCCTCAAACCCCTTGCCCCCTTCGCTCAGCTCCCTTCTCCCGTCTCTCCCCCCAGCGTCTTTATTAACGCCATTTCTCAAAATCATAGCCCTCTTCTCCCTCCCTTCCCCTTGCCCCACCTCCCTCCTTGCCTAACCCCCCTCTGCCCCTGTCCTCCCTCCCTCCCTTCCCCTCCCATTAAGCTCCCTCCTCCTTAACCACCCTTCCGTAAGAGACATTGATCAACAACCAACAACCTCTCCCTTATGAGATACCTCTGTCACAAGTTTATAGATTGTCCTCATCTTCAGCCTGCTTCCTTTTCCACCATTTTTCCTCTTTGGCTGCCTTTAGCGAGTCTCGCCAGCCTCCTGCCACCTTCTGATGCTCTATGCCACTGCAGGCTCTCCGCCCTAGTTGTAGTTGTTCTGTTGTCGGTTGATTTAGATGAACCTCCCGCAGCCTCCGGAAGGTTGATTAATCCCAAATCTTTAAGAGCTCTCCAGGCTTCCTCGCTTGTCTTCACTCTCCGCGACCTTCCTTGCACTGTAATCAGTAAGCCAAAAGGGTACATCCATTTATATATCATATCTGCCCTCCTCAAATAAGCCATGACGTCCTTCATCACTCTCCTGCGTTGTAGCGTGCCCTGAGATAAATCCTGAAATAGTTCCAGTTCATGCTCTTCCCTCTTGAAATGTCTCAATTTCCGGGCTGCACCCAGAAGTCTTTCTTTCATTTTATAAGAGCTCAAACATACCACAATGTCTCTCGGTCTATTATCTCTTACGGGCCCCAATCCTCTATGAGCTCGCTCTATTTGTACAGGGTCCCCTTCTCCCCCCTCCTCTGGAGCTGTTGCTTTTAATAGCGCTCTGAAGACTTGTAGAATAACTTCATCACAGTTCTTGTATTGGGGATCCTCTGGGATCCTCGCACTCTGATGTTGCATCTTCTGGAGCGATCCTCCAGATCCTCTGCTTTTACCTTCAGCTCCTCTTGGGCCTGCTTTAGTTCCTCCCATCCTTTTTGTATATTTTCCGTTATTTCCCCTTGTTCCAACTGAGTCTCTGTTTCTTCCACCCGATCTCCCAGATCCGTTAGATCTTGCCTGAATGCTTGTAATGTCTCTTAACTCATTTTTTACTCCGCTAATTTCCACTTTAAGTTCCTCTTTCAGATCTGTAAGCCACTTTTTGATCATGTCAGCCATTCCTGGACTCTCCTCTCCCTCCATCTCCTTCTCCTGCACCAGCACTCTTTCTTCCACCTTTTTTACCTTCCTTCTCTCCCTTATGGCAGCAAATTTATTTTATAATTTTATGGTGTTTTATTTCTATTAATTATTTATGTTGGATCTTCTTGATATGTCTCCTCAGCTTCAAGCAGCCTTGATGGCCCTTCTGCTTATCTTCCCTTTATTTTCACTTCACTACACTGCCTCTTACTTGTATTTTGGCCGTGGCTGCTACTACCATTGCTGCTCTTCTACCAGCTTGCTGATACACTGTCTTCTCTCCCGGCCTGTTCTGCTCTGCTCGCTCTCTTTATTGCTCTCCCGATCGCCGCTTTCACTGTCACGTGTCCCTCCGATCGGGCCCCGCTCTGCTTCCGATCGGACAGCTCAGCCCCAATTCGCCGTTCTCACCGCCTCCTTCACACTCCTGCCGAACAGATGCTCTGATATTGCAGGCCCGACGCACCTCGATCCTCCTGTCTCACTGATCCACCGCTGCCATCCGACACGTGTCAGCCCGATCGCGTCTCAGTCTCCTTTTATCTGGCACATCTTGTAAGCACCGCAGCCCGCACTGCCTCTGATCGCTCTCTGGGGCTTCCTCCTCTAACTCCCCCACATTTCTCCTCCAATTTTGTGCTTTTTGGGGTGCTACCCCCTGTTTTGGCAGGCCGTAATGGCGGAGCTTGAACGTTACACCACCATTTGCTCCGATGATGTCACCATAAGTCCGGATTTATTTTAAATCCTGAGACTTCTCCATATTTCCCCAGCTGTTCCATAATCTCTAGTAAAGACTCCTCCGGTCGAGACACCACCATCAACACATCGTCTGCAAAGAGAGATATCTTGTGGTGATGTCCCCCCCCCTCTTCAACCCCCTCACCTTTTCATTTCCCCTTATTGCTCACGCCAGAGGCTCGATTGCAATAGCAAACAAAATCTGAGAGAGAGGGCATCCCTGACGTGTCCCCCTTTCTAAATTCAGAGCAGTGGTATATCTCCCATTAATCTTTACCCACGCTTTAGGGCCTCTGTAGAGGGCCTGCACCCATTTCATATATTTCGAGGGTGCATATACGTTAACCATAGTGACCTTGTCCCCCTGCCACTCCCCACCCAGGATCAGTACCCATCCCTCATTATCTCTTGTTACCTCGCTCACCCTAAAGGAACTATCCCGCCTTATCAATATGGCTACCCCCCTTTCTTACTCGCCTCTTCTCCCCTTAATCCCCCAAAGTACTGATATGGGAATATCGCATTCCGCAGCAACCCCTTGTTCTTTCTCCTCAGGTGGGTCTCTTGCACCTTTACTATCTCCCATCCCAGTTTGTTAACTTCTCTAAACAACTGGTGTCTTTTGCGTGGGTTATTTAATCCTTTAGTATTGATTGATCCTATCTTTCCCATCGGGTCCTTCTACCCTGAGCAGATCTATCCCTACCTACCATCATCTGGGCCCCATCCCAAGGATGATCCCCCTCCTCCCCTCCCTGCATTACCACTCCCTCCGGAGTAATTGGTTCATTTCCGGTGATACTCCCTGGGCACTCGCTCTCTATTTCCCTTACACCTACCCCCCCCCCCCACCCATCCCCTCAGCTTTCCTTTCCAACCATACCCACCTCCCCTTTATCAGCCTCTTACCCCCTTTATCCCCTTTTTAATTTTTTCAAGGGTACAATTCCAATTCAAATAGTCCCTTACATAAAGAACAACCCTGTCATTTTCCTTAACCGCTCCTCTGTGAATCCCTCCTCATCCCCCCTCCCCATTGACCCCCTTTTTAAACATTTTATATACATTTTCCTGCATACAAACAATCCTTATTTATTTTATTTATTTATTTGCAGTCTCTTTTATACCGCGCTATTCGACATCAGTGCGGTTTACAATGAACATAAGAGTTGCACATCTCAATTTCGTGATTTGTGCTTACAGTGAAACAGGTATAATAACTTGGGTATACATTAAACAGGAAAATTAAACTTGGGTATGCATTAAGCAGGTATAACAGGTAAAATAGGGTATAAATAACCAGTCCCTTAACAAGGAGACACGATGAATAAATACAGTCTACTTTATGCAACAATATAATGAGTTATGCGGCACTGCATAAGTTTCTCATGGTGGTTGGAGGGGAAGGTGTGATTGCGAGTGATCAGACTGGGAATGTGACGTGTATGAGTTTGAGGTGCTGCATTGAGATGTGAGAGTGGGTGAGTGTGGGGAGAAGACTGCATCATCGTAGTGATGAAGAAAGAGGTGCCGTTTCAGTGCCTTCCTAAATTGGGAGAGTTCACTGATGGTTCTGATAGTTGCTGGTAGTGCGTTCCAGCAGGATGGAGCAAAGAAGGAGAAGGCTCTGGATCTAGTGAATTGAGAACACTTCGTGCTTGCCTTAGGTAATATGAGAGTATTTGCGGCATTCGATCTCCTTGCTCGTTTGGGAGGTGTGATTGAAATTAGATCAGTAATGGCAGTAGCAGGGTATTTATTGATGGCTTTATGGGTCATAATTAGGATCTTGAATGAGATCCTGGCTTGTATGGGTAGCCAGTGCAATTGTTTTAGTATTGGGGTAATATGAGAACTTCTTGAGGCTCCATGAAGGATTCTTGCAGCTGAATTCATTGCAAGTTGTAAGGGGTTAGTCGTGCACTTAGGTAGACCATACAAGATTGCATTGGCATAGTCAAAGTGAGGCATTATTAGGGCCTGAAAGACAGTTCGGAAGTCATCAGGTTCTAACAGTTGACGCAAATTGCGGAGGGTCCGGATTTTATGGTACACCGACTTTGTTATGTTTTTGATATGAGCCTTCATATTAAGTTGCTGATCAAGCGTTACACCTAGGTATCTTACTGTAGTCTTGCATATGATCTCTGCGTCACGAACCTTGATAGACAGGGGTGGAGTAAAAGCCGGATTCCTGGTTACGAAGAGGGCTTCTGTCTTTTTGAAATTTAACTTAAGCATTTGTGCATTTAGCCAGTCTGTGACAGCGTCAAAGCACCTGATAAGTGGGGATAGTTCAAGATGTTCTGTCGAAATTGGCATGTACATCAAGACGTCGTCAGCATAGACCAGGCAGTTGATATTAAATGATTGGATGAGATCACAAATGGGTTGCATATAGACATTGAATAGCAAGGCGGATAGAGATGAGCCCTGTGGAACACCTTTAGTTTGGGGGAAGGAATCGGAGTTGGAGGGGCCAGAACGGACATGTTGCCAGCGATCAGTGAGGTATGAGGCGCACCATGACAAAGCTGAAGCTTGAACTCCCTTCTCTCTGAGGCGTAGCAGGAGAACTTCGTGGTCTATGGTGTCGAATGCGGCAGCAATGTCCATGAAGATCAGTGCAAAGCCTTGTCTGATGTTATCGAGACCTAAGGTTATGGTGTTGAATAAGGTTGTGAGTAATGTTTCAACACCATGTGCTTCGCGAAATCCATGCTGGCAGGGATGCAGGGGTGCATTAGTATCTATGTGATCTTGTAATTGGCGTTGGGCAATCTTTTCAATGATTTTCGATAGGAGAGGTATGCTGGAGATAGGCCTGTAGGATTCCATCATCGAAGGGTCCAACTTACTGTTTTTTAGGAGTGGTCTGATAGCCGTCTGTTTCAGGCTTCGAGGAAATGTTCCAGTAGAGAACGATACATCAATCAATTTGGATAGGAATGGGCTGAGCTCGGCACGCAGGGCCTTTATCCAGGGAGCTGGACACGGATCGGAGGGTGCTGTTGTAGTGTTTATGTTTAGGATAGTGTCTTGAATGACTCTGTCAGATGGAGTAGAAAATGATGTGATAGTGTGTTGGGACCCACTCAAGAAATGACCAAGAGGAGGTTGTGGCATATTCTTGTGAGTCTGGGTAGGGTAAGTTCTCTTGAGATGGCTCCTTTGCTAGAGATTTCACAATTTGGAAAAGCTCATGGGGTTTGTTCAAGGAGTGTTGTAGTCTTTTTGCATGATATTATCTTCTCCCAGTATCTATTACCCCCTCCCCCTCCCTCCTGTTACCCTCCCCTCCTTTTCTCACACATCTTACTTTCTGCCCGTCTTTCTGATGTGGCTTCGGTAGGCAAAACCGCTTTCCCCCTCCACTCTTCTTATTCTCCAGTCTCCCCCTCTGCAGACTTTGCCTCTAGATAGTCTTGTTAACCATCTGCTTTTGTTACCACCTGTTGCCACTTCATCTCTGTGCTCTTTAGTGGTGGATGCTGTTCCTTTGGCTGGCCATTCGAGGAGCTCTCCGGTAGATTTTTCACTTCCAAATCATTAAATATTTGCCATGCTTCTCCTGCATTCTGGATCCTGCGCGAGGTGCCCTGTACAGTCACCAAAAGCCCAAAGGGGTAGAGCCATTTATATTTCCATCCTTCTCTGCGCAGCAAGGCAGTGACCCCTCGAAGCTACCATCTCCGTTGAAGCGTGCTGGCCGACAAATCCTGGAATAGCTCAGTCATATTCCCTTCACACTTGAAAGGTCCAAGTTTGCGTGCCGCTGCCAGGAGCTTCTCCTTCAACTTAAAAGATCTCATGCAAGCAATCACGTCTCTAGGCCTATTATCTCAGATAGGACCCTCGGCCCAGTGTGCAGCGGCGGCCAAGAGAGCAAATAGAATGCTAGGTATGATAAGGAAAGGAATGGAAAATAAAACAAAAGATATTATAATGCCTCTATATCGTTCCATGGTGAGACCGCACCTTGAATATTGTGTGCAATTCTGGTCGCCATATCTTAAAAAGGATATAGCAATTTTAGAAAAGGTTCAGAGGGACATGCAATGAAGCTACAGGGTAAACTATTTAAGACTAATAAAAGAAAATATTTTTTCACTCAACGTGTAATCAAACTCTGGAATTTGTTACCGGAGGATGTAGTAAAGGCTGTTAGTGTAGCTGGGTTTAAAAAAGGTTTGGACAAGTTCCTGGAGGAAAGGTCCATAAACCATTATTAAGAAGGGACCCAGGATATCAATGCTTGAACCAATACAAGCATTGTGGAACCTGTGTCCCTTGGGGAAACTGCTAGGTACGTATGACCTAGATTGGCCACTGTTGGAAACAGAATACTGGGCTTGATGGACCTTGGTCTGACCCAGTATGGCATATCTTATGTTCTTATGACCCAAGCTCCGGTGTGCTATGTCCATTTGTAACTGCCTTTCATCCCATTCACCTATGGGATCTGCCTCCTTTAACATTGCTCCAAACAGTTGTACAAGCGTCTCTTCACAGTCCTTATATCTTTGCTCTTCTGGGATTCCCATCACATGCACGTTGCACCGTCGCGACCTATCTTCTAGGTCCTCTGTTTTTGCCTTTAGGAGGTCTTGTGTGCGCTTCAGCTCAGCCCAGCCAGATCTCAACTCTCCCAGCGTACCTGCTTGTTGTTCCAGCTGTTCTTCGGTCTCCTCCACTCTGGCCCCTAATTCCCTCATGTCCTGTCTCAGGGCCCCCAGCGTCTCCTTTAACTCCATCTTAAATTGGCCCATTTCTGCTTTCAACTCTCCTTGAATTCCATTAGCCATGCCTTCAGGCCCCCAAGCGGATCTGGGTTTATACCAGGTTCACTGTCTGTGTCTGCCCTCTCGACTGCATCCAACTTCATTTTGTCCTTGTGGTCTGCTCTTCCTGTCTCCTCGGCCTGCACATATGGGGAGCAGTATTCCATGAGCCGCTTTTTTATAGACATTCCCTCCGCTGCCAAACACTCCTGTCTGAGCCGTCCGTCGTCCATTTAACAAGGTAGGGTCGCTCATTTTTTTTCTTTCCTGCAATGCCCCCCCGGAGCTCCCTCAGAAAGCTACCATTTCACTCCCTGACATCACCGGAACCTGCCCTTCTATTTCTAACGCCAGACTTCGTTCCTTTCACCTCACTGCTCCTTATGCCTGGAACAAACTACCTGAGTCTATACGTCAGGTGCCTTCTCTGGCCTTTTTCAAATCCAGACTAAAAACTCACCTCTTCGCTGTCACTTTCGAATATTGACTCACTTTCCTTATCATTCCCCCTAGATGTATCCCATGTCTACACCTACTGTGCTGTCTGTCTTGAATAGATTGTAAACTCTGATGAACAAAGACTGTCTCTTATATGTCTCTGCAGTGCTGTGTACGTCTTGTAGTGCTATACAAATGCTCAGTAGTAGTATAGTATGGATGTTCTAGGGCTGCTGCAGTATTTATAGTGCTGCTTTCTTCTGGGTAGGCCCCTTGTATGGAGTTTTGGACGTATGCTATGGTAGATTTGGCCTTGTAGATCTTCGGTGACTTTGTAGGATTTCATATTATTTCACAATATGCCTGGTACTGGAGAATGTTTATGTTGTTGTTAGTGAGATGACCAGAATCAGATTTTTTTTTAACATATTGAGTTCTGTGGGTGAATGTCCTACTATTGCTCTGCACCCATTGTTGAGGGAGAGGTTTCTATGGATGCAGAATATATATTCAAAAAGAAAGTGAGAACCATAATGCAGTTTATAACCAAATGAAATGAGTTATAATTTTATAATTTGGTATTATAAACTGTGATGTGCTCCTCACTTTTTCTTTTAGTTCCTTGGTGTGCGAGCATCTTGCATTTCCTTTGTTTTTTTACGGAATATAAATTTACATTAACAGCATGCTGTACAGTGCATAGTTTCAGAAGTTATGTTGGGGTTACGAAGCCCTTCTTGATGTTTATATTGGAGTGGGAGGTGTTGTGTTGAGGTCACAAAGTCCTTTTTGTTTTTCAGAGGGTGGGAAGTGCTGTGTTGGGGCGCCAAGTCTCTCTTGTTTTTGTGGAAGTGGGAGTTGCTGCATGGAAGCTGTTGAGTTCCTCCTCTGGCATCTTTAGCAGCATGTTTCCTAGGCTGTGCGCTGGTAACATAAGAAATGCCATACTGGGTCAGACCAACATCCATCAAGCTCAGTGTCCTGTTTCTAACAGTGGCCAATCCAGGTCACAAGTACCTGGCAGGTTCCCAAAAAGGCAAACAGGTTCCACAATGCTTGTCCCAGGACAAGCAGTGGATTTCCCAGGTCCTCTTTAATAATAGTTTATACACCTTTCCTCCAGGAACTTCCAACCTTTTTTAAACACAGCTACACTAACAGCTTTTACTACATCCTCAACAAATTTCAGAGTTTAATTACATGGGGCTGTAGGCTAACTGCAGGGAGGCAGTTACATCCCCCTGCAGTTACTGCATTTCAACATGGTAAAATGGCTGCCGGTGCAACTAAGGCCACTCACTGAGGTGACATTAGTTGCACTCACACTACTGTACTTGCGCTGAACCATTATGTTAGTTTCTGCCAACAATGTGAGAGTTCTTTCTCTTGCCTCACTCTGGAGTAAAGTACAATTTAGGAAAAGAAATCCTGTAAACCTGAGAGTAATGTCTACATATGTCTGTTTTTAGTTTGTTTTAATATATTCCCTACTTGGTGAAGATCTATCTCTGTTTTGCATGTGTGACTGAGGCTACACTTTTCTTTATTTAACAGGTCTTCTATACTGCCCTATCTTCCATTCAGGGCAGTTTACATTATAACAACAACAGTTTTACATTAAACAGGGAATTAAACTTGGAGATATGAACATATAACATATATGAACTAAATGTAGGATTATAAAGTGGAGCATTAGGGACTTTGGATTTGCCTCTCATATTGGAGTATTGGAGGGGTAATGATAGAGTATGTGGAGGGAATTGATGTGTAAAGTATGACAGGAGGGTATTTGTCAGGTTATATTGGCATAATGCTCCGTGACAAGGAATGTCTTTATGACTTTGTGAAACTCTTGTAGGTCCCTGGTGGCTCTTATAGCATCTGGTAATTAGTTCCAAAGAGTTGGTGCATAGAGGGAGGGCGCTCTGTTGCAGGTTAGTTGTTTGGCTTTAGTTTTTATCTTTGGAATAAGCAATAGGTCTCTTGTAGAAGCTCGACGGTTCCTTGTTTCTGGATCTCTCTCATTATTGTTTGGAGGGTGATTGGTGCTATTTGGTGAATTATCTTAAAGATGACAGTGAAAGATTTGAATTTGGTTCTCTGAAGGACTGGGAACCAGTACAACTGTTTTAATGTAGGAGATTTGTGTATGTCCCTTGGTACCCTAGATATTATTCTTGCTGCCATGTTTTGTATTAGTTGTAGGGGTTGCATGTTGTGCTTTGGCAGACCCTGATAAATGGAGTTGCAATAATCAAGTATTTGCATAATCATTGCCTGACAGATGGTGAGGAAGCTATTCTCATTCAGGAGTGGTTGGAGTCTTTGAATTGTTCGTAGTTTATGGTATGCTGATCTTGTTGCTTTAGATTTATAGATAGATTTATTTATTTATTTAGAAGGATTTAGTATACCGCCTTATCGTTAAATCAGATATGTGTGTTTGGAAATTTAAGTTGCGGTCCAGTATGACACCAAGATATCTCACTTCCTGCTTGATCTCAATGTCACCCTGATTAACTGTAAGCATGGAGTTTCTATGTAGGGATCTGTAGTAGTCCATATTCTGTCAGCATGGAGCTTCTATATAGGGATATATGTATACGAGGTGTAACAAAAAAGAAACAAGACTGTGGCAGCCACACCCATAATTCAATGCCAATTGGCTAACTGCTTATGTCACTGTGTTGTGCAACATCTCACCACTATTCTATAAAATTTTTCATCTGTCTCACTCTGTTTTTCTTTTTCAGGTTTTTTTGTAGCACACTGCTCCATCGCTTTGTCACGCATCTGGAGGTGGTAGAATTATGGAGCAAAGAATCAACTTGAAATTTCTGGTTAAGTTGGAGAAGGGCCGAACTGAGTGTCTCCAACTTCTCCAAAAGGCTTATGGAGAAGATGCAATGTCAACGCCACGAGTCTTCGAGTGGTACAAATGCTTCAAGACTGTCCGCGAGGAGGTGGAGGATGATCCCAAGTCATGACAGCCTTCCATGACAAAGACGGCTGAGAACATTGGCAGAGTGAACTAGCTGGTGCAGAGTGATCGCAGATTGACGGTGCAGATGATAGCTGAGGAGCTCAGCCTGAACAGGGAGTCAATGCAGACCATCTTGGTGCAGGAATTGGGGATGCAGAAGGTGTGCGCCAAGATGGTGCCCAAGCTTTTATCAGACGATCAGAAGGAGCACCGGGTCAATGTTTGTCGAGACTTGCTAGAGAAGATTAAAGAAGATCAAGAGTTCATTGGCCAAGTCATCAGAGGAGATGAGGCTTGGGTCTTCCAATACAACCCTGAAAGCAAGAGACAGAGTCTGCAGTGGAAGACTCAACTGTCACGCAGACCCTAGAAGGCACGCATGTTCAAATCAAGGATCAAGGTCATGCTGATTGCATTCTTCGACCAGAAGGGAGTGGTCCATCATGAGTTTGTGCCTGAGGGTCAGACAGTCAACCAGACAGACAGCAGGTCCTCAGTTGCTTCCATGACCGGGTTTGGTGCAGCAGGCGGTTTCTGTGGATAGACAAGTCGTGCCCGAACACACCGTGCTCAGTGTGAGGCAGTTCTTGGCCAACAAACAGACCACAGTTCTCGACCACCCAGATCTCACACCATGCGACTTCTGGCTCTTCCCCAGGCTGAAGACTGTGCTCAAAGGAACTCATTTCACCTTTGTAGAAGAGATCAAGGCCACTGTGACGAGGGAGCTGAGGGACCTCAAGGACGACGACTTTAGAGAGTTCTTCCATACGTGGCAGAAGCAAATGCAGAAGTACATTAACTCTGGGAGGGATTACTATGAAGGGGACAATGCATAATTTCCCTGTAGATTTTGTAATAAAACATTTATGGAACAGTCTTGTTTCTTTTTTGTCACACCTCATAGTAGTCCAGCTTGTTCAGTTTTCTGAATAGGAATATGGATGTTCTAGGGACTACTGCAGTATTTATGGTGCTGCTCATTTTTTGGTACGCACCCCGTTGTGTGAGTTTCAAAAGTTAGTGCTGTTATGGAATAGTAGATTTGCTCTATGGGTCCTGTGCTCTGGGTTCTTGGTGTAGTGAACTATAGGGGGTTGGTTGGAGGGGTACTGAAATTAGTATCATTTTTGAGATATGAAGTTTTGCGTTCTTTATGCTGCCAGACTGAAATCTAAAACAGGAGAACGATATCAACAAATGTACTAGTTATCCCTAAAGCAGCGACAAAATGCCTATCAACGACATCTAACAGGGCCTTCAGATTCTATGCCCCTAAGTGCTGGAACGCCCTACCTCCAGAGATTCGTGCTATCACTGATCTATCCCTTTTTAGAAAGGCACTCAAATCCCACCTTTTCCCCCAATATTACCTGACCAGCTAACCAATCTCGATCCTTACCCTATAACTAATAACAAATCCTGTTGTGTATACTTGTAAATACTCATGTAAATAGTTGCAGTAATGACGTCCCATGTTTTATCCAAGTTCTCTGACCTTGTTCTCTGTAAAACCAAACAGTTTGTTGTTCTGGTCTGTTGTTATATTGTGAACCGCGCTGATGCTGAATAGAGCGGTATATAAGAGCCTGTAATAAATAAATAAATAAATAAATAAATAAATTTTGTCAGTTCAGACTCAAGGAAATTTCAGATTTTAAGGGAACGACTCAGTTGAATTTTGTTTAGTATTTTGATAGCTTCACTGCTGCTGAGCTCTGGACTTTTCCAGCTCTAGCACAATCCAATCCAGCCTTTGAATTTGTGGCTACCAGAATTAGTTTTTCTCATTTTATACCTTCCCTCCTCATCAATAATCTGGTCATGGTAAAATAAATTTGATGTGTAGATACTTATAATGGTTTGATTTGGGGGGAGGGCTGTGTAAGTGACTTTTCATTACCCAAATTTAATGTTTTATTTTTGTTTGTTTTATTTTAACCCCTGTTTTACTAAATTGCATGTGTAGGTTTGAAAGCCACCTAGGATTTTAGATGGATGGCATATACTTTTTACAATAATATATACTAAATTTTATGCAAATGATCCTGCAGTGAGTCTCTGCACATCGCCCTGCATCTCCCTCATGCCGTTCATAGGGGGAAGACAGGAGGGGGGCACTCAAATATCACCTGTTCCTCCAATACTACCCAGTCAGCAACGAAATCAAGGTAATCCCACCTAAGGACGTAACCATGGTTAGTTCTGAGACAGTGCCAGCACCCCACCTGCAATCTATGCACATATCTTCATTATGTTATTGTTGCTTCAATCTTGTTCTTTGTTTTTTGTTTTTTTTGTTTTGTTTTTTATATTTTTCAATACAACAATTGAGAAAAGGCAAAGGAAAACATGGGTTACACTTCACACACAAAAAAGATTCAAAACCACAAATATTTCAATAATACCTTGCCATCCCAATAGATAGACCCCAACTAAAAAAACCCCCAATACGGTTCCAAAGTAAGAAAATTCAATAAGGAAAAAGAGAGAAACCCCCTCTATCATATGAGCATTGATGACATTAATGGCTGCCAGTAGAGGAGCTACCCTTCCCCCCCTGCCTCCCTCGCCTGAAGAAAATCAATCAGTTGTTTAGGCTCAAAAAACAGAAAATGTTTAGTCTGAAATAACACATCACACTTACAAGGATACCGCAATTTAAATTGGGCACCCAGGGCGATGGTTCTCTGGCACAAGGCCAAAAACTCCTTACGCCTCTTCTGGGTGTCCCGGGACAAATCAGGGAATATCAAAATTTTAGAGCCCAAAAACTGAGAAAAAGAAATCCTGCGGAAATACAATCTAAGTACGGCATTGCGGTCAGACTCGAAAGCAAAGCCAACCAGCAAAGTTGCCCTGCTTGTTACAACCTCCAAGGAACTCTCAAGAAAATCAGACAACCCCATTTGACCATCCCCAGCAGGGCCCCCAGTTCCCTCCACACCACTAGCCCCAGAAGAAATTACAACATATTGAGCTTTAACGATAGGAGGTAAATTGTCCTGAGGCAGCAATAAGACTTCCATGAAATATCTGCGAACCAGAACTAGGAGATCCAACAGGGGCGATCTAGGAAAATTCAAAAAGCGCAAATTATTCCTCCTTAGTGAATTGTCCATATATTCAAAACGCCGCAAGGAAATTAAACGGTCCTTGGAGAAAGTATCACCCATAGCTTGCAAGTCTAATACACTTGTCTCCAGCAGCGCTACTTTACCAGCTTGCTCTGCACATTTCGTTTCCACCGCTGCCCATCGCGCTTTCACCAACGAAAATTCCTGTGACAAGGCCCACACAACTGGAGCAAGGGAACTCTGGAGCGAAGAGATAGCCTCCCATAAGCTATCTAAAGTTACTTTAGCCGGTTTCTTTAAGCCGCAAACTACCCGGGGCTCCGCAGACGCCGTCGAGCTGGTCTTCCTCCGAGCGCCTCCCGAGCCTTCCTCGGCAGAGCATACCTCCTCCTCAACTCCTCCACGACGCTCACTGGGACTCAAACTCAGTAAAGAAGAGGCGCCCCCACACACGGAGCGGACCTCCTGACCTGGAGACACTTCAGCTCCGATTTCCTCCTCTCGACCTCTGCCGGGTTGCGGCAGCAACAGCTGGACGGGACTCAATTCTACTCCGTCACTGCTCAGATCCCCCACACCACCAGGCGGATCCGCTGAAGCCATTCCCGCTGAACGCACAGAAGGGCACAATGGAGGCCTGCGCCACTCCTCCCAGGGGTGTCAAGGAAGCTGGGGGCTTCGCTGTCGCCTGCTTCCTCTTCTTCCCCATCGGAACCGCGTCTGCCACACAGCCGATCCGTACCTACGAACAGCGTTTCTGCTCATCCGCCATCTTGGAACCCAATCTTGTTCTTTGTAATTATTTCATGTACATAGTTCACCCCTGTTATCCAAGTTTGCACTCCTGTTCTATGTAAAACCAAACTGCTGCTTGTTATGGTCATTTTGTAATAATGTAAACCGCGCTGATATCGAATAGTGCGGTATATAAGAAATTGTAATAAATAAATAAATAAAATAAATGATCAGAAAATAAAATAAACAGACATCAAAGGTAGAAGAGAATTTATTTTCAATGTAATGATCAGATTTAGTACTATCTTTATATTTTATACAGTACAGGGAAATTCATCTCTTTTATTTATCTGGTATTGCATTGTATGCAGAATCTGACTTTTTGAGGTTGCAATTTAATTTTTAAATATGGTAATTTTTAGGTGACGTGCCCTTATTCTGTACTTGGTAAGGGTTTCTGTTCTGAATGTGTGACCAAGGCCAGGTGTTCTGTTAACATGGAGTTTGTACGTAGAGATCTGTACTGTAGTAATCTGAATTGTTCAGCTTTTCAAATAGATGTTGGATGTTCCAGGGCACGTTGCGCTATTTACAGTGATGCTTTTTTTGGATAGGCTCCTTATGTGAGTTTTGGAAGTTGGTGCTGATGTGATATGGTAGATTTAGATCCTCAGTGACTTTATTGTAGGGTTTTGTATTAGTTCACAATGTGACTGGTACTGTAGAATGTGTTAGTGAGATAACCAGAAGCAGATTTTTGGTTTTTTTTTTAGATATTGATTTCTGTGGGTGAATGTCTTAGTTCTGCTCTGCACCCATTGTTGAGGGAGGGGGTTCTGTGACTGCAAGATACATGCTCAAAAAGAAAAAGCAAGTTTATAACAAAATAAAAATGAGTTATAATTTGGTGTTATAAACTGTACTATAATTCTCGCTCTTTTTTTTTTTTTTAGTTCCTTGGTGTGCAAACATCTTGCATTTCCTTCACATTCTCTAATTGGCTTTTTGGCTTGGTTCAGTCCCCGATTGGAGTTTTGAGAAAGCACCCCCCGCCCCTCCCCTCCCCTCCCCTCCCCTCCATCTCATCCCTTGTCTCAGCAGATTTCCTTGAGCTGCCTCTGCTGGGGCCATCACAATTGAAAAATAAAATGTCAAAACAATAAAAGGTATAAAAGTATTCTATTTTGAATTATGGTAGCTTTGAGAAATGTCTATCTCTGGTGTCTATATTTCTCCAGTGTTGTGTTACATTCCAAGCTTGACTCCTTGGAGTTCACAATTCAGTTATTGTTTTCATATTTCTAAATTATGATCCCTTGTTCTGGATTTGGTGACTGTCTGTGTTTTGCATGTGTGACTTAGGTGTAGTATTCTGTTACTGTATAGTTTCTGTGTACTAGTCCCACTTGTTCTCTCTTCCCAATAGGAAACAGAAACATGATGGCAGAAAAAGACCACATGGCCTATCTATTGTGCCCTTCCATATCTCCCACTACAAGAGTCCCCTTTTTTCCTTTAGAAAACCTCTGTGTTTGCACCATGCTTTTTTGAATTTAGATACTGTCCTCCTCTCTACCACCTCCACTGGGAGACTATTCCACATATCTACCACTCTTTCCGTAAAGAAATATTTCCATAACATAACATATGCCATAATGGGTCAGACCAAGGTCCATCAAGCCCAGTATCCCGTTTCCAACAATGGCCCATCTGGGTCATATGTACCTAGCAGTTTCCCCAAAAGACACAGGTTCCACAATGCTTGTACTGGGTCAAGCATTGGATATCCTGAGTCCCTTCTTAATAATGGTTTATGGAGCTTTCCTCCAGGAACTTGTCCAAACCTTTTTTTAAACCCAGCTACACTAACAGCCTTTACTACATCCTCAGGTAACAAATTCCAGAGTTTGATTACTCTCCCATCTTGTTTTTTAGACTTCTAGCATTTGCATACAAGCATTTTAGAGACTGTATTTTATTCATATTAATCTGGCTATTGGTAGACATGGGTAATTTGGGATCTTTAAGCTCTGTCTGCTCCATACTCGAGGGCATTTGGGCTACTTTACTCTTTTTTGGAACCTCTCTGATTTTGGTAGTATCCTTCAAGGATACATTCTTCCGAACCATGTGCTCTTGGGCGACTGTTGGCTTTCCCCTATTATCTAGTTTAAAAGCTGCTCTATCTCCTTTTTAAAGTTTAACGCCAGCAATCTGGTTCCATCCCGGTTAAGGTGAAGCCCATCCCTTCGGAAGAGCCCCTCCTTTCCCCAGAATGTTCCCCCGTTCCTAACAAATCCAAAACCCTCATTCTCTGCACCATTGTCTCATCCACGCATTGAGACTCTGAAGCTCTGCCTGCCTTTTGGGTCCTGCGCGTGGAACTGGAAGCATTTCAGAGAACGCTACCCTGGAAGTTCTGGATTTCAACTTCCTACCTAAAAGCCTAAATTTAGCCTCCAGAACCTCCCTACCACATTTTCCTATGTCATTGGTATCGACATGTACCAAGACAGCAGACTCCTCCCCAGCACTATCTAAGACCTTATCTAGGTGGCGCGTGAGATCCGCTACCTTCGCACCAGGCAGGCATGTTACCAGGCGATCCTCACGTCCACCAGCCACCCAGCTATCTACATGCCTAATGATCAAATCACCAACTATAACGGCTGTCCTAACCCTTCCCTCATGGGCACATGACCCTGGAGAAACGTCCTTGGTGCAAGAGGGTTTTACATCACCTGGAGGACAGGTCCTAGTTACAGGATCACTTCCTGCCACACCAGAATGTTGCTCTCCTGTCACGTGACCTCTCTCCTCCATGGCAACAGGGATGCTGCCAGACTGGAGGTGGGACTTCAGGACTATATCCCTGTAGGTCTCGTCTATGTACCTCTCTCTCTTTCTTATCTTTTTCCAAGTATGCTACTCCAGCCTCTAGGGAACGGACTCGTTCCCTGAGAGTAAAGAGCTCCTTGCACCTAGTGCACACGTAAGACCTCTCACCAACTGGGAGAAAATCATACATGTGACACTCAATGCAAAAGACTGGAAAGCCCCCGTCTTTCTGCTGGACTGGTGTCTGCATCTTAGTCTTAAGCTTGTATTTAGATCTTTGAGTTCTTTACTTACTAAGAGTTGCTATGGATATTTATACTAATAAAACTGTATCTAATACATTTAATATACCTTGTTCACCTGAAGCTTAATTAACCTCAGGTCCTTAGTGTATGACTGATTTGGATAATGAGCTTCACCTGAGAGCACCTCCTTTCCTTTAAGATGTGTAAGTACATATAAAGCTATGATTATCCCAGGGTTGGGTGGGTGTTGGGGAGGGAGGGAGGGAAATAGCACTTATTAAATGAGGGCTGTTACACAGTACCCTGTCCTGTGCTTCTGAGGTAAGCTGTGACCAACCTCCTGGGTGAGTAACAGTCCTTGCTTAGATAGGAGTAGTCTTTCAAAATGGCCTTTTGACCTGCCACCTGGTGTTAACACTTATTGAAAAGGTTTCACAGGTCTCTTGCCCCTTAGGTAGAAGGCCTCTTTGTAAAGGTCTCTAGAAGACTTAATTTGTTCCTCACAGAGTACTGACCCTGTTTTGCCTTTTATGCTAAATTATATTGTAGCAGCGAAGTGCATGCAACAAATAAAACCAGGAGTCAATTACAGGGTCCAAGCCAATTTATTGAGCACAGGCTCAGATAGGAGGGCATCCAAAAGAGACCGAGCAATGGAATACAGGAGCAAATTCCTTCTGTACAATTTTTACAGTTTGATACAGGCAACCTTTCTATTGGTCCCAATGCCCCTCACACCTATCCAATCGGTGACCCTCTCTGGGCCCCGTTTCTTGTTCTCCCTTCTCAAATTGTTCTAACAAAGGCATAGTCTTGGACCTGGTTACATTTCTACTTCAAGGACATTTCTAGCTCTGAAAATGCAAGGACAATTCAAGCACAGAGAACTTGTACAAACTGCATGGGGGGGGGGGAGGGACTTTTAAAAGCAGTTTAAAGTAGATTTTCTAAACTTCGGTTCTTCTCAGCACTGATCCCAGGTGGGGGTTGGAATCCAGGCCTAGTATGAGGCTAGAGCCTACCACATTCCCCCCTTTGATTATTCTCACCCCTCCTAAAAAGGGGGTGAGAAGAAAATCACATATCAGGTTCTCCTCAAACTGAGGCTTCCTCCTGAAGCACAGCCTGATACTTCCACAAAGCTAGTACCCTGGCCGCTGTCTTTCGTTCAACTGTACTGTCAATGACTGGGGTGACCATATGCAGGCAAAGGGGTAGGAAACATGGAAGGAGCAGACACATAGCCATCATCAGTAAAACAGCAAACACAATGGTCTTTAAACCTCCTATCCCTGAAACCATAGCTCCGAACCACCCATTAAGTTCTAGTCCATGCCATGTCTGAACTGGTACATGGGCTAGCCTTCGCATATGGTCAGCTATTTCTTCAATGACTTTACCCTGATCAATCTGCAGACAGCAGTTTGTCAGATTGAACTTTCCACATACCCCTCCCTCAGAGGCTAACAAGTAATCAAGGGCCAACCGGTTCTGGTAAATAGCTGTGCTTATCTGAATATTTTGTTTTGCTAAGAGGGTTAATGCTTTACTTGTTTCATTAGTTATTATTTCTACAACAGCTTGCAAGCATATAATACGATTCAACATATAAACAGGAGTGCGGTATCCCCAGGACCCATCATTTGCCCATGTGGCTGGTCCATAATGTGTGATACAAAGAGGTATAGCAGTGTTCATTCTAAGGGGCCCCAGGGCTACCACAAGTAATTATATATATATATATCTAATCATAATTACAGTATCTCAATGAGTTCGTATAGAGGTTGCAAATTCTTCACTTAAGTTCTCTTCTTCCACAGCTTCCACCGTACATAGACCTGTCAGCTTCCGGTAAGTGACAGGAGTAGGGTTGTAGATTCCTCAAGCTTCTGACGTACGTGGACCTGCCAGCTTCCAGTAAGAAAGGTTTGGTGGCCCGAGTACCAGTGGCTCAGACAATGGTGATAGTTCGGGAAGACAGAGGGGCCACAGGTCTTGCCACCACTGAGTGTTCGGCCCCCGTATCCACCATGAAGTCCATATATTGGTCCCCAATTTTCAGACTGATCATAGGCTCCTGAGGACCCAGAGGAAACTTGGAGCCCGGTCTGGCCTAGTACTCATCCGAATTGTAGCCCCCTCCGGTTGCCACTCCCTCTATAGCTACTTCTTCTCATTGGAACTGCACACGGCGCATCTCTCCATGACTCTGGAATTGTCCCCCTGCTCTCCCATTGCTCCCACCTCCCCTCCGGGGGGTGGGCATTCGTTTCTCCAATGTCCTTCTTCCTTACAGTAGGCACACTAATTAATGCCTACCAGGGGCCAGCCATTCCCTCGGCCCCTTCCACGTCCTCGGGTCTTTCTATTAGGAAAACCTCCTCCTCGTCGTTCAACTAAAGCTGCTGCAAGAAAATCAGCTTTCTTCTTCATCTTACTTCACTTTCCCTCTGATGCTCTTGATCACGATTCACAAACACTTTCTGTGCAACTTCCATTAACTGGGTCACATTCATGCCCGCAAATCCTTCTAATTTCTGCAGTTTCCGTTTTATGTCTCCCTGGGACTGACTCACAAAGGCTGCATTTACCATGCGCAAATTTTCCTGGGCCGCTGGATCATATGGGGTATGAAGTCTGTAAGCTTCAGATAAGTGTTCATAAAAGGCCGCTGGGCTCTCATCTGGATGCTGGATGACTTCTGATACCTTTCCGATATTCATGGCCTTCTGGCTTCCTTTCTTCAGGCCTTGTAGTAGGGCTTGGCGGAACCGATTGAGGACCGCCGCCCCATTTACATCGTTCGGATCCCATCCAGGATCGTCATTCGGAAAATCCACGGCGGCTGCTTGCCAAGGATCTAGGCCTGCTTCTCCTACGGGATTTTCTTCTACCCATCGGTGGAGGCTTGCACAATTCGTGCTCGCTCTTCAGTACTGAAAAAAGAGTGGACAGGAGCTGGCGGCAGTCAGACCAGGTAGGCTGATGGGTCTGCATAATGCTAGACATCAATTCAATCAAATCCTGGGGCTTCTCAGTATAGGAGGCATAGTGCGTCTTCCAGTTCAGTAAATCAGTGGTGGAAAAGGGCACATAAACAAGGCTAGTCGGCCCTACCACGACCTGGCCCTCGGTATTAAGAGTAAGTAGGCCCTGGACCTGGCGCAATGGCATAACGTGACCATCCCTTTTGCTGGCAGTTGTACTTCTGAAAGCATACAGCAGTCGGGACTGTCGGGGTTCTACTCCATGTTCTTGGGTGCCGGCAGTGAGTGACCCTGAATTGGCAAATGAATCCCTGCTTGTAGTGTCATCAGTGGACTGCAGCCCACTCGAGACACTCAGAACGGAGCTAGGGCTCCTGGCCGGGGAGGGGTATGCGTCCTCCGGCTATGGAGGCAGTTGGGGGCCTACTTGGGGTGAAACAGCAGGATGGATCCCTCCTGGACAGGCTCTGCCTGTGGTGGTGGCGGAGCCAAGGGGATGGGCCTATAGAGGAACTGGGGCAGACAGGGTGGAATGTCTGGAGATTCGGGGGTAGAATAGACAGGCAACGTCTTGCCCCCGGGTGGTTGCTACAAATATCTTACACTGTTCCTCATAACGTTTCATCCAGGAGGGCTCTTTTTCACAAATACTTAACCAGGAATCTATATAAGGGAACTGGTCAGGGTGTTCTTTACATACAATCTGGTGAACTAGGGATATGATACTATCATCAAAGGTACCACCAGGGGGCCATGAGGTGACCAGTACTGACCACTCCCTATCACAGAGCATTTCTAATCAGGACGGAGACGTTTTTATTCCATAATCTCCAGCGTATCCCTTGCTAAAATTCTTGATCATACATTTCAGCAGAGTTTGCGTGGACTCCGACCCTCCCATAATGACATACACAACAACAGACAGAGGGGGCCATTCCCATTCACATAAAACTTCCCATCGACTTGGGGGTCATTACAATTACATAATCACCAGGGAAACCCTTCTTAAAGTTCTTAAGGAGACACTGCAGAAGGCTCAGTATAGAAACACCCCCTCCCATGCTGTTCAAAACATTTGTCTCTTTCTCACTCATTCAGGTTTCTCTCTCTCGAATTCCACAGAAATCACTCTCTCACTTGGTCCGTACTCGGACATCTAAGCTGTTCAGGTTTCCCCCAGAAATCAGAAAAAGGAAAAAAAAATAATATAACAGGAACAATTGACTTAGGAATACAGGCAGGGCTGAGGTGTAACCAGCAAAATAATATAACAGGTACAGTTGAAGTAACAATACAGGCAGGGCAGAGATATAACAAGAACAGTTGAGGAGATCCTAAGGGGTTAATGAGACATTCCTTCTCTGCAGGCTGTGTGAAAGACACACCCCTTCTCCCTCTGCTTGCTAGAGATACCATCTCTCATGCTGTGCTGTGCTTAGACTCGATTCCTTAAAGTGACTCCTGAGTTTTTTTCCTCTTTCTCAGTACTGTTCCTTAATCGGTAAACTGTTTCATGAATTACCCAACAGAATAATCTTACATTATACCTGAAGGGAAACCAGCAGTTAGACAACAGACAGAGGGTGCGGGTGATCGGACTACCAGTAAGGGGTCCGGGCAGCCCTAGAAACAGAGACACAAACACCAGACGCTTTTTCAAGACCTCTCACTCACACACACAGACAGATAGACATGCCGCCAACATTCCCAAATTCCCAGGCCTTACTGACTAACCAACAGCAGTGGTTTCGGTCTCACGCATACTCATGCAAGATGTACTCGGACTGCTGACTAATCAAGGGCAGTGGTTTCGGTCTCGCGCATACTCATGCAAGACATACTCGGACTGCCCTGAGAGGTGATCAGGCTCTCGGTACCGTATTCCCGTACAAGTTTTCCAGACTGAGTAGCAAAGAAATTAGCACAGTTACTTACCTGTAACAGGTGATCTCAGGGAACAGCAGGAATTAGTCTTCACATGTGGGTACATCGGTGCCGACGGAGCCCGCACGGGAATGCTCCCCAGCATCCAATCAGAAGGCTTTTGGGAGCATCCCTCACGCCTGCGCGGTGACTTCCCGCCTTTCCCACTGCCTCTCCCCAGTTGAGTTTCATAGCTGAGACAGAAGGAGAGGAAGAGGAAAGGAAAGAGATAGATACAACTCCTAGGGGAGGTGGGAGGGTTGTGAAGACTAATTCCTGCTGTTCACTGAGATCACCTGTTACAGGTAAGTAACTGTGCTATCTCCAGGAACAAGCAGGAATGAGTCTTCACATGTGGGGACTCCCTAGCTGAGGGTACCAGGGGAGATCCCATAAAATGCGTATCCCTGGACAGGACTGCATTTTCCCAACCTGGATCCCCGGCATCCCCTGAGGGATGGGGGGTAGGAGTTGAGGAGAGAAGAGTTGCAGAGGCACAGCAAAAACTAAAGACTACAGGGGAGATGAGTCTTTAGAATGCATGTCAAGTATCATTAAGTATTTAATGAACCAGTACAATATAGAGCTTACCTACTGGATTGTAGGAAGTAGAACTGCAACGGAGGTACTGTAGACGCAGTAGCGGAATCTTCAAGGGAACTTCACAGCAGTGAGGATGAAGTTTCAAGTCTGGAATGGGCAGGTGACCCAGGTGTCAACTGGTGCAGAAGAACGGCAGGTCTTCAATGGAAAGCTTTATGTGAAAAGCTGAGAACTCTTTTAGGTACAGAGTCATTAACCTTGAGGACTAAAAGTAAAAGACTGACCGATCTGGAATTAGCCCATTCCGGAAGGGAAGAGAGGGTATGGGAAAAAAGAACCTTTTCCCAGGGAGAACAGGAGTGTACTCCGGAAAACTGAAGTAGTACACTGTCTTTCCTAGCTGGTAAGAGATAGGAAGACATTGAGTTTGATACCTCATAGATAGGGAGGTGTATAACAAAAATAGAAATTGTTGACTTCACAGCAGTAATTGTGAGCATAACCGGTCCCAGTTACCGAGCCATATGATAATAGGCAAGTGGACTGTCTGGACCCCTTAAGAAAGTAAAAACGTTAGTACCGATAGTTGGGGAGATAGTAGGTAATACACAGGGTGCTATGAACATCTCCCAATATGCGGATCTATCTATCTAGATATAGGGAACTACATACATAGCTATACAGATGTGAGTATATCTGTCTATACAAGTGTGATCTATATATATCTACGTTCTATATATAGATATATATATATATGGGCATGGCTAATGCCCACCCAGGATACAAAAACATGTATGCATAGGACACCTACATACATGAATATAATACTGAGAATCCAGGCCTGCAACTGAGCCACAGAAGAACGTCCACATGGGGAAGGTGACGTGAAAAGATTCATCTAATAATAGGGGGTGAAAACCACCCGAAGAGTATAGAGAATCTATTTCTGTGGTGCAGGGATGCAGATCAGTGGGATTAGCAGTATGGTTGCGTGAAGAACAGAGGATAATATCAGCCTGGTAAGAGCACGTCAGGAGTACTTTAGGCTTCTGTGTCCCCAGGACATTCACGCAGAAAAAACTTGTCTTCTGTACCACAATGGGAGACAAGAGGGTATAATTATCTATATAGCCATGGAGTGACTATATAAGCTTCTTCTATTATATGGAAGACCCTCAGAGACAAAGTCCAATGCTCTATGGCAAGGGCCCATAGTGGGAAGCTTCTCTGAAGATTGCAGAGAGCACTGCGCAGGAGAAGTATGAGATAAAACTGACAGGAGTCAGACACGTCGCCACATCCTAGATAAGGATATGGCTAGAAGAAGATAACCTGCAGTGAGCGTTAGTACGCAAGATAGGTGAAAGCAGCTTGCAGAAGCATTAAAGTACTCACTGGAACTCCTGCACGCACAGCAACTGAACAAAATAGCAGGGGGATTCTCCTGTATGAAACAGGGAGAAAACAGACAAAGGGAGCGGAGATATTCTGGCCCTGTCGGAGGAGTTGTTCAGAACATGCGTTGAAGGAGAACAGGAAGTCTACACTGGAAAGAGAGAGAGAGAGAGAGATGTTTCAGTATGGTACCCACTCAAGCAGGGGAAACCCTGGAAGAGAGTGGGTCGGAGGGACGTACCCTAGGGTAAGTCAGTTGAAGGATAGAATGTCCATGTGGGGGCAGAAACTATCATGGGATAGTGGTGATCCCCCTTTACAGAACGAAGAAAGGGAGAATACCGTAACCCCTGGACAAAAGCATCCTAACCACTTGTCATACTGAAACAAAACCCCAGTGTAGAGTTGGAAGAATAAACTTCGGGTAAGAAGTTAATTGTAGACTGCCACATACAGGAGCCTATGGCTGCTTGGTATGAGTATCCTGGCGAGAGTCCGGAAACTTCAGACCAGGGTGAGATGTCCCTTGCTTGGGTACATCTGGAGGATGGGCAGAAGGAAGATGAAACTTTCTCTTCTTAGGGAAAGAAGGTTTGGTAGGACATTTCCTACATCCTGGGGAAAAAGAAGGCTTGGGATGGTTTCCAGAGCTAGGAAAGTCAGTGGAGCACTGAGCAACCTGACGTAAAGCCTCGCTATTGAAAAGGTTTTCTCCAGTACACGGAGAATTACCCAGTGTATGTTGTGCCCATCTGCTCAAGTCTTGTAGGCCGGGTCCACCTACAAAGCTTCCCCAATTACCAATAAACAGTTCAGACAGCAAGTTGCACAGCTACAAAGAAACTTTTTATTTGGCACAGCAAACAAATGGTTATAGATGCAGATAGCAAGTGCCTGTCTGAGGGATAGCGGGGCAGACTTCTCTCTGCAAGGGGAGAAAAGAACTGCCCCAAGACCCTCTAAAATTGCTGTCTTATATATACCTCTCTGCTTCAAATTCTAAATAGTTTCAGCAAATGCAAAACTCTTTCCCAGGGCCTTCTATGGTTATGCAGCTAGATCTGCTGATCAAGGCTCGCCTATCTATGCAATCAATCATAGCCCTCTGCCTCCTCCTGTGTTTTTCCATCTGCTGGCACCAATTGAAACCTTCAGGGCAAGAGCATTAGTTGAATTCCTGGCTTGACCTGTTTGAACCTAGGCTTATATCCTTGGACACTTCTGTCCAAAGTATAGCTTTTTTAGGCTTTATAACAGTCATAAGCTGCATGTACTCTTTTCCTGTTGCCCACCTGTTTTGTACCAACCATATGTTGCTGTGTCTGTTTCAAACAGGCCAGAGTGCAGTTATAAGGCAGATATATATGCAATCATAAGGCAAACATTTAAAGCAGATCTGAGCTGATTATCCCTTTATTCCAATTATCCCTTCAGTCTGAAGCCTGCAGCCAGGCTGTACGACGTGCTCCAATGGCAATAACAGAGGACCTGCTAACAGACTCAAAAGAGTCTAGAGAAGCACGAGAAAGGAACCAAGAGATATTCCTGCTATGATTAAGAAGCAAGGAATATCTTTATCTTTATCAAAAAACTTTTTATACCGCCTAAACCAGAAGGCATACAGCAGTGTACAATAAAATGAGGCTACTGAAGAAACAGAAAGGAACGCCAATTAATTCATAAAGAGATAGCAAAGAATAGGATAGGAAAAAGAAAAAAGAGAGATGGGGTACCTTTAGTCAGAGGCCTTAGGTTCTGACAAAAAAGGAGACAAAAGAGATAATTTCTCTGTGACCTCCCGAAGTGTCAGACTCATAAAAAATATATGAAATAATTCTAGAAGCCAACATGGACGTTTGGAAGGTTTGACGCCCAAAGGCATCAAGTGCTTTAGATGCACGACCTGGAGGACAAGAGGAATGCTTCTTCTTGCTTCCGACCTTCCTCATTGCTGATTCCACTACAATGGAATGATGCGGAGGTTGGTGCTTCTGAAACCCCGGAGAGGGGGGCACCTGATACAGAACATGCATGGCTGTAGAAGGTGCAGGAACCTTTAAAGGTGACTGCCAAACCCCCAGAAGAAGGTCCTGCAAAGGAGGATGTAAAGGAAGCATTACGGCTGCTTTTTCTGCAGGACCTTGATTAAGAGAAGGACCAGGAATAGGAATGGCAAGAAAGGCTGCCATGTCAAGGAGAAAATCCTGAAAAGAAGGATCTCCCAGAGGAGCTATTCCTGGGTAGGCTGAGGTTGAAGGAGCAGCTTGGACACCAGAAGACCTACAGGACTGGTGCACCAAAGGAATCCTGCTAGACGGAGAAGGATACCGACAATCCCGATTCGAGGCAGTTAGTACTGCATCATCGGTTCCCGGTATTGATTCCAAGCTAGGCATCGAAAGGATCGATGGCACTGATGGAACCGCAGGAATCGACATCGGCCCCGACCCCGGCCTCGGGGACGGCAATGCCCTCGGAGCAGGCAGCGGAGGTTGCCGGAGCAGTTCGAGGCAACCAGAGAGCTGTGGTGATTATCCTCAGTACTGCGTAGCCGGAAGGGACATAGATCGGTTCCGAAACGTGTCGGAACCAAGTCCTCTAGGCTGGATATCGATTCGAGGCTGGGCATCGAACCGAGCGAGGTTATCGATGCCCTTCTAGAGGGCCCCGGCGTCGGTGATGCCGATCCCTGAAAGCCAATCGGAATCGCATCGATCTGTGCCACAGGCACCGAGGACCGCCGAAGACGACGATCGGTGAAGAGGGGAACACTCGACACCAGCGCCGATGTCGGGGCATAGGTACCGCTCGAAGCCGGTACCCCCCCGAGCATGGCGTACAAAGAGGATCGGCCCCAAGGGTACCCAGGATACCTGACGACGAGCCCCGGTGGAGAGTGAAACCCTCGATGCCGGGGCATCGGCGCCGCTCGAAGCCAGAACCAACCTCACGGCTGGCTGGGGCAAAGGAAAGCCAGTCTGGGTCGTATCGATCGAAGGCACCGAGGACCCCAGATGACGATCCCTAGTGACGAGCGGAGCACTCGACACCCGCGTCGATGCCGGGGAATCGGCACCGCCCGAAGCCGGCACCAACCCCGCGCACGGCTGGGGTACAGGAACGCCAGTCTGGGTCAGATCGATCGGCCCCGAGGATACCAGGTGACGATCCCTGGTGAAGAGTGGAGCACTCTACACCGATGCCGACGCCGGGGAAGCGGTACCGCTCGAAGCCGGTACCACCCCTGCGCATGGCTGGGATGCAGGAAAGCCAGTCTGGGTCAAATCGATCAGCCCCGAAGGCACCGAGGACACCAGTTGACGATCCTTGGCGAAGAGTGGAGCACTCGACGCCGGCGCCAGGGAATCGGTACCGCTCGGAGCGGATACCACCCCCGAGCATGGCTCAGGAATGTTCTGTGAGGAGCGAACCCCAGGAACAACCTGAAACCCCGTGGATGCTTTGGAGCCCAAAGACTCCTGCCGGGGTTTTATCGCCAAAGGGGACTTGAGGGGGAGGCCGGAGCCGTCATGCTGGGCATGAGACTTACCCCTCAACACTTGGCTAGTCTTAACAGACTGTTTGTGGGTTACCTGATCCTGGAGAGAAGAGTAAATCGATGTCCTCACCTTAGGAGGAAAAACGTCGTCATCGAGGGATACCCGAAAAAGGGAAGGTCTTCTCCCGATACTGAAGCCCGGTGGACCGGGGGAAAAAGGATCAGGGCCCAAACAGGAGAGACACCAGGCATTGGAGTCTAAATAAAAAACTAAGTTTCCACAGTGAAGGCAGGGGAATAAGACTCCATGCTGGAAAGGCCCGGTAGGCCTCAGAAGGGACTCGAGGAGAAAAATTAACCTCGAAGTGATTAAAAGAAAGAATAAGGCAGCGGTGGTGCCGGTATCGGCGGGAAAACGGCCGCGACCACAAGAAAACAAGAGAAAAAAAAAAAAAAGGATTTTAAAGAAAAAAGTTTTTGCGGTGACAGGAGGTACGTCCTGCCGGCTCCGCGGAAAAACGAAAACTGGGGAGAGGCAGTGGGAAAGGCGGGAAGTCACCGCGCAGGCGCGAGGGATGCTCCCAAAAGCCTTCTGATTGGATGCTGGGGAGCATTCCCGTGCAGGCTCCGTCGGCGCCAACGTACCCACATGTGAAGACTCATTCCTGCTTGTTCCTGGAGATTCTACTCACCGGATCCGGTATCCGATACAGAACCAGTTCATGGGTTGAATCCTGGACTCCCCTTGGGTTCGGAGGTGTTGGCCGGACCCAGTAGCCCACTGAGGCAAGGCGGAACCCTCTCCGATACAAGAGGACCGGTGGCGCCTGAGGTTTCCCCTGTGGTCGGACAGACACGGTTCCAACCGGGCCAAACCTTGAGGCGGTAATACATGGTATACTCACTTGAATACCATCCACTACTCGCACATTCCCGGCCAATGCACCAAGAATATGTAGCAGCGAAGTGTATGCAACAAATAAAACCAGGAGTCAATTACAGGGTCCAAGCCAATTTATTGTGCACAGGCTCAGGCAGGAGTGCATCCAAAAGAGACTGAGCAATGGAATACAGGAGCAAATTCCTTATATACAATTTTTACAGTTTGATTCAGGCAACCTTTCTATTGGTCCCAACGCCCCTCACATCTATCCAATTGGTGACCCTCTCTCTGGGCCCCGTTTCTCATTCCCCCTTCTCAAACTGTTCTAACAAAGGCATAGTCTTGGACCTGGTTACATTTCTACTTCAAGGACATTTCTAGCTCTGAGAATGCAAGGACAATTCAAGCACTGCATGGGGGGGGGGGAGAGGGGACTTTTAAAAGCAGTTTAAAGCATATTTTCTAAACTTTGGTTCTTCTCAGCACTGATCGCAGGTGGGGGTTGGAATCCAGGCCTAGTTTGAGGCTAGAGCCTACCACAATATTGTGATTTGATTTAAATTACAGCTCTTTGCTGCTGCTAGGCTCTGACTTATTATGAAATTTAAGCTACAAGCTCTCTGCTGGGTTCCAAATTTAACCGGAAAGCTCTCTTCTGTGTTTTAAATTTAAACTAAAAGTACTTTGCTGATACTAGCCCCAAGTGACTATTAAATTTAAACTACAAGCTCTCTGGGGGGCGGAGCCAGCAGCACTGCAGGATGGCTGCTTAGGAGCGCTTCTCCGGTGATTCCTGGCTAAAATCCTGAGACGTACCTAATCTCTGCAACATTTTTTGCTGCTTCAAAGTTTGCCCTGAATTCTCGGTAGTAGCAGGGACATGTCGAGTAGCAAGCCTATGAAGTTAGACTTCTCAGCAAACATAAATCCTGGCTCTAAGAGGAGTAAGTCGGAGCCCCTCCCCCCACATAAGATGGCAGCCGCCCGGGATTCAGACAAAACAATGAAGGAGCTATTGGGGGAGATTCGAGCGGTGAGAGACATAGTAGGTACGAACGGCGATGTGTTAGCACAAGTGCAATCAGACCTGCATGAAATGAAGATGCAATTGGAGGGGCTTGCAGGCCGTATGGACAAGGCGGATACCATGCTGGGAATGCACGAGGAACAGCTGACCCAACTCAAGAAGGCCTACAAGAAAATAGATCGTATGGAGTTGGCTATTGAGGACCTCAGCAATAGAAACTGAAGAAATAATATACGGCTAATAGGTATGCCAGAGGGGGCCAAAGGAACTGATATAATTTCTTTTTTTGGGTCAGGCCATTCCAAAAATGCTGCATTTAAACATCACAGGCCCGATCAAAATTGAACGAGCACACAGAGTCCTGGCTCAAACAGGCCCACAGAAGCAACAAGCAAGGCCGATTAATATTCTGCTTGTTGAAGCACCAGCAAGTAACACAGATTATGACAGCTGCAAGATCATTTCCTTCGCTTGCGTTTGAAGGGCACAATATCTCCTTCTTCCCAGATTTTTGTAAAGCTACAGTGGATAAAAGGAAACAGTTTCTGGCACTGAGGCCCAGGCTACAGCACCTACAAGCTAGATATGGACTTTTCTACCCTGCTTGGCTCAAGGTAACATTGGATAACCGCACTAAATCCTTTGACGACCCTGCAGCCGCGGTTCAGTTTATTGAGGAGCAGGAAGCTTTGAAGATGCAATGAACCTGAGGTTTGATAGCAGTTACCATTTGGTGGAGGATATTGCTGAGAAGGAGAACCCGCCCCCCCGGGGAACGACAGCCGGCAGGGAAAGTCGCTATTGTGAACGTGCTGAACACTCCCCAGAGATTTGAAACTGGTACCTCTGTGCTGGGGTGTGAGAGCTTTACCTCAGGGAGACGTTACTGGGAGGTGGAGGTGGGAGACAAGATTCACTAGGGTCGAGGGAAATACAGAAGAAAACAAATCAGACTTTGATAGACTTATGCATCTGGCTCTGGGGCCACACTATTATAAAGTTGGCTCTCTCACTCACCCATACCAGTTGGTTAAAAGGGGCATTGAGAAACTATTTCACTGTTCCCCAATGCAAGTATTTAAAATTATTTCACCTCTACCAAATGATACACTGGAAGAGTTTGCATATAGAACCTGGATTTTAAAAGCAGGAGTCCTGGCCCAATGCAGAAGATTATGGGGAGAGCATGCATAAGGCATTTTTATTAGAATTGCTATCCCCTGAGATTACAAAACACCTTCTGTTATTTTCTGAAGACCCTAAAGCAACCCCTTTTGATACTTTAATGCTCAGAATTGGGTCTGTTTGGAAGACCCAGCCCTCGCAGGTCATAACAGTATCAGAAGCACGGAAGTGGCAAGCTGAGGGATCCTCCCAACACACAAAAAACACAGACAAAGGATACAGGGGACAGACCCCTTGGAGAGGACAAAGCAGAGGTACATTTAGAAATTCCTCAGGTTACATCCCCTTTCAAGAACTCAAAGCACAGAGAGATGGATTAGAAAAGGAGAAAATTAAATGGGAACAGGACAAACACATACTGCAAGTAGAACTAGATAAATTAAAACAGGATTTACAAGCAGCTCAGGACAAAACACAAGGCTAGTGCATAGAGATGTCCTGACCTCTTGAGTTCAGATATCAAAATGTCTCAAGCCTTCATAGCCCAGCCTGCCTCCGTTCTCTCAGCAGAGGACTCAATTCCAGAGCCTCTGGATGATGAAACAGACACAGGCCCAGAATACAGTTTAAGGCTTGTAACATCCTTGATACTGGACTCTTGTGGACACCCCAATGTTATCAGTAGAGTAGGGGGTCAAGATAAACTAGCTTTGATTGACACAGGGGCTGGAATTAGTTTTACTAACAGAGCTTCTCCCACTGCAGATCAGAAAAATATGGAAATTCATGAAATCCAAGGTCTGGGGAAAAAGCCATGACTCTTATGCCATGTATGCTGACACAGTCCACTGCACTTTACCATTTATAAATGACCTGGAAATGGGAATAAATGAGTGAGGTAGTCAAATTTGCAGAGGACACAAAATTATTCAAGGTTATTAAAACCCAAGAGGATTGTGAAAAATTGCAAGAGGACCTTGCTAAATTGGAAGAGTGGACGTTCAAATGGCAGATGAAACATAATATGGACAAGTGCAAAGTTATGCATCTAGGAAAGAACCCCCCCCCCCCCCAAACTATGGTTACACAATGCAAGGTTTCACATTAGGAACCACCACCCAGGAAAAAGATTTAGTTACTGTGGATAAAGCATAGTTACTCACCTGTAACAGGTGTTCTCCAGACACAGCAGGAATCAGTCCTCACCTATGGATGACGTTGACACTGATGGAGCATCTCCCCAACTTTCAAAGAAAGCTTTTGGTAGATGCCACCATGCATGCATGATCTCCTTCCCACCCAAGGGTGCCATTATTGCTCAGCCAGGTGCCATAGCTACAGTCCAACCAAGAAGATGGCCAAAAATGAAGAGCACCGTCAAGGGGAGGAGGGAGGGTTGCGAGAACCGATTCCTGCTGTCGCTGGAGAATACCTGTTACAGGTGAGCAACTACGCTTTCGCCAGCAACAAGGAGGAAGTCAGTCCTCACATATGGGACTCCCTCGCTCCAGGCTACCGAGGACCAGCATAAGACAGCAACACGGATCAGCCACAAGCGAATTCTAATGACAGGCTCAAGGGGCCCCAGCGTCCAGGGAGAACCATGGGTCCAGTAGCCTGAACAAGAAAGGTCAGAGGGCAGGAGTTACATAAACCCTGAAGAGTTTACAGAGTATGGACTCCCTCTCCAGGCAGTAGTGGGCTGTGAAAGTGTGTATGGAGGACCAGGTAGCAGCCTGGCACTTGTCTGCCATGGTTACCGAATAGAGACTGGCGACCGAGGTCACCATCACCCAGACATTGTGTGCTGTGACTCAATGCTCCAGAGGGATACCAGCTTGACTGTGAGAGAAGGCAATGCAGTCCGCTACCCAGATGGAAATGGTCCACTTGGTGACAGCCAGCCCCAGACAGCTGGGGGGCAAAGGAGATGAAAAGCTGTGAGACACTTTACAGTGGCCTTGGATCTGCTACAGATAGGACAGGGCGCACTTGCAGTCCAGGGTACAGAGAATGGCTGACGCAGAGTCAGTGTGGGGCTATGGAAAGAAGGTAAGCAGCACTATCTCCTGATTCAGATGGAAGTCTGAGACCACCTTCCGGAGAAATTTCAGGCAAGTGCAAAGCACAATCCTGTTCTTGTAGAATCTGGTCTAGGGTAGTTCAGCCACCAAGAAAGCCACCTTCAAGGAAATGTAGCGTAAGGAACAGGTAGCCAAGGGCTCGAAGGGTGGCTTAGTAAGCTGCACCAGAACCACATTGAGATCCCACTCCGCCTGGGGTGGCCAAATGGGAGGTTTGGAGAGCAAGAAGCCCCGCATGAACCTGGTAATGAGGGGTTGCACCAACAGAGGCTTGCCCTACACAGGATGGTGGTTGGCGGAGAGTGCATTCAGATTGCACCTGGACAGAGTTGGACTTAAGTCCAGACCGTGAGAGGTGGAGGAGATATTGAAGAACCGAATGCACCGAGCAAGAAAATGGGTCCAATCTCTGCTCCATGCACTACACTGAGAACTGGCGCTACTTGAAGGCATAAGCCCATCTCATGGAGTCCTTACGAGAGACTAGAAGGATTTTCTCCACCTCCTTGAGGAGGTTAAGGGGAGCTAAGACGACCCATTCAGCCACCAGACCTTGAGGGACAGAGATCCCAAATTGGGATGGAGGATTGAGCCTTCTTTCTGTGTCAGAAGTCCCAGGGAGCTCCCGAGAGGAACCAGGGATTCTGTCTAGAGATGGAGCAGCAAGGGAAACCAGGGTCATCTGGGCCACGAGGATCGACACCTTGAGGAGTGTCTGGGCTATCAAGGACGTGAGAGGGAAAGCATACAGCAGGCCTCTCAACCACAAGATGAGGAAGGCATCCGCCACTACCCGGAGAGGGGTGGGAGTGGGGGCTGCAGTACCAGGGCAGCCAAGCATTGGTCAGGCTGGCAAAGAGGTCCAGGCAGGGGCAGCCCCACAGCCAGAAAAGCCCGAGCACTCTCTCTGGGTCCAGGCGCCACTCGTGCAGTTGGAGGACCCTGCTCAGCCTGTCCACCAAGACATTGTTCTGGCCTAGTAGGTAGACCGCCTTGAGGAGAATCCCATGGCGAATTGCAAAGGAACAAAAGGGCCACAGCCTCCTGGCAGAGGTGGTAGGAGCCCTTGCTGCCCTGCTTGTTCACATAGAACATCACCTTGTTATCCGTCTGGATGAGCACCAACTGCTGCTACTGCAGGTGGTGCCAAAAAGTCCTGAGAACGAGAAAAACTGTTCTGAACTCAAGCAAACTAATCTGCTGCTGGGTCTCCTTGGAGGACCCTGGTCCCTTAGTGCAGAGCTCTCTGCAATGGGCACCCCCAGCCTGTTAGGGAGGCATCTGTCATGAGGACCTTCTGAGGGCTTGGAGGCTGAAAAGTCATGTCCACTTGCAGTTGCTGAGCATCCTGCCACCAGGTAAGGGACTCTGTCAGCTGTCAAGACACCATGACCGTCATGGAAACGGCCGGTGGCCTGAGACCATTGGGACCAGAGGCACTACTGAGCCTCCCTCATGTGGAGGCAGGTGTTGGAGACCACATGGACCGTGGAGGCCATGTGGCTCAAGAGGCAAAGCAACATCTGGGCCAACACTTTGCAGTGCTGCTGTACCTCCGCTGTGAGGACCGTGAGCCAATACACCCTGTTGAGGGGGAGGAAAGCCTTGGCCTGGACAGTGTCAAGGCAGGCCCTGATGAACTCCAGTGCTCGAGTCAGGGTGAGCTGGTATTTCAGATAGTTTATCACAAAACCCAGGTGCTGTAAGACCTGAATTGTATGGCCGGTGGCCTGCCCGGCCTCCAAGACAGTGTCCCCTTTTACTAGCCAAATTGTCGAGGTAGGTGAAGGCATAGGTCTTTTGGAGGCAGAGATGGGCCACCACCGCCGCCACCACCAAACACTTGGTGAAGACCCTTGGGGCAAAGGCGAGGCCGAAGGGAAGAACCCTGTACTGGTAAGTAGGCACCTCTGACCATGAGCCTCTGGTATTTTCTATGACTGGGATGGATAAGGATGTGGGTGTAAGCATCCTTTAAATCCAAAGAGCATAGCCAGTCTTCCTGCTGGAGGTAGGGCAGCAGTGTTCCAAGGGAGAGCATCTTGAACTTCTCACGGACCAGGAACTTGAAGTTCCTCAGGTCCAGGATGGGCCTTAAGCCCCCTGTCCTTTTCGGGACCAGGAGGTACCTGGAATAGAAACCCTTCCCCCTTGAGGGGAGAGGTACAGGTTCCACTGCCCAATCCTTGGAGGCCCATGAGTTCCTGCAGTAGCAGGGCCTGGTGTAGGGGAGACCGAAGGGGTTCCCCAGGAAAAAAGGAGGAGTCTGTTCCAGGTGCAAAAGATTACCCTCCCGGACGACCTGGAGAGTCCAGGAGTTTGTGGTAATCTGGGCCCACCAGTGGGGAAAGGGGACCAGGCCATCCCCCTGTGGGGTGCTGGTCCTCCAAAGGGAGAGGGGCTATGCTGATGGCATCAAAACCAAGGACCAGGCTGTGCTGGGGCCATAGTCTGGGTCTCCTGACGCTTGGACTTGCACGATCCCTGGCCTGTACCTTTGCCCTGGGGACCCCACTGAGGGGTCTGAGCAACTGGGCAGGCAGGGTAGCCCTGATAGTTTTGACTCTTACAGCAGAAAGGGGGCTTCTTCTCCCGTGGCTTTTTCCTGAGGTCTTCCTCAAGAGAGACAGGTCCAAGTAACATACTCTGTCTATCTCGACAGCCTTATCCTCCATTAGCTTGCTGAAGAGCTGTTCACCGAGGCACGGGACATCCAGGAGTTTTTCCTGCACCCACTGCTCAAGATCTGATGATTGTAGCCAGGCCTGGCATTGCACACAGATGCTGGCAGCAGCCACTCTGGCACTGGATTCAAAGCCTCGTATGCAGCTCGGGAGAGATATTTGAAGCACTCCACAACAGACTTCGTTAAGAGCCTGGAACGGCCAGAGGTGGTCCCCAACAAGGCCAGCAGCATAGCTGCCGAACTCCTTGGCCAGGTCCCGCAGGAATATGCCAATGTAAAAGGTGGTAAGTTTGAATGTGGCAAGCCAGCATTGAGTCCTGGTAGCATTTGTGCCCCAGGGCATCGAGCATGAGGGACTCACTGCCTGGAGACACCGAGGTGTGCATTTTCAGGCTTTTTTGCCAGCGCATGGCCGACTCAACCACCATGGAGGTGTGTGGGAGCTGTGCCTTGCAGAACTCCAGCCTCTGCTGGACCAGATATATTGTGTTGAGCCACCGGCTCACAATGGGCACCGAGGCTGGGGGCTCCCACATCCGGAGAAGCCGGGTGAAGATGGAAGGCACAGGGACCATCAGGGTCTCCTTTTGGCAGTGCCTCATACTGGAGAATGTCCAATTCCTTCGTACGCAGGTACTCCTCCGACTCCATCGTGAGGGAGAGAGCCTGTGCCATATCCCTAACAAACTCGAGGAAAGAGGTATCCTCAGGCGGGGAACGGCGCTTAGCAGCTGGGGGAGACAAGTCCAAGACTCCGGGGACATCGGACTCCCAGAGTAATCCAAATATGATTTGAGATCCTCTGGCTGTAGGAGGGCTGGTAACTCTGGTCCTGGATGTTCGAGGCGGAGGCATGGCTGGAGCTAGAGGCACTCGCCTGCAAAGATCTTGCTCCCGAGGATCAGGAGCAAGAACAAACCCTTGCAGAGGATCCACCCGAGGCATCTGGCTCTCAACAATCGCAGCAGTGGCCCAGGGAGTCCTTGAGGATGAGGTCCCTGTGGTCTCAGCAGGGCCAGGGGTTGGCACCTGCTGTAAAGAGTAGTTACTCACCTGTAACAGGTGTTCTCCAGGAGCAGCAGGAATCAGTCCTCACATATGGGTGATGTCGGCACCGCTGGAGCCCCCGTGTGGAGCATTTCCCCAGCTTTCAAAGAAAGCCTTTGGGAATGCAGCACGCATGCGCGGTCCCCTTCCCACCCAAGGGTGCCATCTTGCTCAGTCTGATGACATAACTAAGAGACAGCAAAAATAACAAAATTAATCATATCACTGCAACTCCAGGGGAGGAGGGATGGTCGTGAGCACCGATTCCTGCTGCTCCTGGAGAACACCTCTTACAGGTAACTACTCTTCCTCCAGGACCAAGCAGGAAGTCAGTCCTCACATATGGGACTCCCCAGCTCTAGGCTACTGGGAACCCAAAGCTGAAAATATGGCTCCCTCTCAAGAGCCTCAGCATCCGTGATAAGAATATCCTCTGAGAACGTCCCCATACGGTAGCCCAACACAAGGGCCAGAGGGAAGGAGTTGCCTAAACCTCAAAGAGATTACGGAGTACCGCCTATCCAAAAGCACTGTCCCTCCATGACACTCTCTCCAGGCAGTAATGGGCTGCAAAAGTCTGGCTTGAAGACCAAGTTGCGGCCTGGCAGATGTCTGCCAACAGAACAGAGTGGAGATGAGCTACTGATGCAGCTTTCGCTGACACGGTGGGCTGTGACTCGACCCTGCAAGGGGAGGTCGGCTGCCCTATATGCCCAGGCGATACAATCTGCTACCCAAGTGGACAACGTACGCTTGGAGACAGGTAACCATATTGACTATCTTTATTAGGGTCAAAGGAGACCAAGAGCTGAGCAGCCCTTCGATGCTCTCGCGTACATTCTATGTAAAAGGACAACACCCTCTTACAGTCCAGGGTATGCAAGACTGTTTCAGCTCGGCTGGCATGCGGCCTGGGAAATAAGGTTGGAAGAACCACCTCCTGATTGAGGTGGAAAGAGGAGACCACTTTAGGGAGGAAATTGGGGTGGGTCCATAAGACCACCCTGTTCCTATAGAACCGTGTGTATGGTCTATCAGAAACCAGAGCTTGTAGCTCACTCACACGTCTGGCCGATATAAGAGCCACCAGGAAGAGCGCTTTCCAAGAGAGGAAGTGCAAATGGCAAGTAGCCATCCGCTCAAACGGTGGGCAAGTAAGTTGTTGCAAGACCACGTTCAAATACCACTCAGTCGCCGGTGGACAAACCGGAGGCTTGAGTAGAAGCACACATTGAGAAAACTGGACACCAAGGGGTGTACCGTCAGACTGTCCCTCCACCGGTGAGTGGTGTACTGACAAAGCACTGAGGTGGACCCAAAAAGAGTTAGACTTAAGACCTAAGTCTGAAAGGTGAAGTAAATACTGCAGTACTACTGGCACAAGGCAAGAGAAAGGAACTTCATTGTGCTGAGCACACCACACTGTAAACCTACGCCACTTGAGGGCATAGGACTTTCTTGTGGACTGCCTCCTAGAGGCCAATATCCCCTCTTCAGCTTCCTTAGGCAGAAGTAAGGGAGTTAGCACTACCCTTTCAGCAGCCAGGCCATCAGATTGAGGGACCTGAGATTAGGGTGCAGAAGGGAACCCTGCTCCTGAGATGGGAGACTGTGTTGCAACCCCAAAGGGAACGGAGTTTCCACTGTCAACTGCAGCAAAAGTGGAAACCATGGCTGTCTCAGCCATCTGGGAGCTACCAGAATCACTGAGGCCTTGTCCTGGAGGATCTTGAACAGAGTTCTGGCCACCAGGGGCGTGGGAGGAAACACATAAGAGGCCCGTAGACCAAGAGATCAGAAAAGCATCTGCTGCCATCCTCAGGGGGATGCGGCTGTCTGGAGCAGAACCTGGGCAGCTGACTGTTCAGTGGACTGGCAAAGAGATCGATGGTTGGAAGCCCCCAGCAGAGGAAGATCTGCTGGACCACCAGTGGATTCAACTACCATTCGTGCAGCTGGAGAATCCTGCTTAGCTTGTCTGCTACGAAATTCTCCTGACCAGGTAGGTAAACTGCCTTGAGAAACATACCTTGTTTGACTGCAAAGGAGCAGAGATCCAGTGCCTCCTGACATAGGAGCCTGGATCCTGTGCCCCCTTGTTTGTTCACATAGAACATTGCCACTTGATTGTCCATCTGAACTAGGACAGACTTCTGAGAGAGGGCATGAGAAAATGTTTGCAGAGCCAAGCGAATTGCTGGCAGCTCTAGAAGATCGATTTGCTGCATGGCCTCCCAAGGAGACCACAGGCCTTGAGTGCATATGCCCTGGCAATGTGCACCCCAGCCCTTTAAGGAAGCATCGGTCATCAGCATCCATGTCTGTACTGGAGCCTGAAAAGGCACCCCCCTAAGAAGGTATAGGAGATGTAGCCACCACTGTAAGGAGTCCAAAAGTGGTTTGGACACCTTTACTCTGCATCGAAGGCCACCTGTGGCCTGCGTCCACTGAGCTCTGAGGCACCGAGCAACTCGCAGGTGCAGACAGGCATGCGGAGTCACATGTACAGTGGATGCCATGTGGCCCAGGAGCTGCAGGTAGTGCCTGGCGGAAACATGAGAATTGTTTTGGAACTGGTTGGTCAAGTCCATCAGTCTGTGGGCCCTGTCCTCAGGCAAGTAAGCTCTTCCCTGAAGGGTGTCCAATCTTGCCCCTATAAACTCTAGGTTCTGAGAGGGGAGCAAAGTGGACTTTGCGTAGTTTATGACAAAGCCCAGATGCTGAAGAAGAGACACAGTGCGAAGAATGGCTTGTCGGGCCTCCTGGAGAGACTGGCCCCTGGTGAGCCAGTCAGGTATGGGAAGACAAAATTCCCCCGATTCCTGAGATTAGCCGCCATGCATTTGGTAAAAACCCTGGGGGCAGAGGTTAGGCCAAAGGGGAGTAACCCTGTACTGAAAATGGTTTCCTCCCACCACAAATCTGAGATATTGCCTGTGGTCTGGATGAATGAGGATGCGAGTATAAGCATCCTTTAGGTCTAAGGAGCATAGCCAGTCTCCCTGCTGGAGATAGGGCAGCGGTATCCCAAGGGTAAGCATCTTGAACTTTTCCCTCTCCAGAAACTTGTTTAGGTTTCGCAAGTCTAGGATAGGCCGGAGGCCTCCTGTCCTTTTTGGTACCAGGAAGTACCTGGAGTAGAAGCCTTGCCCTGTAAGGTGGTGAGGCACCGGTTCCACCACCTGTTCCTTTAGAAGACGTGCCAACTCCTGAAGGAGTAGGTTCCTGTGTAGAGGGAGGCTCCCCTGGAAAGTAGGAGGGGGGGTAGCTGGTGGAAGTGGAGCAAGCAGCCCTTTTGGACTATGCTCAGCACCCAGGTATCCCCTGCGATGGCTGGCCACCTGTAGGCATACAGGGTCAGCCAACCTCCTGTGCTGAGTGGAGCCACCGGCGGAGGAGAGGCTATGCTGTGGGAGTCAAAACCCCGCTCCCTGCTGTGCAGGAGCCAGCGGCTTGGGGGTCTTCTGCTTACGGGGCCCATGCCCCTCCCCCTTGGCCTGCTGGCCCTGTTGGGGAGCTGGAGAGACCTGATATTGAGGATAGGAGTTGTAGGCAGCACCCTTCCTCGGGAAAAAGGGCTTCTTTCCCGAGCCCTTCTTCTTCTGAGAAGGGGCAGAAGTCTTCCTGGACAGCCTTGTCCTGGTGAGAGTCAGTCTCGATTTCTGCAGCCTTTTCAGTCATGGGCTTACCAAATAGGTTGTCACCTCGGCACAGGACATCGACCAACTTTCTTGCACCCATGACTCCAGGTCCAATGACTGTAGCCAGGCCTGACAGCATGCACCAATGCTGGCCGCGGCTACCCGGGCCGAAGCCTTTAAGCCATCATAGGCTGCCTGAGAGATGAACTTCTAGCACTCCCGGATCCCTGTAGACAAGGCCTTGAACCTCTGCAAAGGTTCCTCAGAGAGGCCAGCTGAGAACCCGGCAATCTCCTTTGCCAGGTCCTGTAAGTACATGCCCATGTAACAGCTGGTAAGTCTGGACACGGCAAGATGATAGAGCCCTGGAAGCACTTTGTACTGAGGGCATCCAGGTTCCGGGCCTCCCAGCCAGGGGGCACCAAGGAGTGCATCTTCTAACTCTTCAGGCAGTGCATGGCCGATTCCACAACCATGAAATTGTGCGGTAGCTGCGCCTTTTGGAACCCAGGGCTCTTACGGACTTGATAAATGGAATCGACCTGCTTGCTCAGAACCGGCGCCGAGGCTGGTGCCTCCCACATACAGAAAAGCAGTCATTCCAGCATCGGAGGAACCGGTACAGTAAAGGCTTCCTTTGGAGGAAAATCATACTGGAGGGCATCGAGCTCAAGGCTCCTCCTCAGCATCCGCAGGGAATGCAAAAGCCTTGGCCATGTCCCTCATGAAGTCCGAGAACTGGGTATCCTCCGGGGGGGAGAGGGGGGACCTTTTCCAAGGCTTGGACTCCAGTGAGTCCGATGGGATGCACCGGGTCCAGAAGGTGTCAGGAGACTCCTCGTCCTCCATCTCCCACACCGACTCCTCTGAGTCGAGCAGCTCCGGCTGTGTGGGCCTCGGAGCCACCCGCCCCGACGCCGAGGGCACTGGCATCAACGACCTCAGCCCCGCACGGGAGGTCGAGGGGGACCTTGACCAAGGATCAACTCGAGACTTCATTGACTTGAGGAACGGCTCGGTCTCTGGGGTCGACTTAGACGTCGAGGTCCCGGTAGTCGGGGCAGATGCACCGGTCAGACCGGCAATTCGCACCTGCTGCTGTTCCATGAAAGCAGCCAAGCTGCACTCCAAGGCTGTCAGCCTGAGTCCAAGCTCAGTAGACTCAGCAGCCCGACAGCATCCGGCCCGACATCGGCTCTCCCGGAGGAGAGTCCACGAGGACAAACAGAACTTACACGACTCGGGGACTCCGGCTCCATGTGAGGTAGTTTGGATGGCCTCTCCGACAGAGAGCCACAGGCGGCTGTCAGGGCTACGCGACCTGGCCCTCGAGGACCCAGGGGCCTCCAGCGACGCCACCCTCACGAGCTGCTTCTTCCTTTTGTGCTCCCGGGTGGGAGACCCCCTCTCAAAGGAGTCATGACAGCGCTCGGGGTCAGACTCCTGAGATGTCAAGGTCCTCTGACGAAGTCTGGGCCCGGCCGGACGTGGACTCTGAAAAGATTCTCTCGCTTATGCTGACGGCTCCGAAGTGCCTTCAACGACATTTTGCCGCACGGGCCACAGGCCAGCAGGTCATGGTTGGGCCCGAGGCATCGGAGGCAGCAGTCATGTGTGTCGGTGAAAGACATACGTTTCTTACACGGATCACATTTTTTGAACCTGCTGACAGCCATCAGGGGAAAAAGGGCCCCTGCAAGGTCGAAAGACCAGGCTGCCAGTGAAAACAACAAAAAAAAAAAAAGCACGAACGCTAGTCACGAAGGACAAAAAATGAAAAAGAAACTCCGGACTTGATACCAATGTACCGAGCCGAGGCGGGAAGGGGAACCGGCGTTGAACCGGAGAAGAAAAAGGCAAAAAAATCGCAGAAAAAAAAAAATCAACTTTTCCCAGGTGACACGAACTCACGTCCGTTGGGCTCCGCAGAAAAAGACCGAGCAAGACTGCACACTTGGGCAGGAAGGGGACTGCGCATGCGCGCTGCATTCCCAAAGGCTCTCTTTGAAAGCTGGGAAAATGCTCCGCACAGGGGCTCCGTCGGCGCCACCGTCACCCATATGTGAGGACCGACTTCCTGCTTGGTCCTGGAGAATGCAAGGAACGCAGAAACACTGCATTTAAAGACCAACGTGCATGCTTCCCACTCAGGAGTCACAGCCATGGACATTGACACTGGGTAACCAGGGCAGGCGTCGAAAGAGAGGGGGTCCTTGACGAGATGGGTGTCATGAGACCACGACCCATCACCAGAGGCCACAACTTCAGCCATGGACACCTTTCGAGGGTGTTCTTGCTCTGGTTCCATGGGAGCTCTGCAGGGACTAAGGGACCGAGCATGGGATTTCCCATGCTTTTCTGCTTCTCCCGACGAGGCTCTCGAGGTCTTCCTCTTCTTATATGCACACTCCGGCAACTCTTGCTCAGAGTGTCAGGCCCACGGAGGGGTGCGGGGGCCTTACGCGAGTTTGAGGATCCATATGGGGCCTTTGGGCATGAGGCTACTGGGGAAACCGGGGTTGAGTCTGTCTTGTGAAAGATGTCGCCCTGCTTAAGCTGACGGCTCTGTATAGTCTTGGCGGACATTTACTTGGACAAGGAGCATTCCTCTGGGTCGTCGTCTGCACCGAGAGAACAATCTTGAGTGTCTGAATGATGTTTTTGGAGCACCGATCACATTTCTTAAAGCCGCTGGCCATTGGGTCAAAAAGAACCCCAGTGAGGTCAAAGACCCTTGACGCAGCCAGAGGTTAAAAAGGGCATGAAAGCACTACACTGCAATGGAAAAAAAAACCCGACATGTTTTGAGGCCCTGTGCATTCACAGAAGGTCTTGGTTGGGAAAGGAGCCAGCGCAAGCCGGAAAAAGTACAAAAAATACAACTTATTTCCAGGGAGACGAGACAAAACATCTGTAGGGCTCTGTGAAAGAAGGGAGACTGGGCAAGATGGCACCCTTGGGCAGGAAGGGGACCACGCATATATGGTGGCATCTTCCAAAGGCTTTCTTTGAATGCTGGGGAGATGTTCTGCGGAGGGCTCAGTCATCATTGACACCACCCATATGTGAAGACTGACTTCCTGCTTGTTCCTGGAGAACACGTTGAAATCCTCCACCCAGTGTGCAGTGGCAGTCAAGGTGGCAAATACTAGGAATCATAAGGAAAGGAATGGAGAATAAAAACAAAAGGATATTATAATGCCTCTATTGTTCCATGGTGCAACTGCACCTTCAATATTGTGTGCAATTCTGGTCGCTGTTTAGCGGAATTTAGAAAAGGTTCAAAGAGCCACCAAAATGGTAAAGGGGATGGAAGGATACCCCTATGAGGAGAGGCTTAAAAGGTTAGGGCTTTTCAAGCTAGAAAAGAGACAGCTAAGGGGGGATATGATAGAGGTCTATAAATTAATGAATGGAGTGGAACAGGTAAACATAGGTAGATTCTTTGACATCAAAAATTAGAAAGACTAGGAGACATGCAATAAAGACCATTGTAAACTATTTAAGACTAATAAGAGAAAATATTTTTTTCACTCAATGTGTAATCAAACTCTGGAATTTGTTACTGGAGGATGTAGTAAAAGCTATTAGTGTAGCTGGGTTTAAAGAGATTTTTGGACCAGTTCCTGGAAGAAAGGTCCATAAACCATTATTAAAGAGGACCCAAGTAATCCACTGCTTGCCCTAATACAAGCATTATGGAACCTGTGTGTCTTTTTGGGAAAATGCTTGGTACTTGTGACTGCATTGGCCACTGTTGGAAACAGGATACTGGGCTTGATGGACCTTAGTCTGACCTAGTATGGCATTTATGCTCTTATCCTTAGGGAACAAATGAGGCTCCTGAACCCAATATCACGTTTCAACCATCCCAACTTCTTGAACACTAAATTAGCATTTCCTGTAGTTTAGACGTCATACATTATAAAAAGCCACCCTAAAAAAAAACTCATCCATTTTCAAATAGCCAAACCAGATATCTGACCCTATATAACCCGGGCATGAGATCACCCCTCTTCCCAACCACTCACCTCCCACCCTCTATTCCCCTCCATCCCCCCTTCCAAAACTCTCTCCCATCACCAGGCCAACGCATTCAGGCAGAACCTCACTGCACAAGCCACTATATCATTCAGTACACATCCAAACAATCCTCCCAAAACTCTTTTTCCAGAGCTCTCCAAAGTAAAAGTTTAGGCAACTAGACATAAGTCCATTGCAGGACTCGCAGCCAGTTTCATCTGTCAATTCTCCTGGCAAGTCTCTCTGTATCTTGAGTCTCATCTCCCTGGTGCACTCTGCCATCTTGGCATGGGATCCTTCTTCTGTGGTTCCATAGCCACCGCCACTGGGACTGGCAGATCTTTCCATCCAGCCCTTTGTATATGGGTGAGGCTACCTCTTCAAATTGGAGGTTCTCAAATGGGCAGGCTTTCACATTTGCACGCAAGCTTATTGAGACGACAGACCACCATTGGTAGTAAGCAATCCAAGCAATTATATTCTTCTCTTCCCTCCTTTTTAATTCTCGTATGACTTAGTTGGTTATCTATGGCGCACCAATCAAGTTTTGTAATACTTATGTTTGTCATCATAACCGACATTAGCATTCAGCATTCTGTTTTGTATAATAGCAGCAGCACAGCTATTTGGAGAGCATTGATCTCCTTGAATCTAACAGATAAATGTTTTCAATTTTCAACAGTCATAACTTTATAACACTTTGATTGGGTTTAGTCAGAGTTAGATATGATGCAAGTTTTAGGAGGCATTGTATTATATTACTACTATGGCCGATGCTGGATTTTTCAGATTCAAAAGCATCTTCTATTGTTAATGATATACATCTATCAGGTTTTTACTTTAAATCAAACTATGACGTTCATGATAATTTTGTCTGGACATACAATATGACAGTGCAGTGCCATTTTAAACGCTGGCTTGTATACCACAGAAGTTGTCAGGTGTCATCTCAGAATGTTTTAATTACATTTTTTCTTTAGTCAAGTAGTTTTATTATAATCAAGAAGAGTGATTTACTTTCAAAATTATAATTGTCACTGTTTATTTCAGATATACACATTCCTTTTACATTTTAGAACTGTTTAATATATAGCTTTGGTTTCTTGATAAAAAAAGGGCCCAATATTCAAAGGCAGTTACACCAGTTAGTCCAGGGGTGTAACTACCTTTGATCCTTCAGGGGACTGCTTCCCAGGATCAGCCTCCCTCCATAGCTGGACTATCTTCTGGATGCCACAATTGCTGCTAAAGGATGCAGTGCAGTAGGCAAAGCTTCCATAACATTGGAACAAGGGATTGAGTCTTGTTGCCACAAAGAAAAGGCATTATGAAGCATCAGGATGAAATTGAGGGAGAACTAAGGCACCCTAAACAGGCTGCACCAGCAAGATCCTCCTAGGTCACTCCAAAGGTGCATCATCAGACCACTGTACAAATCTGGTGCCTGTTCAGATGCTTACTGTAGCCACCACCTGACTAGGTGCTCTGAGCTGGCGGTCAGTGACCATGGGGATTTCAGGACTACCTACCGGCATCAAAACAAACTATTCTGGGTCCTGTGCAGCATCAGGCTCCCCCCCCCCCCCTCCCCTTTGTACATGCCACCACCTGATGCGCTCCAGGAGTCCCATGAGCAATCTTCACAAGTGGACTCCAATCCTGCTGGTCAACACGAACTGCAGACTGCACATTGCTTCCCCATGCCATGAATGTAGTATGGGCAAGACTGTAGAAGAGACTCACCCTGATAAAGGGTTTACTCCAGCCCAAGAAAGAGTGCCAAAGTCTCCGATGCCGAACAACCAATATTGTGGCGACCACCAGGCTTTACTTTTTCTTGAAAAGTCTACTCAGCTAGAGAATGCCAGACAAAAGCTTCGGGCATACCAGCACCGAGATCAATCCCAAAAGTCTCCCAGCAGAGAAAGAAGGGGGGGGAGACAAGAAATCAGCTCCTCTAGGACTTGCCCAGAATCTCCAACCTCTATCTACTGTGCTAAAAGGAAGAGCCACACCTGATGCCCCAACTACTCACTTTGAGACAAGTGAGAACCATCTGCTGGAGAGAGAAAATACTGACAAAGGAGCCTTCTTAGGTGATGTTATAGGCTGCAGAGGGCTCGCTGGCTCTTTTTCTCTGTCTCCATCTGCAGGAAGAGGGACATAACCCATTCGTTTGGGCTAGTCTGGTATAGATGTACAGTAAGTTATCTGTTTTAAGTTTTGACAGCTATTTATGTAGTCCCCTGGGACGGGGAAGCTCTCAACTAGCAGGCCTCTGCAGTGGTGAATCTGAACCCCTCAGACCAATTATATTTACCTGGTAGGGGAGGCATTTAACAGTTACCCTCTCTTCATGCTGCCATCTTGGAAAATGGTGACACCTGATCTTTAACAGAAAACACTGTGGGGAGTCAGGTGCTGCCATTTTCCAAGATGGCAGCATGAAATGAGGGTTGTGCTAGGCACCTTCCCAAATTACCCAAGAATAACTTATCCATGAGCCGTACCCAGAACTAAACCCCATGGGCAGCAGTGGGGAACAATAGTGTGGGTAGAAGTGGGAGATATCTAGGGCCCACAGGGCCAAAAAAGGGAAATTTTGGGGTGGGAGTAGATGAATCTACCCAGCCTTTAAATTGTTTTAAAAGATGTCTCACTTTGTCAGTGCGTGGAGTTGCATAGCTTACTGTATCAGAATAAAAAGTTTTTTTAGTGCATTCGTTAGAACACTTGTCACATTCCTCCCCCCCCCCCCCCCCCCAGGAAGCTTCTCTCACTTAAGAGGTGAGCTGCAGTCCTGCCTTTTATATTGCTCCTAGACAAAGCTTAGCTGTCCCGACTGGCCCACTGAAAATTCTCTCTAGCTCGACTGGCTCCTTACAAAAACGTGTGGCTCCCATGCTATCTTGTCCTCAAAGGTCTCAGGTGAGACTTCCTGAATACTGTACTACTTCTGCTGGTCCTCTGTATCTGGCCTTTGCCTGCCTTTTGCTTATGAACTTGCTTTGCCAACCCTGACCTTAGCCTGTTTCTGGACCATTGTTCTGCCTACTGTTTTAGTGGTGTTCCTTTTTCATAAGGCTGCCCTGCTGGGTCTGATCATGTTGAATTTCTGCTCCGGCCCATCTCGTGCCTCTTCCTCCTCCTCCTACCTGGCAATCAGGGTTTACTCTGTGTCTGCTAGCAACACCTCGGATTTGTGTAGCAAGCAGTATTTAAGGGCTCAACTTGAAGGGAAAGGGGCTGTTAATAGGTCAATATGCATGACCTAGGCCCAGGGTCCCTGGTGTTATGTTTGATTCATTTATGACAGCTGCATACTGAAGATTAGTGCAATTCTAACCCTCCATTTGCTGCTTCAAGAAATAAAATGTCTGCTTTCCCTACTTCGGCTGTGGATGGTATTGCTCTGAAACTTCAATGCTATGTTTAAATAAGCATAGGTTTTAGAAAGTTATTTAAGTGAAGACAAATATAAAACAAATTACAAAAACTTCAAGGAAAATGACATTTACATATCCACCTTTAATCTTAGGCAATATTTTACAAAAGTAGAAATTGTCATTATTCAAAAACTATAGCAAACCTCATACTAACAGCCTGCCACAAATGTATTCAAATACTTCTAAGAATACTACATAGCTTTCTTATTAGATATGATTGCCTGGACTGGGTATTATAAATGCAGTATGTCAGTCTCAGAGGGGAGTTAAAAATGTTTTACTATCATTGAATATTATACAAATGCATAAAACGATTATGGTGTAAAGAAAGCATTGGGCCAAAAAAACAAAACAAAAACAAAAAAAACACCACAAGCTATGAAATGAGAGCAATTTCAACAAAGTGTGTGAACCGGTGAACTGTTTTGGACAGCCATTGAATTTATTTACAGAAACCGAGATCATCCAAAAATAAAGCTGAAAAAAAAAGAAAGGAAAAAAAGTGTTAGGAATTAAGTATTATATACCTCAAGACAGCACATCTTGATTGCAGCAACGATTATTGCAATGAGAAAAATCTGCATTACCTTTCAGAACCACAAGAGAGAGAGACAGAGAGAGACATTCTCAATAACTCAAGCCAAGTTTTGTGGTAGTGACCTGAATTATATGGAAAAAAATTCACTAAGGACCTGATGAGGAGAAGGGGCATTAGCATTCAAAATCTAGTCATCACTGTTTAATGAAATAAAAATCCATGCCTTATAACTTGTTGGACTTAATTCTACCTAAGTGGACTGCTTTATTCTAATTCTTAATTTAGGTGGCCTCTTTGAATTATGACAGCAACCTGTCAGGACACTGATTATATGGTATGGATCAGCCAATCTGTCTATCTAATAAATTATGCCCATGAGGTGTTATTTGGGAAAGAATACAGAAGCAAAAACTGTTATTCAAAATAATTGTTTGGTTTAACCCCACCCCCACCCCCCCCCCCACTATGCAGTATAAGGGCTCCAGCAACAGGTGGTCAAATTATGGCTTGGCTATTTCTTTCTGCTCCTCTTGGATTACAGCACCATTTGTCAGCCGTTACTGAGAACCTGGTGCCATGAGTCTTTTACAACAATCTAGTGTCCTTCCCAAATTTAACCCCTCCACCTCTCCTTTTTAACCTGGGGGAGGGGGGCAAGTATGTAAGTTGGTGGTTGGCTGAGTGAGGGTGTCGAGGAAGCAGTCTCCAAATATGTATGCCTTTAGGGCTTTTCTGAAGATTGTTGTGGTCCATAATTTCTCAGGAATAGAGTTCCATAAATGTGAAGCATAAAAGTGAGAAGGCTCTCTGAGGTGGTAAGGCTGTTTTTTGTAATTAGTGATGGTGTGCATAGCATGTTCCATGAGCCAGTTAGTCTTTCTGAACATTGTCAGGTAGGACATGAAGTAGGGACTATAGGTGCGGTGCAGAATAGTTATTGAGGATCTTGAAAGACTAAGAATAGATTTGAATTTTATGCATTCAATTATTGGTAGCCAGTGGAGTTGTTTGAGTAGGGGCGTTGTGTTCAGTTTGTCATGAGTTGAAGAGGGCCCATGCTGCGGTGTAAACAGTTCATCCAGAAAACCACATCCAATATACTCCATTCCTACCTAGCAGAAGGCATCACGAAAGGATCATCAAAATGGGAGTAAACTTAAAAAGTAACTTAAGGGCCTCTTTACTAAACATTTAGCTCTAGCTATCTGCCAGACAATCCATAGGAATAAAATGAGCCATGCAGTAAATAACCTGAGCTAGAGGAGAAATTAGACCTTACCTGCTAATTGTCTTTGAGTTCTCTCCGGGCCAGTCCAGGTAAAGTTGGGTAGTCAATCCCTTCTAGCAACTGAGGACTGAATGCTGAAATTTTTGCTGACAGATGTAATAACTGGCTTGCTAACACCAGAGGGAGCTATCTATTGACAAAGCAGAAGACGAACAGAAACAACCCGTTCCTATATAAGGCAACAAACCCAAATCTTAAAACTGAAACAAAAAAACAATGGGCATCCAAACCAATGGTGCGCCGAAATGCGCCGCCCTATCAACAGTAGCAGGAACTCTAGAACCCTGAAGTAGAAAGGGCCCCCCCCCCAGGGAGCGAGAACCCTCCAATATCCTTTTCCAATGGCGATCGAGATCCGCAAGTGCGGATGTGCGCAAAACACAAAAAAAAAACAAAAAAAAAAACTTACTGAAAAAAACTCAACCGCACTAAGAGACCCCCCCCCACGAACCACAGCTCGCAAAATACTTGGGTGGGACCTGGACTGGCCCGGAGAGAACTCAAGGAAAGACAAGTAGCAGGTAAGGTCTAATTTCTCCTTCCTCTTCGTCTCTCCGGGCCAGTCCAGGTACAGTTGGGCAGTACCAAAGCAGTACCTAAACTGGTGAGGGTCCCGCGAGCCCTGCCAAAATGGTCGAGGCCCCCACCGTAGCATCCGCACAGGCCTGCACATCCAAACGATAATGCTTTGTGAAGGTGTGCAGAGGACCAGGCAGCCGCCTGACAGATATCTGCCGGCGGAAAACTCATTTCCGCCCAAGAAGTCGCTAGAGCCCTTGTCGAATGTGCTCTGAGCTCCTGCGGAGGCGACCTACCCCTTGCCGCATAAGCTCTAGCGATCGCTTGCTTTACCCATCGGGCGATAGAAGCCTTGGTCGCCGCCAAACCCTTACGAGGACCGCCAAACAAACTGATCAGACCTTCGAAACGGCTTTGTAAGCCGAAGATACTTTCGTAGAACGCGCCCCAAATCCAACTGTCGCAGCGCCCGGTCTAGCGTACTGCCCTGAGACCGAAAGGTAGGCAGCGAAACTGCGATTCATATGAAACCCGGAAACCACCTTCGGCAGAAACGAGGGAATGGGCCGCAGAACCACCTTCTCCTTCGAGAAATGAAGGTACAGTTCCCTGCAAGACAGCGCTTGCAAATCCGAAACCCTCCTAGCCGAGCAGAGGGCCACCAGAAAAGCTGTTTTCCAAGAAAACTCCCGCAGGTTGCAGTCCAGTTCAGACTCAAAAGGCGGACCCGTCAAGGCTTCGAGCACTAAGTTCAAATCCCAAGGAGGCACCACCAGACGACGAGGCGGACGAATATTCCTAGCCGCCCGAAGAAAACGCTGCACATCCGGATGCGACGCCAGAGACCAGCCTTGCACTCGGCCCCGGAAACACGCCACAGCTGCCAAGTGCACCTTGAGAGTGTTAAGAGCTAAGCCCTTGTCCAGACCGCCCTGAAGAAACGCTAAGACGTCGGGCAAGCCAGTGGAACGGGGAGAGACCCCCTTCTCTTTAGCCCATGCTTCAAAAATGCGCCACTCTCGGATGTACGACAAAGTCGTCGAGCGCCGTCTGGACTGTAACATAGTAGAGATTACAGACTCCGAGTACCCTCCACGCCGCAAACGCTGCCGCTCAAGAGCCAAGCCGTAAGCAAGAATCGATCCACCTGAGGCATGAGAACTGGACCCTGACTCAAGAGACTGACTCGAGAGGGTAACCTCCAAGGAGGAGCCACGAGCAACCGCACCAGATCCGCATACCAAGGCCGTCGGGGCCAATCTGGCGCAATGAGAATCACCATGCCCCTGTGAATCGAAATTCTCCGAATGACACGCTCGATCAACGGCCAAGGGGGAAAAATGTACAGGAGCTTGTCCTCTGGCCAGGGCTGGACCAACCCGTCGAGATCCTCCGACATGTGTTCCCTGCGCCTGCTGTAAAACCGAAACACCTTGGCATTGGACAGGGTCGCCATAAGATCCATAACCGGATGACCCAAACAAAGGGAGATCTCGTGGAAGACCGCCGAATTCAGCTCCCATTCTCCGGGGTCTAGGCGATGCCGACTGAGAAAGTCGGCCTGAACATTGTCCTTCCCTGCTACATGAGCCGCCGAAAGCGAAGACAGGTGCAACTCTGCCCACTGCAGCAGAACCCGGCTCTCCTGTAGTAACGGAGCACTGCCGGTGCCGCCCTGCTTGTTGATGTAGGACACCGTTACGAGATTGTCTGAAAACACGCGAACCGCCCGCACCGCAGAGATCTGAGAAATGCAGAAGCGCCAACCGAACCGCTCGAAGCTCGAGACGATAGACCGACCACCCGCTCTCCGTCACTGACCAAACTCCCTGCGCTACCTGGGCCTGACAATGAGCTCCCCAGCCCGACAAACTGGCATCGGTCGTGACCAAAATCCACTCTGGCTCCCGCAGCGGCACTCCGGCATGAAGATGAGCCGGAAGCCGCCACCAATGAAGACTGAGGCGGACGTCCACCGAATAGGGCAGCCGTTGAGAGAGCGGATGAAGTTGCGGAGACCATCTGGAGAGCAAGGCGTGCTGTAGAGGATGCATGTGCGCCCTGGCCCAAGGCACCAGATCCAAGGCTGCGGCCATCGACCAACAGTTGGAGATATCTCCACGCAGTTGGGGCCCGAAGCTGAAGAAAAGCGTTCACTTGAGATATCAGCTTCTTTCCTCTATCCAGCGGCAGGAGGACCAAGCCTCTTTGTGTCGAATACAGCCCCGAGGTACACCAAGCGTTGCATGGGAAGCAGATGACTCTTTGCTCGATTGATGACCCAACCGAGGTGTTCCAGGAACTGCACCACTTGAGCCGTTGCCGCGACTGACTCGAACTCGCCCGAATTAGCCAATCGTCCAGATAGGGATTGACTTGAATTCCCTCTTTGCGAAGAGCTGCCACCACCACTACCATAACCTTGGTGAAGGTACGCGGAGCAGCTGCTAGACCAAACGGCAACGCCCGAAACTGAAAATGCCCCATGGGGACCGCAAACCATAGAAAACGCTGATGCTCCGGGCGAATCGGAATGTGGAGGTAAGCTTCCGTGAGGTCTATGGAAGAGAGCCACTCTCCCGGCCTCACCGCTCGAATAACGGACCGCAAGGTCTCCATGTGGAAATGCGGCACCCGCAAGCATCGGTTCACATGTTTGAGATCTAAAAATCGGACGAAAAGAGCCCTCCTTTTTGGATACTACAAAGTAAATCGAGTATCGACCTGCACCGCACTGGTCTGGAGGAACCGGAACAACCGCCCGCAGATCCAACAATCGCCGAAGTGTGTCCGCGACCGCTTGGCACTTTGCCCGAGTGCAGCAGGGAGAGCGCACAAATGCATCTGCAACCGGAGCAGCGAACTCCAGAGCATAGCCGTCGCGGATGATCTCTAAAACCCAGAGATCGGAGGTGATGGCGGTCCAGGCGGAGAGAAACCCCTGCAGACGACCTCCCACCGGGATCTCCGCCTGGACCAGCCTCCCTTCATTGAGGCTTTTTAGAAGAGGTTTGCTGAGAGTTGAAAAACCCTCTGCCAAACCCCCGTGCTCCTCGAAAGGACTGACCCCTGGAGAGAAAAAACGCCCCCGTTGGTAAGGCACAAAACGAGATCCGCGAAATCGACGAACCTCCCTACTGTGCCCCCGCAGTATAGGAGAGGTCTTAGCCCCGAGGCTCATCTTCTGGCAGACGACCCCCCTTTGAGTCGCCCAAATCTTTCACAATCTTCAACGCCTCGCCAAATAGTAACTTGCCTTTATACGGAAGCTTACTAAGACAGGATTTAGAGGACGTGTCCGCCGCCCAATTGCGCAACCAAAGAAACCTCCGAGCCGCTATGACCAATGCCATGGACTTTGCCAAAATGCGGATCAAATCATAAAAGGCATCCGTGAGATACGCCGCAGCCGACTCCAGCTTAGCGCCTTCCGGAGGAGAGTCCTCCTGTTTCAAAACAGTCACCTCTCCCTGAATCCAGCAAATAGCAGCCCAGGACACAAACGCCCTGCAAACTGACGCTTGTAAGGCTAGGGCATTATCATCAAAAGCCTGTTTCAAAAACGCTTCTAGCTACCGATCCTGCATGTCCTTCAGGGCAGCACCTCCTTCTACCAGAATTGTGGTTTTCTTCGTAACCGTGGACACAAGAGCGTCGACCTTGGGCATCCGCAACAACTCCCTCTCATCTTGAGGAACAGGGTAAAGGCGGGCAATGGAACGCCCCCCTCGCAAGCTAGCCTCCGGGCACTCCCACTCAGACTCTATCATTTGCTTAATCACCCTGTGCATAGGGAAGCAGCGCTGCTCTGCCTTAAAACCTTGCAACAAGGGATCTTCCAGAGGCTCTTGTTGTGAGGAAGGAGGCACAATATTTAACGCAGAGAGAGACTGGACAATGAGCGCACCCAGCTCTTCCTTCCGGAATACCCTACACACATTAGGGTCCTCTCCCGGCCCCAGTTCCCCGTCTTCCAACTCCTGAGGCCAAGAGTCTAGCCCTACTTCAGAGGAGATCTCCCCCTCCTCAGGCAGGAGCGATCCAGGAGAGCGAGAACCCCGCTCCTCCTGAGAAACCTCCCTACAGGGTAAACTAGAAGAGGAGCCCTCACCGGGATCGGCTAGCCCCGAATCCTTTTGCAGGAAAGACCCTTGAGCCCCTGCAGCTGCACCCTCCATCGGGTGAGACAATTTGAGCAAATAGGCCTTATGCATGGCCAATATAAAAATCTGGGGAGAAAAAGGAGGGCAGAGCCTCCTGAGATCCGGAAGGCAAAGGTTTACTATTGTCCCCTACTGCCAGCTCCTTGTGAGACTTGGATTTACGTTTCCCTGAGCGCTGCAAAAGCACGGGAACAGGAGCGGCATCTGAAGGAAGCGTGGCTGCTGCTGCCAGCTTCTTCCCTTGACGCTTTTCCCCTCCGACAGCTCACCCGAGCCGGTACTATCCATCAGGAATACCCTAGCAACAATCCAGGACCCACTAACCGAAGTCCCGCGGTACCCCAAAAAACACCACGAACCGAAGATACAGAAGAACGCGGAAGTCAGCAAAATGGCACCTAAACTTCCCGCCGACGGCAGAAATCTCACCGGCCCGAAAAAAAACACAATCAGCCACCAAGCTAAACCGGCATCGCTGCTTACCTCAGAAAACAGACAGCCATAAACAAACAGTCAGGCACGATCTCCAATGTTCCGCTGCTAGCAAAAGAGAGACGAAGGGCACCGGCACGGGAAAAGGATACTGGGGCTCCCAGCTCCATTCAAGCCAAGAAATTCAGCGGATCCCTGGAAGCAGGCTCTGCCTCCGAAGTTACATGAAAAAAAAAAAACAAGCACATTTGAAAATAGGATCGCTGAATTTTTTGTGCCTCTGATTCCCTCCCCCCTTCAAAGGAACGAGGGGGAATCGCTTGCTATGATGCCCTGCTAGGGCCAGTGAGCAAGGTTGCTGTTAGAAACAAACATTAAAGGATGAATTGCAAATCAATATTTATATATATATTTAAGGAAGTGGCTTGCAATGTCTAAAGAACGTCGTCTCTCCTGGGAGCCTGCCAGAGATACGTCCACTCTAGCTGCTGAGGACTGAAGACTGGCTTGCTAACACCAGAGGGAGCTATTACATCTGTCAGCAAAAGTTTCAGCATTCAGTCCTCAGCTGCTAGAAGGGATTGACTACCCAACTGTACCTGGACTGGCCCGGAGAGACGAAGAGGAATGTTATATTTAGGGCCCCCCCTTTTACTATCTGTCTCATAATTTCATCCAATTTTTTAAGAAACCTTTATTTTTATAGCCCCCTCTTTCTCAGGTACCCCTATATCTCTGGTCTCCACTTTCCGCTACCTTGGTGTGCTCTTCGACTCTGATCTCTCCTTTCGCGCTCATGTTTCTCATGTCACCAAGACTTTTCTTCCTTCGTCAAGTTCACTCGATTCGCCCTTTCCTTTCCCCGTCTGCTCTTACAACCTTACTCCTCTCATTGGTCATGTCTCATATCGATTTTTCCAATTCAGTACTCGCCGGCCTGACCACATCTCAACTAACCCGTCTGCAAAGGATCCAGAATACTGCCGCCAGGCTTCTTACTTGTTCCTCCCCTAGAGATCACATTACCCCCCTCCTTCTACGTCTTCACTGGTTACCTGTGTCTTTCCGCATTCAGTTTAAACTACTCACCCTGGTTCATAAAGCGTTCCACACCTCCACCCCACAATACCTGGCGGACCTCATTCATTTCCATACTCCCAAACATACCCCTCGATCCTTTCATCTCAACCGCCTCACTCTCCCCTCTCCTTCTCTTGCCCATCTTCAATCCACCTGCTCCTCAGCTTTCTTTTTCATAGGTCCTGCTCTGTGAAATTCCCTTCCCACTACTCTCCGCTTAGAACCTAATCATTCCACCTTCAAAGCTGAATTAAAGACCCACCTCTTTTCCCTGGCCTTTAACCTTCCCGTCCTCTCTCCCTAACCTTCCCCTTGTCTATCCTCTTCTAGCTCATCTTTTTCTCTATCAAGATGTTGTAATTTCCTTTCAACTTTCCAGCCTTGTGCCTTACTGTGTGATATTTTTGTATTGTAAACCGCTCTGACTATTATTGAAGGGCGGTCAAGCAAATGAAATAAACAAACATATACAATGTTTTTCATTAAATTGTAACTTATCTTCAGTAGCACTCTGTTACAAACATGTTTTGAAAGAAGCACTCTGCATCAGCAGTCTAACTCCTTCATGGTATAATTCAACATGTCATAAAAATATGCATATGACAATATTAGTTGTGCCTAGATGCAGACAAACTTAATGCAGGATGTGCCGTCGACGAATAATGGACTGCATCCATTTGTTTGTTGGTTACAGACTCACTGGTTGAAAATGAACCCAAATGTGTCATGTTGTGTTGCAACAGGGGCAATCATGAACTGAAGCCAGAGGTAAATGGGGTAATACTGGAGCATCAGGAGATGGTCTGGGTTCTGAGTCTGCAGTCAATTACAACTGAATATACAGATTGCAGGAGTAGTGAAGGGTGCCATTGGAGCGTTATGACTAAAAAGTGTGTGCCTATGGTTGAATACAAGAGTGGAATAGCTACAAAGGCTTTGTCAGCTCCAATAGTGCAGCTTATTTTTGGTTAAACCTAACATTGAAGAAATTAGAGATGGAGGATTGTTGATTATGTAAAAGCAGAAAGGAGGAGGGGCAACAAATTATAGATTGCATTTACAGGAATAGTACTAGAGATGTTTCATTTAGACTGAATATTTCTAAATGGTTTGAATGCACAGAGGTTGTATGGATGTCTGATCTAAGTCATCAAGTTGGCCATTTAAACTGTATTTGCATCTGGATTGGCTGATGGAAAATTTAGGGCAGTAACAGAACACTACGAAAAACGATGACATTTTACTTCCCAGTTAATGTCCTTTCCTTGAGTCCTGCTAGACTCATCCAGAAACGTTGTGCTCCCCAGTCACCAGAATAGAGAACAAAAACCAATGAAAAGCAAAAGGTTTCAATGACATCACTCTTATGTCTATTCACCTCAGCCAGCAGAGGTCTCTTCAGTATTCATCCCAAAACATATGGGAGAAACATGCAAGCTTTACACAACCTCAATCGTGGGCAACAATGAGCAAAATCAACAAAAGAGAACTATGTACAGGAAAGTAAACAGAAGGTTGTCAGAAGATGAACCTGCAAAGCCAAGTATAAAAATTATAGCAGACCCAAGGGTACTGCAGCAGAAGAACAGAGCAAATACGGTTTCAGGGGCGGGCCCTGGACTGGTCGCCTTCCATATCATCCTACTAGAACAGTCCGGACAAGTAGGGCATACCAAAGCTCAGACTCCATTAGGTGGGAAGACAGAAGCTCACAAAATCCTTGAGCCAAAAGGCTGTGTCAGTCCACGTGTGGACATCCAAGGAGTAATGCCTAAAAAAGTGGAACATGATGCCCATGTTGCCACCCGACAAATGTCTGCAGAGGCTACTGAGCTCTGCTCTGCCCACAAGGATACCTGTGCTCTGGTAGAATGGGCACGCAAACCATCTGGAACCAGCTGGTTCCACAACTGATACGATGAGACAATGGCCTCCTTAATCCAGTGCCCCAAAGTCGGACTTCGCCACCACATCACCCTTGCTCAGGCCAGCAAACAGCTCAAAAAGATGGTTGGACTTACAAGTACCAGAGAAGCACCCTCTATAAGGCGAAGATCCTTAACCTTCCCCCGAACCTGCTCCTCAGAGGAGGGAGGCAGATCACCTGAGTCACCTGAAAATGGAGAGATCACCTTAGGTAAGAAGGAAGGCACAGAACAAATGGAGATGGCCTCCTTTTGAAAATTACAGATAAGGATCACAGCAAGATAGAGCCTGCAGCTCAGAAACATGCCATGCGGAACAAATTGCAACCAAGAAGTCAGACAGTCTTGAGCATCAAAAGTTGTGCGCTTCAATGGCTCAAAGGGCAGTAGACGCAGATAACAGGAAGGGACCACAGACAGGAGAGGAGAAAGCACGAGATATCCAGGTACCAGGCTAGAGACTTACTAGCCACTGGACCTCGGAAATAGGCTACAGCTGCCACCTAAAAACTTCCAGTGAGCTAAGGGAAAGGCCCTTCTCCAGGCTATTCTGTAGAAAAGCCCAACAGAAATGGCACCTTAACCACCTCAGGAGCCAACTGTCAAGTGCCACACTATCACTCAAAGAGGCACCAGACCCGCATGTATGCTAGCTTGGTAGACCTGCTCCAAGCAGAGTGGAGACCACTGCCACAGAGGAAACACATACAGTAGGTACTGACTTGGTTAAGGTTGTGCCAGGGCATCAACGTCCTCAGACAGTCTCCATGCAGTGACAGAACAAGTGGCAAACTATGGCGTTGGAGAGCGTTACCATCAAATCTATTTTGGGGTGATCCCAGCAGCGCAGAATCAACTGAAACGCCTCCTGACTCAAGTCCCACTCTCCAAGACCCAAAGAGGGACGACTGAGAAAGTCCGCTTCCACATTGTCCACCCCAACAATGTGCTGGGCCGACAAAGCTAGGAGGTTCTTCACCCAGGCAAACAGGAGGGCCATTTACAGAGCTACCCTGGCACTCCTTGTGCCACCTTACCATCTGACATAAGCCACTGCTGTAACATTGCCCGAAAACACTCAAGCTATACCAGGGGCCGGAAACGCAGTAGAGCCAACCTGATGGCCCTTGCCTCAAGTCAGCTGATGGACAACACTGCTTCCTTGCTGTTCCAATGGCCCTGGGCCGTACGGTCTTGGCAATGGGCTCCCCAGCCCTAAAGACTGGCATCTTTTGTCAGAAGCATCTAAGAAATCCACCAGTGGCATGCCCTTCCTCATATGACAGGGCTGCTGTCGACATCACAGGCTGGTTTTCACCATCAGGAGCCTGCATGCACCAGAGACCCCAGGGATCTTGTTATTGAAGGACTCCCCCAGTCGCTGAGCTGATCCTCATGAGCCCGAAGCCTCGAGCCGATCCTCAGTGAGGGTCTCTGTCTCACTCCTTGGGACAGAGATCCTCCATGACAAGCACTCATAGCTCCGGCCACATAGCCGCCATGGGCCACCAGGCCCAAGGCAGGTCCTGCACCCCAGGCCCGGTCGGCCACCGGGTCCTCCACCGACTACTCCGACTGGGAGTCAGAGGACAAGGCATCCCAGAAACGCAGCAGCACTCTGGCCTCCCATCGGACCTGTCTCTCCAGACATGGCATCAATCCCTGCCCGAGGACACATCATTCCTTTAATTTGTTCAGTTTATGTCAAAGGCTTTGTCCTTCAACATGGAGTCAGAGGAAGACCCTCACATAGAGGAACATGAAATCCTCCAATACGAGGCCCCAACTGCCCTGACCTCACCATCCTCAGGCAGCTCCTCCTTTGCATGTGGGAGACACCGGCGTCAGCACCCATAAAATCAGCCAACGCCTGGACACCCCATACCACGTCCAGTGAGGCCCTGGCTTCCAAAAGTTGCAACTGCCACACACCTCCATGGTGGTGGAGTTGACTATATGCCAGCAGAAGAGCCAGAAGACACACTCCTCCGTGCAGGGAGTTCCATGCCCTTGACCACAAATGCTACCAGGGCTCAATATTGGCCTGCTGAATCCAAGCCTACCAGCTTTAAATAATCGGCCTTTATCTTCAGGACCTGGCAAAGAAACTTGCAGGTTTCTCTGCAGGCCTCTGAGGGGATCACCTCTAGCGGTTCCAAACCCTTACGAAGTGCATCGGGGCGTGCTCGAAGTACATGTCTCGAGCTGCCTACAACGGCTTTAAGTCGAACGTGAGGATAGCAGCTGTGGGTATCTGTGCTCAACGCCAAACATGGCTCGAGGCATCAGACCTTGAGCAGTGGGTTCAGGGGAAGCTCCTCGACATCCCCTGCCTCTGAAAACTCATTTCGGCAAGCCAATGGAGGAGAAGGCGACAGACAGTACCACATGAGGACTCAGCTCTCCAGGAAGACCTCCACCCTCCCTAAGAAGAAACCACCAGGGAAGAGCCCCCCCATTCCAGGGAAAGAGCCAACCTTACCGGGGCTACCCCCAATATCAGGCTCCCCAGACCACACAGTAGGGTCGCCAGAGCAGAGGAGCGGGCCAAGGCCCTCGCAAGCCTAAGGGCTCCAAGCCCCAGAGCCCAGCTGGGGATGGATTTTTGACTCCCTAAGCATGGCCTCTCCACCCTTGGAGGAGCAGCTACCAACAGGGGGGGCATCTGGTACGTTGCCCATCGGTGGCCTACTATCACCACCAACCCCTGGGCACTCCAAGTAGTCACAGAAGGCTCTCCTCTTCACTTGGGCCAGACACCTCCCCTTTTCTTCCCAGGAGCGCCCTCTCTGACTCTCCTGCACCAGGCACTATTACTACAGGAACTCGCAAACCTTCTCACGGACAGAGCCATGGAACCAGTACCCCATCACCTCAAGAGCAAGGGGTATCTACTCCTGATACTTTCTGGTCCCAAAAAGAACAGGGGGCTTAAGGCCTAGCCTAGGTTTGCAAAACCTGAACAAGTTCTTGGTGCGGGAGAAGTTCAAGATGCTCTCCTTTGGAACATTGCTGCCATACCTCCAGCAGGGAGGCTGGCTATGCTCCTTGGACCTAAAGGATGCTTATACCCATATCCTCATTCATCCCAGCCACAAGCTGTACCTAAGATTCATGGTTGGGGGCAACCACTACTAGTACAGAGTACTACACTCCAGTTTAGCCTCTGCACCAAGAGTCTTCATATGCCTAGCAGTGGTGGCAGCCTCTGTCTCCAAGGGGCCTTTGTCTTCTTGTATCTAGATGACTGGCTTGTAAAGGGAGAGACAGCCACAGAGGTGCAACAGGCCATGGCCCACAGTACCTAGGGTTCATGATAAACCACCCCAAGTCTCCGACACAGGGCCTGGAGTTCATAGGGGCTTGAATGAACACTCTTCAAGTCAAGGCCCGTCTCCCCTTGGACAGGGCAGATCTCCTCGTGGCTCCATCCACTGAGGTGCAACACCGCCACACAGTGTGGGCATGGTCAATGCTCCACCTGCTGGGCCACATGGCATCCACAGTCTGTTCCCAACACCTGCCTTCACATGCAGGCAGCCCAGTGGTGCCTCTGCTCCCAATGGACACAAGCCACAGGCTGGCTCTGGGACCCACAACCTAGCAGAGTAACAACCGGTGGCAAGCCACAGCACCTGCAGGAGGGTATGCCCTTTCAAATCTCAAGAGGGTCCTTACCACAGATGCCTCCTTACTGGGCTGGGATACCCATTGCGAGAACTCTGCATGCAGGGCAACTGGTCCCTAGCGGAGAGCCAGTAACAGATCAATCTGCTGGAACTCAGGCCATTTTTCTGGCTATCAGGGCCTTCCATCACCGCCTGCAGTACCAGTCTGTGCTGGTCTAAACAGACAACCAGGTCACGATGTACTACCTGAACAAGGGGCATAGGATCTTAACACCTCTGTGAGGAGGTAGTAGCCCTCTGTACGCGATCAGTCAAGGAATGCTCTTCAGAGAGATGTATCGTCCAGGCCAGGACAATGACCTAGTGAAGAGGTTGAGCAGGCTCCTCCAGCTGCAGAAATGGCAACTAGACCCCAGAGTGGCACAGCAGCTCTTCAGACTCTGGGGCACCGAGGCTGGACCTCTGCCAGCCTGACCAATGCTCAGCTGCCCCACTTCTGTTGTCGCCAGCCACACCCGTTCTGGGTAGCAGCAACCTTCATCTTGTGGTCAAGTGGCCTTCCGTACACCTTCCCTCCCACACGATTAGTCACCCAGCTTTCTTCAAGGTCTTGAGTGACAAGGCTTTTCTGATCCTGGTGGCCCCGGCAGATTTGGTTCCCTCTGCTGGTCTGCCTCTCAGAGCTCCCAGTCCCTCTGGGGAACATCCCAGGGCTACTTAACTCAGGAGAGGGTTCCCTTCGCTACCCCAACTTGGGGCCCTGACATAGCTGATCGGTTAGCCTTAGCCCCTTCAACATCCCAAGGGAGATGGAGGAGGTCCTCCTGGCCTTTTGTAAGAACTCCATGAGATGAGCCTTAGCCTTCAAGTGGTGCAGATTCTTGGTGTGATGCGCAGAGCAGCAGATTGACCTGTTCTCTTGTCATGTGCACACAATGCTACAGTAACTTGCTTCATCTCACGCAAGCTGGACTCAAATCCAACTCCGTCAGAGTGTACCTGAGTGCGCTCTCTGTGCATCACCATTCTATTGAGGGTAAGCCCCTCTCTGCTCAGCCCCTCATTACTCGGTTCATGCAGGGCCTCCTACTCTAAGCCTCCCATCTGTCCGCCCCCCGCAGAATAGGATCTCAATGTGGTCTTGATGCAGTACACCAAGCAATTTGAGCCTCTGGCAACCTGCCATATGCGATACCTCTTATAGCAGATAGTCTTCCTGGTGGCGCTCACATCTGCACATAGAGTCAGCAAACGTCAGGCCCTGGTGGCTGAGTCACCCTACACCAGGTTCTACAAGATCAGGGTCGTTCTAGTAGCAGCAAAGAGATTTCAATTTAAAACTTCACACACACAGAAGAGAGCTTTCTGGTTAAATTTAGATCCCAAGACTCCCTATATCCAAGCAAGGGCTGTGGGACTCCCCCTGGAGATTGGTCTCAGATTACCTTAGAAGCACAGGACAGGGTTCTGTGTAGCAGCCAGCTTTTAATAAGTCTTCTTTCCCTCCCTCCCTGACAACCACCCATCCCTGAGATAATCGTAGCTTTATAGGCACTTGAAGCACTAAAAGGGGAGGTGCCATATTCACTCTGAGGTGCAGCTGTTTATTCTCATCAGCATACATTAAGGACCTGTGATTAATTAAGCTTCAGATGAACAAAGTACATTAAACTTATTAGGTATAGTTTTATTAGTATAAGTATCCCCAGCAACCCTTAGTAAAGAAATTAAATATCTAAACACAACCTTAAAAATAAGATGCAGACAGCAGTCCAGCAGCGAGATGGGGCTTTCCAGTCTTTTGCATCAAGTGTCACATATATGATTTTCTCCCAGTTGGTGAGGGGTTTTACGTGTGCATTAGGTGCAAGGAGCTCTTTACTCTCAGGGAACGAATCCAATCTCTGGAGGCTAAAGTAGCAGACTTGGAAGACATAAGGAAGACAGAGGTACATAGACGAGACCTACAGGGATATAGTCCTGAAGTCCCACCTCCAGTCTGGCAGCATCCCTGTTGCCTTGGAGGAGAGAGAGGTCATATGACAGGAGACCACCACCCTGGTCCGGCAGGAAGTGATCTTCTAGCTAGGACCTGTCCTCCAGGTGATATAAATCCCTCACACCGAGGAAGATTCTCCAGGGCCATGTGCCCATAAGGGAAAGGTTAGGACAGCTGTTATAGTTGGCGATTCGATCATTAGGCATGTAGATAGCTCAGTAGACATGAGGATCACCTGGTAACATGCCTGCCTGGTGCGAAGGTAGCAGACCTCTAGCGCCACCTAGACAAGGTCTTAGATAGTGCTGGAGAGGAGTCTGCTGTCTTGGTACATGTTGGTACCAATGACATAGGCTAAATTTAGGCTTTTAGGTAGGAAGTTAAAATCCAGAACTTCCAAGGTAGCATTCTCCAAAATGCTTCCTGTTCCACATGCAGGACCCAAAAGGCAGGCAGAACTCTGGAGTCTCAAAGTGTGGATGAGACAATGGTGCAAGGATGAGGGTTTTGGATTTGTTAGGCACTGGGGAACATTCAGAGGAAAGGAGGGGCTCTTCCGAAGGGATGGGCTTCACCTTAATCGGGATGGAACCAGGCTGCAGGCATTAACCATAAAAAAGGAGATAGAAAGGCTTTTAAACTAGATAATAGGTGAGAGCCGACATTCGCCCAAGAGCACATGGCTCGGAACAATGTATTCTTTAAGGATAAGCCCTAACTTCATTCTTTTGGTAGTCTCAGCAGATTTGTCTTTATTGGAACCTAAGTAGTCCAAATGCCCTTGAGTACAGAGCAGACAGAACTTAAATTCCAAAATTACCCCTGCCTACCGATAGCCAGATTAAAATTAATAAAATAGTCTCACAAATGCTAGAAGTCTAAAAAATAAGATGGGAGAGTTAGATATGAATGGTATCTCAGAGACAAGGTGAAAGGAGGACAACCACTGGGACAATGATACCTGGGTACAAACTATATCGTAATGAGAGCTGATCAAATTGGTGGAGGGGTTGCGCTCATTGTTAAGGAGGGTATTTAGTCACAAAAGATTTAAATTTTGTAGGAAACAAAAGTTTGTTGTAGAATCTCTATGGATTGAAATTCCATGTAAAAAGGGGAAACCGATGGCAGTGGGGGTGTACTATCGACCACCTGGCCAGAACAAACGGATGACGAAATGCTCAAAGAAATCAAGGAAGCTAAAAAAAAAAAAAAAAAAAAGTTACAGCACAGTAATAATAATGGGCGATTTCAATTACCCCAGTATTGACTGGGTCAGTGTCACAGTCAGGACATGCTAGGGAGATAAATGACTGCTTTTGGAGCAATTGGTTCATGAACCGACCAGAGGGGAAGCCATTTTGGAGCTAGTCCTTAGTAGAACACCAGATCTGGTACAAGAGATAAGGGTGTTGGGGCCACTTGGAATAGTGATCATAGCATGATCGCATTTGACTTAATGGAGAAGGGATGGTAAGGAAATCCACAGTACTACCCTTTTAACTTTCGAAAGGGAGACTGATAAAATTAGAAAAATAGTTAAGAAAAAAAAAAAAAAGCACACACTAAAAGGAGCAGTTGCAAAGGTTAAAGACTTACATCAAACTTGAGGGGTGTTTAAAAATACTATCTTGGAAGCCCAAAAACTGCCATGATGGTTTAAAGGTGAGGTCAGAGAGGCTGTTGCCAAAAAAAAAAAAAAAACAAACGCATCTTTCAGGAAATGGGGGGGGGGGGGGAAGCCAAATGAAAACTGGAAAACAGCACAAGCACTGGCAAGTTAAATGCACGGCATTGATAAGGCAGGCAAAGAGAATTTGAGAAGCAGAATGCTGTGGAAGCAAAAAACACATAATAGACTTTTTCAAGTACATTCATAGCAAAAAACCTGCAAGTGTGTCAGTTGGACCATTAAATAATAGAGGAGTAAAAGTGGCATTAAGAGGGGACAAGGCCACAGCGGAAAGACTGAATGAATTCTTTGCTTCAGTCTTTACTGAGGAAAATGTAGGGATGTTACCCATGACTGTAGTAGTATTTAACGATGATACTGCGGAAGAATTGAAAGAAATATCAATAAACCAGGAAGATGTATTACAACTATTTGATAAACTGGAGAGTAGCAAATCACCTGGACCAGATGGTATACATCCAAGGGTGTTAAAAGAACTGAAATATGAGATTGCAGACCTGCTATTAGTAATCTGTGAAATAATCATTAAAATCATCTGTAATACCTAAAGATTGGAGGATGGCCAATTTTTAAAAAGGGTTCCAGGGGTGATCTGGGAAACTACAGCCCAGTGAGCCTGACGTCAGTATGGGGAAAAATGGTAGAAACCATCATAAAGAACTAAAATTACTGAACATGTAGATAGTCATGGCTTAATAGGAGACAGCCAACATGGCTTTAGACAAGGAAGATCTTGTCTTACTAATCTGTTATGTTTTTTTGAAGGTGTGAAGAGGTAGACAAAGGTGAGTCGGTTGATATAGTGTATTTGGACTTTCAGAAAGCCTTAGACAAGGTCCCTCAGAGACTTTTGGCAAAACTAAAAAGTCATGGGATAGGAGGCAGTGTACTATTGTGGATCAGGAACTGGTTAAAAGATAGAAAGCAGAGGGTAGGGCTAAATGGCAATTTTCCCAATGGAGAAAGGTGAATAGTGGAGTAGCCCAGGGATCTGTGCTGGGTACGCTGCTTTGAGATATTCATAAACGACCAGGAAAAGGGAACAAGTGAGGTTATCAAATTTGCAGATGACACAAAACTATTCAAAGTTGTTAAAAGCCCATGAGGATTGTGGAAAATTGCAAGAGGACCTTGCTAAATTGGAAGACTGGGCATCCAAATGGCATATGAAATTTAATGCGAACAAGTGCAAAGCTATGCACTTAAGAACAACCCTAACTATGGTTACACAATGCAAGATTCCACATTGGGAACCACCAACCAGGAAAAAAGATTTAGGAGTCATCGTGGATAACATGTTAAAACCCTCTGCCCAGTGTGCTGCGGCAGCCAAGAGCAAACAGAATGTTAGGTATCATAAGGAAAGGAACGAAAAATAAAACAAAGGATATAATGCCTCTATCGTTCCATGGTGCGAACGCACCTAGAATATTGTGTGCAATTCTGGTCGCCGTATCTTAAAAAGGATATAGCATTATTAGAAAAAGGTACAGAGAAGAGCCAGCAAAATGGTAAAGGGGATGGAAGGATACTCCTATGAAAAGAAGCTAAAAAGGTTAGGGCTCTTCAATCTGGAAGAGAGACGGCTGAGGGGAGATATGATAGAGGTCTATAAATTAATGAATGGAAAGGAGCGGGTAAACGTAGATTGTTTATGTCATCAGAATATAGAGAGACTAGGGGATATGCAATGAAGCTACAGGGTAACCTATTTAAGACTAATAAGAGAAAATATCTTTTCATTCAACGTGTAATCAAACTCAAATTGGTTAAGAAATACTTTATAGAGATCTTGCAGGTCCCATTGGACCAGTTACCACCTATGGTGCGTGTGCAGTATTTATCTAGGGGTCAGGGAACCATTGGCTCCAATGACCCTGAAGGTGCCCGGGTTAGAGATGATCTTACGGGGTTTTTAGAGTCTTCCCTAGAGGTCATCTCAGAGAGGTCCACTCTGCTTGTTACATTTGCACTAGAATCTGATAAATTTTTTATCCTTAGATTGTATTTTAGGCACCTCAATGCAGAATTTCTGGGGTCCAAGATTCGTATATTTCCTGATGTAGCTCAGAATACGCAGCTGAGGAGGCAGGAGTTCCTAGTGCTGCGCCCTCGGGTGTTGGCGCTGGGAGCTTCCTTCCAACTTAAATTTCCTTCAAAGTGTTGTGTTGTATAAGCAAAAATGTTTTTTGTTCTTTGACCCTGGGCAGTTGTTGGGGTTCCTGGAGGCTAGGGAAGTTATTAATGTTGCTTTGGCGGGACCCCCGGTACTGGCTGATGTTTAAGTCCTTACTTGCCGCAGATGGTTAGATTACCTGTGTACTATAGGTAGTTCAGGTCTTGGTTTAGGCCTGTACTCTGATTTCCTAGAACCTCCCTGTATTTTTCCTTTTTTCTTTGTGGTCTACAATTATGAGCGTTAGTTATGTTTAGGATAATGTGTACAGCCTTTCGGGGGTTGATGATTGTTTTTGTATAGTTTACTTCTTTTGATAACTATGCTCATGTCTGTATCATTCAATGATGTTTCTTGGATGTAATATTGTTAAAATTGAAATAAAAATAAAGATTTAAAAAAAAAAAAAAAAGGTATGGACAAGTTCCTGGAGGAAAGGTCCATAAACCATTATTGAAAGGGACTTGGGATAGCACTGCTTTGCCCAATACAAGCACTGAGGAACCTGTGTCTTTTGGGGAAACTGCTAGGTACTTATGAGCTAGATTGACCACTGTTGGAAACAGGATACTGGGCTTGATGGACCTTTGTCTGACCCAGTATGGCATCTTATGTTCTTCGCACCCACCCTAAATTCCTTCCAAAGGTGGTGTCCACGTTCCACCTCAATCAGGAGGTGCTGCTCCCCACCTTCTTCCCACGCCAACAAGGTGGCAGCCGTTCTCCTTACATTGGATTTTAAGAGGACCCTATCCTACCTGCAACATACCGAGGGCCATCGCAAAGCCTCACAGTTTTTAGTTTCCTATGACCCCGGCCACCTGGGGGAGGTGGTTACCAAAGGCCCCTGTCCATTTGCATGGTGGACTGCATAGCCTCTGCCCACAATCAGACTGGACTCTGAGCACCGGGCTACAGCACACAATTTCAAAGCTATGGCGACATCTGTTGCAAGCTTGCGCTCTGTCCCTAGACAGACATCTGCCGGGCCGCCACCTGGTCCTCATTCCACACCTTTGCAGCTCACTACTGCCTGGAGAGGGAGTCCCAGGTCATACTCCATAATCATCATTTTGGAGTCTAGGCAACTCCTACCCTCCGACCCTTCTGTTTTCAGGCTACCGGAGTGATGGTTCGCCCTGAACTCTCTCCTCCAACTTGCTTGTGGTTGCTCACGGTTTGGCTGTGTTTTTCTACAGGTTCCCGGTAGCCTGTAGCTAGGGAGTTCCATATGTGAGGACCGACTTCCTTCTTGTTCCTTAAGAAAGCGTAGTTACTCAACTTAAAAAACGTGTTCTCCAAGGACAGCAAGCATCAGTCCTCACAACCCTCCATCCTCCCCTTGGAGTTGCTGTATTTTACAATCTTTTGTCGGCTCTAGCTATGTCATCTGACTGAGCAAGATGGCACCCTTGGGCAGGAAGGGGACAACACATGCGTGGTGGCATCTCCCAAAGGCTTTCTTTGAAAGCTAGGAAGAAGCTTCTGCAGGGGCTCCATCGGTGCTGATGTCACCCATGTGTGAAGACCGATTCCTGCTGTCCCCAGAGAACACCTGCTGCAGTTAACTACGCTTACACATCCTTAACTCCTTAGGTGGGGAAAGTGTAGTTACTCACACTCCAGGGACAGCAGGAATCATTCCTCATATATGGGTGACGTCAGCACCGACAGAGCCCCCATGCGGAGCAATCCCCAGCTTTCGAAGAAAGCCTTTGGGATTGTATCACGCATGTGCGGACCCCTTTCCCGCCCAAGGGTGCCATCTTGCTCAGTCAGTCAAATGACATAGCTAAAAAGACGGCAAAATGAACAAAATAATAGGACTGCAACTCCAGGGGAGGAGGGAGGGTTGCGAGTACTGATTCCTGCTGTCCCTGGAGAACACTTTTTGTTACAGGTGAGTAACTACGCTTTCTCCAGGAACAAGCAGGAAGTCAGTCCTCACATATGGGACTCCCTAGCTATAGGCTATCGAGAACCCATAACTGAAAAATAGGCTCCCTCTAGAACAGCCGCAGCAGCCATGACAGGAGTTCAACCGAGAATGTAACACTCCGGTAGCCTGACGCAAAGGGTTGGAGGGTAGGAGTTGCCTAAACCTCAAACAGGTTATGGAGTACAGCCTGGCCAAAAGCACTGTCCCGTTGGGACTCCCTATCCAGGCAGTAATGGGCCGCAAAGTCTGGCTTGAAGACCAGGTGGCGGCCCGGCAGATGTCTGCCAGCGGAACAGAGCGGAAGTGAGCCACTGATGCCGCCTTAGCCCTGACCTGGTGGGCCGTGACTCGACCCTGCAATGGGAGATCGGCCACCCTGTATGCCCAGGCAATACAATCTGCCACCCAAGTGGACAAGGTACGCTTGGAGACAGGCATCCCCAGCTTACTGGGGTCATAAGAGATGAAGAGCTGAGAAGCCCTTCTATGTCCCCGCGTATGCTCCATGTAGAAGGCCAAAGCCCTCTTACAGTCCAGGATATGCAGGACTGCTTCTGCCCGACTGGCATGCGGCCTGGGAAAGAAGTTTGGAAGAACTACCTCCTGGCTGAGGTGGAATGAGGAGACTACTTTCGGCAGGAACTTGGGGTGAGTGCGAAGCACCACCCTGTTCCTATAGAACCATGTATACAGTCTATCAGACACCAGAGCCTGTAGCTCTCACTCGCCTGGCTGACGTGAGAGCCACCAAGAAAAGCGCTTTCCGGGGAGAGAACTGTCAGCTGTGGGAGCTGCCGCAGTTGTCTTGCACCGCGGAGCAAGTGGTTGGCGTGGAGCCCGGTGCCTGCTGAGACCAGCGCAGGCAGAGAGTGGCCGCCCTCGGGCGTGGAGGACCCCCTACGAGCCCTACAAAGCTCAGCTGTGTTTTACGCGGCTGCGTGAACGCGGCCTGCGGGGCCGCGTTCTAAAGGGCGCGTTACAAGGGGTTTTTCCTGCTCCTTATGTGCTCCTTGGAAGGTAGAAGCATTTGCAGTTCGGTTTGTTTATGGGGAAACGCAAGGCTAAAGTAACAGCTCAGACATCGGCAGGAGTAGGAGGTAAGGTGTCTGGCCCCATGGACAAGCATGTAACTGCCCATCCGCCTGCTAACCAGTCTCCGGACGGGGCGTCTTTGAGCCCTGTTGTCCAGACACCACCTCCAATCCCTCTGCCTATTTCATCGTCCACTCCTTTGAAGGGACCTTCATTAGATTCTGCTCCGGTGTTAGTTCCTGTTAGCCTTGCTGCATCAACTATAGATTCTTTATCTTCTAAAAGTGAGGTGACATTGTCTGATATTTGGTCAGTGCTTCTGAATATTGAGACACATCTTTCTTCTACTGTTACCTCTTTGTGCCAGTTTACACATGATGTTGTTAAAAAAGTAAATGTGATTGATGATCAAATGACCAATATTGTGGGTTCTTTAACATTGGTTGATTCCCAGCTCCAATCGTATAAGGATAGCCAGTTAGGCTATCTGAAAGATATTTCCTCACTTTCTTATTGCTTGGAATGCTTGGAGAATCACCAGCGTGCAAGGAACCTTCGTTTCTTAAACTTTCCGTCCACCCACATGCTCTCTCCTGAGATTTTGTTAAAGAAATATGACTGAAATTTTCCATATAGATGACTGTTGAAGTTGTGCAAATGTATTCTTTTTTTCATAAGGTGGGGGCTTCTGATCAGGCCAAGGAAGTTTCTCTTGGCTGATTCAGTTGGCCCTAACCTTACAGAGTTTTTGCAAGATTCGCTTGATATCATCCCAAAGCGATGTACTTTGGTGGTGACTTTCAGGTCAGAATCACTTAAATTGAGAATTATTCGTGCTTATTTCAAGTACAAACATGTGGTATTTTGTGGATATAAGCTTCAGGTTTTCCCTGATGTGGGTAAGGCTACTCAGGCTCGCCGGAAACAGTTTCTTGAGCTTAGAGCTCGAGTGATTGTATTGGGGGCTTCCTTTTTTTTGAAGTTCCCTTGCCGTTGCTTGATAACTTATGAAGGCCATGATTATGTTTATGTTGATGTGGTTTCACTCATCCAGTTTCTTGTTGATAAGGAGGGCGCTGATAAACAGGAAGATGTTTAGGTGGGATGGTTTGTGTATTTAGGCTCCCTGATTGGAGTTCCATTTACTCCTTTTTGCTCCTATTTATATTGTAACCCTTATGGGATTTAGTGCAGTTCTCTCCTTGATGTTTATTATATGGATATGAAGTTTGTTCTTGAATGTTTATTGTGAGTATGTATTTTTATATTTTTCCTGCATTTGAGAAAATTTAAACAATTAAAAAAAAAAAAAGAAAAGCGCTTTCCAAGAGAGGAAGCGGAGATGGCAGGTAGCCATCGGTTCAAAAGGTGGATAGAGGTTGTCCTTTCACTGGAGAGTGGTGCGCTGATAAGGCACTAAGGTGGACTCGGACAGAGTTCGACTTGAGGCCTAAGTCTGAAAGGTGAAGCAGATACTGCACCACCACCAACACCTGTCAGGAGAAAGGGTTTTCTGCTTGTTTATTACAGTACACCTCAAACCTATGCCACTTGAACGCATAGGTCTTTCTAGTCGATTGCCTCCTTGAGGTGAGCAGTACATCCTCTACATTCTTAGGGAGGAGAAGTGGTGCGAGAACTACCCTTTCAGCAGCCATGCCATCAGGTTGAGATGCAGGAGTGCGCCCCCCCCCTCCTGCGAAAGGAGGTTGGGGCGCAATCCCAGAGGAATCGAGGCCTCTGTCGCCAGTTGAAGCAGCAGAGAAAACCATGGCTGCCTCAGCCACCTGGGAGCTACCAGGATGACCGAGACCTTATCCTGAAGGACCTTGAAAAGAGTCCGAGCCACCAGGGGCATGGGAGGAAACGCATACAGGAGGTCCACCGACCATATTAGGAAAGCGTCTGCAGCAGAAGCGGGGCAATTGGTGATTCTGTGGGCTCGCAAATAGATCTATGGATGGATGCCCCCAGCACTGGAACAGCTGCTGGACTACATTGGGATCCAGCTGCCACTCGTGCGGCTGCAGGATTCTGCTGAGCTTGTCGGCTAAGAAGTTTTCCTGACTTGGCAAGTAAACAGCTTTGAGGTGCATACCTTGGCTGACTGCAAACGAGCATAGGTCCAGGGTCTCTTGGCAGAGGATGCAAGACCCTGTGCCCCCCTGTTTGTTCACATAGTACATTGCTACCTGGTTGTCCGTTTGAATTAGGACAGGCTGATGGGCCAGAGTTTGACAGAAGGTCCGTAGAGCTAGGCAAATAGCTCGAAGCTCTAGGAGATTGATCTGCTGTGTGCTCTCCTGTGGAGACCACATACCCCGAGTGCACAATTCCTGGCAATAGGCTCCCCAGCCCAGCAAGGAGGCATCTGTGTTCAGCACACTCGTGTGTGGGGGAGGCTGGAAAGGCACTCCCTCCAACAGGTTGTGTGGTTGAAGCCACCAAGTCAATGGCCACACCAGTCGTTTGGACACCTTTATGGTGTCTGAGTCGGCCTGTGACCTGTGTACACTGGGCTCTGAGGCACCACTGAGCTGTTCTCATGTGGAGGTGATCATTGGGTGTCACATGTACTGTGTAGTCCATGTGACCAAGAAGGCGCAGAAAGTGTCTTGCTGAGATCTAGGATCTGCGACTCACTTGCTGCACTAGGGCAACAAGTCTCTGTGCCCGGCCTTCTGGTAGATGAGCCCTTGCTTGAAGGGTGTCTAACCTTGCTCCTATGAACTCCAGTCCCTGAAAGGGGACCAAAGTGGACTTAGTGTAATTCATCACAAACCCTAGGTGCTGTAGCAACTGAATAGTGCGAGACATGGCCTGTTGGACCTCCAGGGCTGACTGGGCTCTGATGAGCCAGTCGTCCAAGTAGTGGAAGACAAATACCCCCTGATTTCTTAGGAAGGCCGCCACCACCGCTAGGCACTTTGTGAACACCCTGGGTGCAGAGGCTAGGCCAAATGGAAGCACTTTGTAATGAAAGTGGTTTCCTCCCATCACAAATCGTAGATATCGTCTGTGGTCTGGATGAATGAGGAAGTGTGTATAAGCATCCTTTAGGTCTAAGGAGCATAGCCAGTGTCCCTGGCGGAGGTAAGGCAGCAATATTCCAAGGGAAAGCATCTTGAACTTTTCCCTCACCAGGAACTTGTTTAAGTTGTGCAGGTCGAGGATGGGTCTTAGGCCTCCAGCTCTCTTCGGTATCAGGAAGTCTCTGACCCTGAGCAGCGACAAGACCTTCCCCTGCAGGTGGTGTGGCACAGGTTCTACCGCCTAATCCTCTAGAAGACCTGCCAGCTCCTTTAAGAGGAGGTCTCTGTGAAGAGGGGGTCTTTGCTCTGGGTGTCCCTTCACATAAGAGCAGGTTGTGTATCAGTCTGTACTTCCCAGGCTTCTTCTTGGGGACTACTGATAGTGGGGACATGCGGAACTGTGGGAATGGTGGATCCTTAAAGGGGCTCACCACTCGCTGCAACTCGATCTCAAGGTCTAGTTTCTTTTGTATAATGGGACACAAGTGCTGCGGGAGTCATGATAGGCATTTGCTGAGACCCTGCAGCAACCCATAGAATGGTATGAGGAATCTGAATCTGAAACCATTGGCAAGCACCTCTGCATCTTTCCGTTTATGGTATGTGTTCAACCATGAGTCCATGGACTCGATGCAGACAGATGTTGGGGCCTTCAAGAATGCTGTGTTATGGTTTTTGCTGAGATGCTGTTTTGGGCTAGAGTTTTAGGGCACTGCAGTGCGGAGTGTGGTATGGCACAGTGGAAGCAGATGTGGCAGTACTTATAGTCACAAAAGGAACACGCACCTCTGTTGAATTGCTTGCATATGCCAGCTGTGATCTTATTGTTCACTGTGGATGTCAGCCTCTTCTGGAAACTGACCATGTTTCGTGTGCATCCTGCATAGCCAAATCCCAACATAGTCTGTGGCCCATGACATGTTCTGCTTCATCTCCATCTTATAGCAGAAGTGCTCGTCGTAAGACAGCCAAGTGTGGCCCTTGTATTCCTTAGAGGCATTGACGATTGTGCCAAGGTAGGCTAATATGTGCCCTAGCTGCTTAGGGTCCTTCCAGCGGGTAATGCTGATCTGGGCATATGCTAGGGTCCAATTGGTGATAATTTTGGGGGATGTGCCGGTCCAACAGGTAAGAGATTACCAGTCTTGGTCCTCTTCTTAGGCATTGTATCCTTGTAGACCCTCCAGCAGTTTGAAAATGTCAATGTATTTCCATCATATCACCTTTCCTGAGTGAACAGGGAATTGTCTCCCATAGCTGAGTAAGAGCAGAGGTTGCAGAGGCTTGTGGTTCACTCCCTTTGCACATTCAGCCTTGATGGTAGATGAATAGGATATGGATGAAGAAGAGGAGGAAGTGGACGATGACGATGACAATGATGAATGGGATTGCCTACACCTCTTCTGTTTTTGTGTGCCAGCCATGGGAGCTTTGGAGGGGAGGATAATGCATCTGTGCTGCTTCCAGCATGAGTAAGAGGAGGATTTTCACCAGATGGATGGTGAAAATCTCCAGGTCCGGTCGCTCTTGTCCAGGTCCAGTCGCTCTTGTCCGGTCCGGGTCGCTCTTGTCCCGATTGTTGATGGTGTTGTGGTGTTTGCTAGTGGCGGTGCATTGTGTTGAGGCGGTTAATGATCCTATGGAATGGAATTTGATGTGAGGGTTTATGCCACGTTGACTGTCTTGTGAGTTGCCCCCTTGGATGTCAGCAGATGATGTCTAGAACTATACTGGTTATTTCTTTTTTTTTGATGAAGCGTGATGCCCGCCATGGAGTGACCACTGTAGGAAGATCCTCTTGAAGAGCTGCACGACGTGGTGTACCTTTGTCCTCTGCATGAATGATGTCAGCATCTCCATGATGATCTGTGGTGATAAACAGGTAGAGAAGGCGACGGCGAAAGTTAGAAGGATGCTTAGGTGCATAGGGGGAGGAATGGCCAGCAGAAAAAGGGGAGGTGATGGTGCCTCTGTATAAGTCTTTGGTGTGACCTCATTTGCAGTATTGTGTGCAATTCTGGAGACCACACCTTCAAAGGAATATAAACAGGTTGGAATCGGTGCAGAGGATGGCCACTAAAAATGGTTAGTGGTCTTTGTTATAAAGCATATGAGAACAGACTTAAGGATCTTCATATGTATACTTTAAAAGGAAAGGTGGGGTAGAGGGGATATGAGAGAGAGAGACATTTAAATACCTCTGACAAAAGGCACAGGAGGAGAGCCTCTTTCGATTGAAAGCAAGCTCTGCTACGAGGGGACATAGGATGAGAGGGAAAGGGGATAGACTCTGGAGCGATATGCAGAAATATTCCTTTTTGGAAAAAGTGGTAGATGTGTGGAATAGTCTCCCAGTGGAGGTGGTAGAGATGAGGACAGTATCTGAATCCAAACAAACATTGGACAAACAGGATCTCTAAAGAAAAAAAGGGGACTACTGTAGTAGTTGATATGGAAGGGCAGACTCGATAGCAGAAAATGACCACATGGTCTGTCATGTTTCCAGGCTGGACCGGAGCTGGTGCTTGGGGGGTTTTTTGCTTATGCAGGCCATGCCCCTGTCCCTTGGCCTGCTGCCCCTTTTGGGGAACTGGGGAGGCCTGATATATGTGGGGTAGTTGCAGTAAGCAGTACCTTTTCTTAGGAAAAAGGGCTTTTTACCTGAGCCCTTCTTTTTAGAAGGGGCAGAAGTCGTCTTCTCAAGTCTTGTCCGGGTCAGGTACTCTGACTCGATTTCGGCAGCCTCTTCTGTCATGGGCTTGCCAAAGAAGTTTTCACCCCAGCAAGGGACAATCGACCAACTTGTCCTGCACCCATGGCTCCAGGTCCGACAACTGTAGCCATGCCAGGCAGTGTGCACTGATGCCGGCCGCAGCTACCCAGGCTGATGCCTCGAAGCCGTTATAGGCTGCTCGAGAAACTTCAAGCACTCCCGATCCCAGTGGACAAGACCTTAAAGTGCTGCAAAGGTCCCTCAGAGAGACCAGCTGAGAACCTGGCAATCTCCTTCGCCAGGTCTCTTAGGTACATGCCCATGTACAGCTGGTATGTCTGGATTCGGATGACAGCATCGAACTCTGGTAGCACTTTCTGCCAAGGGCATCCATGTTGCATTCCTTGGTGCCTCCTGGCCGGGAGGCCCACATCTTCTGGCTCTTGAACCGGCGCATGGCCGATTCCACAACCATGGAATTGTGCAGTTGTGCTTTTTGGAACTCAGGGCTCTTGCGAACTCGATAGATGGAATCAATTTGCCTGCTGAGCACCATGTGGAGCATCAGCCTTTCCAGAACGGGAGGCAAATGGTACAGTAAGGGCTTCCCAAGGAGGAAAAGTCATACTGGAGGATCAAGCTCTTTGGCTCCTCGGCCTCCGCCAGGAATGACAAAGCCTTTCCCATGTCCCGGACGAAGTCCAAGAACCAGGTGTCTTCCGAGGTTCAGAACCTGGGTAATCCGAGAGAATGTACTTGGTCCAGTGGGTGTCTGGTGACTCCTCATCCTCCGTTTCCCAACCGGAACCCTCCCGAGAGGAATCGAGCAGCTCCAGCTTCTAAGGCTTTGGTCTCGACTGCCCCGACGACCTTAGACCTGAACGGGAGGTCGAGGGGGACCTCGGCCGAGGATCGGCTCGTCCTCCGGGGTCGATTATGACGTCAAAGTCCCAGTGGTCATGGCAGATGAACCAGTGAGACCGTCTATCAGTTCCCGCTGCTGGTCCATGGCCTTCATGGACCAGCAGCGGGAACTGATAGACGGTCTCACTGGTTCATCCACAATCGACAGAGCTCAGGAGGCTCCGCAGCTCCCGGGTCGGGGAACGATGCCAGCTCTCCCAAAGCAGAGTCCACAATGAGGACAGTGCTTACCTGCCTCGGTGTCTCCAGTTCCTTACGAGGGAGTTTTGCAGGCCTCTCCGACTCAGAGGATCCAGGGCGGCGGGTCAGGCTCTGTGACCTACCCCGCGAGGGACCAGGCCATTTGGAGCCATCTGAAGACACCACCCTCATGGATTTTTTCTTCCTCCGGTGTTCCCGCAAGGGAGACCCCCTTTCAGAGGACACTTGACACTGCTCAGGGTCAGAGAGCTCCGAGCTCCTGAGATGTCGAGGCCTCCAATGAGGTCTGGGCCCGGGCAGATGCGGACTCGGAAAAAATCCTATCATGTTGCTGCTGCCTGCTCCTCAAGGCCTTGGAAGATATCTTGCATGGGCCACAGACCTTCGGGTCATGGTCGGGCTCAAGGCAACGGAGGCAGCAGTCATGTGCGTCGGTGAGAGACATTAACCTCGTGCACCAGTCACACTTTTTAAACCTGCTGGCAGCCATTGGGGGAAAAGGGGCCCCTGCAAGGTCAAAAGACCAGACTGCCAGCTAAAAAGTGCACGAACGCTAGTCTAAGGACAAAAACAAAAATTTGGACCGACTCAATACTGGTGTACCGAGCCAAGGCGGGAAGGGGAACCGGCGTCGAACTGACTAAGCAGAAGAGAGATTTTCTGGCTTTTTTAAACACTTTTTTCGCAAGGGAACTTGGACAATGTCCGTTGGGCTCCACGGAAAAAAGGAGCAAGATGGCACCCCTTGGGCGGGAAGGGGACCGCGCATGTGTGATGCAATCCCAAAGGCTTTCTTTTAAAGCTGGGGATTGCTCCGCATGGGGGCTCTGTCGGCGCCGACATCACCCATATGTGAGCACTGACTTCCTGCTTGTTCCTGGAGAATCAGTAGTGTCCCACTCTGGCAGAATCATATCCTTGATCACCTCTGGGAACAGGAAAATAGTAGTTGGTTTCTGCACACCTTCGGCTCCTGCTCCATGCCAGAAGCATCCGTCAAGTTCAAGGTGGATGAGACCCTGGCAATCAACCCTGCCAGCTCCTCCTTCTAGAATAGGTGGATCACTCCAGTCTCTTCATAATCTGACAGCTCAAGTATTTCTTCATCCACATCAGAGCTCAGCACCAAGCCAAAAAAAAGAATTCTGGGGAGGACAATACAGAGTCTGGAAGCTCTCTTCTCGGAAGACACCCCTCCCCCCCGCCCCTACACCAGGGAGTCCAACTGCCATAGACTCCTTAGAGGACAAGGAACGGCTCACAGCACAGTCACCGGAACCGCTGGCTGGGTATCCTTTACCCATGGTGCCATCAGTTTGTCCATGATGCAAAAAGTGCTTCTTTCCAAATACAATATGTCAGGGAATGAAGTGCTTTTAAAAGTATGAACAGAGTGCTACAGAAAAGTTACGAATCAATGAATGTGTAGATTATATTTGTAGATTTTATATTATATATAGACAGATATATAGATAGATATATAGATAGCTGTCTTACAAAAATGGATGACATTTTGGGGATAGACTGAAATCATGTATAGATACACTTAAGTTACTTAGGTGTACTTCCATTTTGATGATCCTTTTGTGGAGCCTGTGAGATATTCTGCAGGCACCTGCACCTTCTTCTATGGGTGCTTTGTAAGCCAAACATATGCACATTGATACAATCTTCATCCTTAGGAATTCCTCCATTATGAGCAGGTAGAAGAGTGCATATTGTTCCACAATGCATATACTTATTTACACAAAGGAGAGGGTCATTTTGCAACTAGTCTGTGGACAACACTGCTTTAACTGTGGAAACAGCTTTAAAAATTACCATCTGTGTATTACTATTGTACAACAGCAGGAACTCTTTTCCCAGGAGCTATGGTTTAATTTCTACAGGAAGCTTTAACAACCTGTGTGGCATGTTCTGCAGCAGTCACTGCTATTATGTGCATAAACAGTCTATTTTTAATTAAATGTATTAAAAACATTTTTAGAAAAAAGGTCAAAACTTGCTTCTGGCACAGAAGGAAAGGATTCACAAAATTCTCATCATAATTACAGATTAAAAAATAGAATTAGGAATGCAGCAAAATATTGTGCTTTAAGTCTGAATAGCATAGCATTAGGAGAGGTTAGCAAAAAACACAAAGTTAGGACATCTGGTTAGTGGCTCAATATCGCTGCTAACCAAACAACAATATGGGTTGTGAAACTGAATATTCAGTGCCGAACAGGCTGTGTCCTGAATATCCAGTTTCAGTAGCAGTGCCCAGGCGTTTAAAATGCCCACCACCAGCACTGAATATCAAACCCCAAGGTGCTTATTATTTCCCAGCCAAATTTTGTGAAGTTTCACTGGTATATGACTCAGTCTGTAGTAATAGATTTGGGTTGGTTTTTTAGCAGAGTAGAGTAAACAAAGGCTTCTTGCTGTCACACCTTCCGAGTCAAGACATTCTCCCACTGCTCAGTGAGAACTCCGAGCTAAATTCACAATTCCACCCAAAAGTTCTCCAACATTTAGGGATAAACTAAGCCTTTGTGTACAAGGGCTTATAAAATTTGCCCAGGGGTATAAATGCATAAAAGCAGCGGAGGAAGTCTAGTGGTTGCAAGACAGAATTCAAAATTAAGCTTTTCCCACTGAGAATCTTTGAGGCCTTCAGCCTCCACTGCCTCAGATAGGACAGACTGAGTCCAGCTGGGCAGGGAAATAAATGTGTATCCAAACGAAAAGCACCTTGAGCTCAGGTTTGGAAAAGGCAAGTAATACATCTAAAATTCACACCAAATCCAAAAATATGTGCTACCAATGCAAAGGACATTCTTTTATCTGATAAATGCATAGACGTTCCTGGGGACAGGGATTGAACAGAGTTATAAGGTACACACATATTTGCACAGACAGGTGAGAAAATTATGTCTGTCTTGGAGGAAGTAACTTTTTTTTTTTTTTTATAGAAGCTTTTGGTCAAATAGGTACAGCATACGTACTTTTACATTTTAGGCACCCTGTAATAAATGTTACCCTGTATGGCATATATGGCTTTTCAGGGTGGCAACTGGCTATGGATTGATTCAGTTGCAAAATGACATGCCACAACAGTGTGTCTGCTTTAACAAAGTTGGTTTCATACAAAACGCAAAAACGGTCTAAAAATGTATGAGTGTAATATCTGCACAAAGATAATAAAAATTACTCCACTGGAACAATTATGTCAACAGAAAAAGGGGGATCTTTCTGCTATTTTCTAGTTAGCACGGAAGTGGTCTCAGACTTGTCGGCTGCCTCTACAGAGATATTCAAATTTCTTAAATATCTTGCGGCGCCTATTGGCATCAATGACACACTATCCGGCTTGTTTTTAGCAAAAACTTGGGAAACTGATTTATTTTTGAGAATATAATCAGAGTAGAGATTAACTTTTTTTATAAATGGAATCATCGCTATAGAAGCTAAGTGTGAAACACTACTGGTGAGGGAAATTGCTAAAAACAAGCCGGATAGTGTGTCATTGATGCCAATAGGCGCCGCAAGATATTTAAGAAATTTGAATATCTCTGTAGAGGCAGCCGACAAGTCTGAGACCACTTCCGTGCTAACTAGAAAATAGCAGAAAGATCCCCCTTTTTCTGTTGACATAATTGTTCCAGTGGAGTAATTTTTATTATCTTTAATTATTCAACAAAGTTGGTGGCAGACCATGGAAACTATTTCAGCAGACAGGAAATATTTTTCAGTTTAATGCAATTGTTCTTTCTTACCTTCCATATACATTCAGATTACAAAAGAGAGGGGTGGTGATCTTTGACACCATAAGGTATAAATGCAATGACAAAAACATTCTCAGCAAATAGTAGATTAAAGTGGATGATATGGCATATGCTTGTGTGCCTTCAGTGGTAAGGCTGTAAAAGCAAAAGAAATAAAATTTGAAAAACATATGAAAAATCAATTAACATAGGTAGTTGCAGGTTTCTTAAAAGCTATAACTGCAATTATTTGTAGCAATTTTCATCCAAGCAGGGTTCCATAAATCCAAAGCTCATAACACTTCTATCAAATATATGGAGAAATTAGACCTTACCTGCTAATTGTCTTTCCCTGAGTCCCAAATCCAGTCCAGATGTGTGGGTTATCCCCCTCTTCCAGCAGCTGGAGACAGAGCATGTCAGGTTTCTGATGTCACCATAAAAAGGCTGGTTCCCCAGATTCCATAAACCAGCATTCTGTTGACAAAACAGACTCAAAGGAGAGCATACAACCAGAAGATTGTATCAGCAACTTATATACATGTCTACTTTTTTTTCTTCTTTAAATAAAGTTTCCAAACTATGCACAAAACTGGACCGGCCACTATTTGGAGAGGCAACTTCCCCCAAAGCTCTTACCTTTACTGAGATATTCCACTCGTGAAGAACACCCAAGGAAATTCCGCTTCCATCAACGGGCTTGCTCTTGGCCTCAAATATCTGAAAATGTACAAAGCAGGAACGAGAGGGTCCTGGACTGAACTGGACTGGAGAGACTCAAGGAAAGACAATTAACAGGTAAGGTCTAATTTCTCCTTCCATATTGTCCATCCAGTCCAGATGTGTGGGATGTACCAGAGCAGTACTCAATGTTGAGAGAACAGGGATCCGGACTGTAGCACACTGGCTTTGAAACTCATGTCCCTGGCCATCTGAACATCTAAGCAGTAATGTCGCGTGAAAGTATGTAGGGAGGACCATGTCACTGCCCTACAGATGGCACCAGACTGTACCCCATCCAAGTTGCCGCCTGGGCCCTGGTCGAATGCGCCTTAAAGTTGTCGGGCAGCAACCGCCATTTCAACAAGTAGGTGGCCATGATGGCCTCCATTACCCAAGGAGTAATGGAGGCCTTAGACGCCACCTCCCCTTTGTGTGGTCCACCATAACAGATGGTCCGATGTATGGAACGCCCGAGTTCTCTTAAGATAACGACAGAGAGCACAACAAACATCCAAGAGATGTAAACACCGGTCCCCCTGGCTCCCCGCTGAAAACAGAAAGACTGTTAGTGTTACAGACTGGTTCAAATGAAAACATGGCATGACCTTGGGTAGGAAGGGGAGGTACTGGAAACAAGACCACCTTTTCTTTGGAGACCATCAGGAATGGTTCCCTACAGGATAGAGCCTGCAGCTCTGAAATCCTTCACGCTGAGCAAATAGCCACCAAAACTATGGTCTCTGGCATCAGATCCTTCAGTGTGGCCTGGCCAAGTAGCTCGAAGGGAGCCAAGAGCACAAAATTCAAATTCCATAGAGGAAGCAGGCTGAAGCGAAGGGCAGACCCATTTTACCACCCTAAGGAAAAACGCACCATGTTGGGATGCGCCACCAGGGAGACTCCTTGCAAGTGACTTAGCACGTGAAGCTGCCACTTGTACCTTTAGAGAATTCAGAGCGAAGCACTTATCCAGCCCCAACTGCAAAAAAGGCCAATATATCTGGTAGAGACTTTTATTAGCATACCAGCTCTCAAACACTCACCAAAATCTAAATGTACAACAATGACGTAGAGTGCTTTCTCACATTCAAAGTGTTCACTACCTGTGCTGAACAACACTTCTGGCTCAGTCGTGCCCTTTCGAGAGCCATGCCGTGAGAACAGATCCACCTGCAGCATGAGAATCAGACCCTGAGAAATCAAGTCCTGCTTGACTAGAAGACACCACAGCATCACTATCAGCCTGTGAAGGTCAGCATACCATGGCCACTGGGGCCAATCTGGTGCTATGAGGACCACCAGACCCAGATGTGCCTCTATCCATTGAAAGATGACTAATGAGTGGCCACGGCGGAAACACATAGCGCAGGCCAGTCAGCCATTGTTGCATGAGAGCGTCAAGCCCTTCTGACATCCTCTCCCTGCGCTGACCGAAGAACCAACTAGCCTTGGCATTCAGAGTGGAAAACATGAGATACATCATAGGCTCGCTCCACCGCAACACAAACTCCTGAAACATTGCAGGATTCAACTCCCACTCTCCTGGATCTAACAGGAGATGACTGAGGACATACGCCTGAATATTTTCTTTTCCTGCCACGTGTGCCGCTGACAAAACTAGAAGGTTGTCCTTGTCTCAGAGAAGGAGAGGCTGAATCTCTTTGGCCAACAGGACACTGCCCATGCCGCCCTGGAGATTGATGTAGGCCACCGTGGTCAATTTGTCTGAAAACACTGACTGCTTTCTTGTGAATGAGCGGAAGGAATACCTGCAACATTAGAGACTCCCCTCTCATCTCCGGCCGATTGATGGGCCCCCTTGACTGCACCCCTGACCAGGTCCCAAGTTACCTGCAACTCGCAATGTGCTCCCCACCCTGTGAGACGAACATCAGTCGTGACCAGAATCCATTTTGGGGGCTCCAGAGACACTCCTTGTGTCAGCTTAGCCTCCTGCAACCACCATCAAAGGCATAATCTTGTGTCGAGAGGGCACATACCAACTTCCACGTGAGGGTGTTTGAGGAGACTAACAGGACAGAAGAGACTGCTGCAGAGTTTGCAGGTGAGCCTGAGCCCTTGGCACAAGGTCTAATGCCGCTGCCATGGACCCAAGTAACTGAATGTAATGCCATGGCCAGAAATTTCTGTACTTGCAGCCGGAGTTTGTGCACCCTGTCAGGCAGCAGGGACACCATCCTCACCATGGTGTCAAACCGTGCACATAGGTAAATGAGATCCCGAGACAGCAACAGTTTGCTTTTGGCCACCCTGATCACCCATCCGAGGCTCTGGAGAAAAGTCACTACCTATCAAGTGGCTGTAATGCTCTTGTCCTTTGATGTTGCACAAATGAGCCAATCATCCAGATAGGGATGTACTAGAATCCCTTACTGTCTCAGAGCCGCTGCTGCCACCACCACAACCATCACCTTGGTATAAGCCTGGGGAGCTGTTGCTAGACCTAAAGGCAGTGCTCGGAACTGAAAGTGCCCCATTGGCACCACAAACCTCAAAAGCCGTTGGTGCTCGAGCCTGATGGGAATATGTAGATAAGCCTCCTTAAGATCTATGGATGTCAAATATGCACCCTGTCTGACCACTAAAAATGACCTATCTTGGTATCTCCATACAAAAATGAGGCACCCACAAAGCCTGGTTCACATTCTTGAGGTCCAGAATGAGTCAGAAGGACCCTTCCTTCTTGGGTACCACAAAATAAATGGAGTATCAATCAGAACCTAATTGGTCTCTGGGAACTGGCACCACCTCTGAGGTGCAGTAACTGTTGTAGCGTCTCCCGCACAGCTTGACCCTTCAATGGAGCTTTGCCAGGCGACCAAAGAAAACGTCTGAGGCAGGCCAGGCAAAAAATCGAGCACGTAGCCAGCGCGAATGAAGTCAAATACCCATAGGAACTAACTCCGCCTGGGCTGGCCTCACTTCATTGAGACTGCCAGCAGTTTGCTATTTATTATGCTATTCATTATGCTATTTCACCCACTCATTGCCATGTAAATATCTCATGCATATAATCAACCCTGTTATCCAAGCTACTCTTTACTATGTAAAAATCTCATGTATATAGTTACCCCTGTTATCCAAGTTTGGACCCCTGTTCGATGTAAAACCAAACAGCATGTTGTTATGGTTGTTGTGTTATAATGTAAACCACGCTGATGCCAAATAGCGCGGTATATAAGAATTTGTAATAAATAAATAAAATAATAAATAGTATATTAACCTCTGCTGGCCTCTCTATACCCACAAAGGGACAAGCCCCAAGAGATATAGCGCCCCCGCTGAAAGGAGGGAAAACACTTGCTGACATTTCCTAGAGTCTCTGGGCCGACCCCTGGGTACCAACCCTGGTTTCAGTGCTTTGGGGTGATCCTCGAGAAGGCAAGACCCCTCAGAATCTCTCAGATTCTTAACTTCTCCAAGGCCTCCCCAAACAAGAGCTTGCTGAGACGGGTCTTAGAGGAGGCATCAGCTGACCAATTATGCAACCAAAGAAACCACCAGCCTGCAATTATGGCAGCCAAAGGTTTGGAAGAGGCCCAGACCAGGTCATAAAATGGGTCCGCCAGATAAGCAAAGGCTGTCTCCAGCTTGGCAGTCTCTGGCAGAAGGAGATCAGACTTGCCTTCTCCACTCTGCATTACCTGGGACCATCGGATACATGCCCTCATAAGTCCCACAGATGAGAGCTTGTAAGACCAAAGCACTGGTATCAAAATGATTCTTTTAAAAGACAGACAGTCTTCATTTTACGATTCTGAAGGTCTTTCAACACAGCTCTGCCTGCCACAGGAATAGTCTTTTTTTTTTTTTTGGTTACCGCCAACACCAGCGCATCCATCTTAGGCATTCTGAGCAGTTTTGTCTGTTTGAAGGGGAGCAGGGCCATGAGCAGGCTCCCCCTTCCTCAAACAGGCTTCGGGCACTTCCCACTCAGATTCTAACATTTGCCAAATCACTCTATACACAGGGAACACAACCTGAGAAGACCGAAACTCCTGCAGAAGAGGGTCTTCCAGAGGCTCTTCTGTAGCCACTGAAACCCGACTCATGTTAAGTGCTATGAGAGAATGGCTTATCAGAGAGACCAACTCCTCCCCCCCTCAAGACCTGTACCACACTAGGATTTTCTCCAGGAGGAAATCTTCCTATCTTCCAACTCCAGAGCTGCTGCCCCTCCCCAGACGATCCCTCTAGGGGGTCCTCTGAACCACCAGATGAAAGATGCCCTTGAACAAACCACTGGTCCTCCTCCAGGTGCTGCTGCTTACTGGGAGAATCACCCCCTGCACCTCTCTCTCAGGCAGATCCTCAGGCAACCACTCCATCCTTTTAATTGCTTCTGCTGTGCAGCAATACTGCCCTGGCCCTGTTGAAGACAGTAAGCCTCATGCATCAATAAAATGAAGTCTTGAGTAAATGTCAAGTTGGACTGCCCAGAAATACCTGCCCTGGGGGTTCCTGAGGTAGAAGCACAGTTTTGTTGCTGTGTCTCATAACCTAAAGCCTCCGACAACAAAATGGCCACGGTTCCTGCCGAAACCGTGGGAACCGCCAGCTCAGATGCGCTGCTTTCAACCTGCCCCAAAGCCCCATCCATGTTCCCAGACAAAAGTAAAGCGTCTGCAGACTTACAGTCCTTCAAACACCTTCTGCACAAAACTACCACAATGTGTTTCGTTTAGCCCCACACACAGAACAAGGAAGCTTAGCTACCTGCATAAAGCCATGATGATGGGAAATGAACAGGCCGACAAAGGAAGGCACACACACACACCCTGAAGGCAGGAAAGGGATAAGCAGAATTCAGAAACCAACCCAGCAGAAATAACACACAAACTCACATTTACCTGCAGCCAGCAGTCCTGGGTGCCACGACATCCAGACCGAAGGAAGGCAATGCCATGTGACTGGTGGTGTGGTTTTTTTTTTTTTTATTAAACAGGAAATACAATGCAAATAACCAAAACTCAGGAAAAACTCAGTCATCCCATTTAAAGGGCCACTGAGGCTTCCGGCTGGGGGAGAAAGGGACCCAGGCCACCAGGTATTTCACCCCAGGGAGCACCTAGCTGATTTAACAGCCCCGGTGAGGTGGAGACTGCCTCTGCCACCTGTCCCCTCAATAGTGCATAAAATAACACAGGTACACTACCAAAAAAACTGCCTCCAGTTTTGCAACTGATTCCTATAGATTTTGGGGTGCTGAATCCAGGAAAAATAGCCAAAATGTTCCATCACGTCACGTTTTCTTGCAAAATTAGATTTCTTACCCATAAGGAATGTTCACATAATTTCTTTTTGGCCGACTGCAGTTTATTTTCTTGGCCCAAAATAGAGGTTGTAATGGTTAACTAACTAGAAACACTCCCTCATGATATTTTAGAGTGTTTTGTATTCATTTTATACATTAACAGGACAATTGGGAGGCGGGGGGCTAAATCCAGTACTCGCGCTGGCACATGTTCTTTCCTCTTCACCTCGCCTCGTTTGCTCGCTCAAACACGGTGGTTGCGACATTAACGTTCCTGTCAAATTTCAGTTTCTTGCAAGTTCATTATTACCTTTTGTTTGCTCAGTCGTAATCCAGCTTTATTCCGAAGTGGTTCACTACAGTTGTAGTTTGCAGTGCTGTGTATTTGTGATGGCTCACAGAGCCAGAGGTTGCGTCAACTCTCCGGACAGTTTGTTTTATTTGTGGGGAATATACCGTGAAAAAGCGGCAGAGGAACATTTCTGCATTTATTAAAGTATATTTCGCCTATTTCGGTTTGAAGTTAGGCGATCAAGACAAACCGTGGGCTCCTCACAAAGTGTGCAAGACATGTGAGGAAGATCTACGCTTATGGATGAAAGGTAAAAAACAAGCATTTCGTTTCGGAATACCTATGATGTGGTGTGAACAAAGACCACAGCAGTGACTGCTATTTTTTTTTTTTTTTTTTAAACTTGATATTTATTAATTTTTCCAAAGCAAACATTACATTACATGAACCACATCCAAATACAGAAGAAAAATAGAAGGAGAAACCACCTCCCTCTCCTCCAGCAATCCTACATACAACAGTACTGGGATATAAGCTATGCAATAGTTTCCCCCCCCCCCCCAGACCCTCACCCCCAAACCCCCCCCTTTAATCCCCCAAAGCCTCCCCCCCCCCCACTGATTACAAGAACACATCCTCAAAGCGATGAGCCCCCCTACCCCGCTGTCCTCCTCACTTCCCCCCCACGTCAGGCTCAGCTGACGCCTGAGGCTGCCAAGTACTCCAGCAACGGTTGCCATTGACGGTCAAAGCGCTCCCCTTGATTTTTCCGTATAGCGGTCAACCGCTCCATATGCAAAACTTTATATAATCTAGTAATCCAATGATGAAGCTCCAAAGGTCCCCCCTGCTTCCACTTCCAGGCTATTTCACACCTTGCCGCCACTATACATGAACGCATGGGGCGGGACCATTTCTGCGACTGATTATCTGGCCAGACTCCCAAGAGAAACAAAGTAGGGCATAATTCTAACCGGACCCCAAAAATAGTAGTCATCTGGTCTCGTATCTTCAGCCAATATGAACGAACCCAGGTACATTCCCACCACATATGATAATATGTTCCCCTATCCCCACAGCCCCTCCAGCATAAAGCCGGAACCGCTGGGAACATCTTATGATATCTTTCAGGAGTGTAGTACCACCGCATTAATATTTTATAGGTATTCTCTTGAATCAAAGTACAAATCGAAGATCGGGACACTGCTTTAAGAATAGCCTTCCAGTCTTCTCCATCCCAAGTCAGTCCCAAATCTTTTTCCCATTCTATCATATATTTCAATTTGGGTTCTGCCTCCTGAGCCTTTCGCAAACTTGCATAATGTAAGCGTATCAATCCTCGAGAGGCATGGTGGCCCACCCACAAGGCTTCAAGATCATTAAGTCCTTCGTCAATGCGGTCACGTTGAATTCTTTGACGCAGGTAATGTGTCACCTGCAAATAAGCGAAAAAGTCCCGCTTGTCTAACTGAAATTCCGCTTTCAATTGATCAAAGGACTTAACCTTGTCGGCCTCTATTAAGTGCACAAATTGCGTCAGCCCCCGCTCTTCCCACACCCGAAATACCCTCTCCCGACCCGGAGCAAAGGCTGGAGTAGCTGTCAATGGTGAGAGCAAAGACGGCCCCGGGCGAACGTTTACTCTTCGCCACCCTCTTACCCACTCTCCCCAAAAGATGACGTATAAAAGGGATTGCCCGTCCACTGTCCCTGCAAGGTTCCCATCGGTAACCAAGGTAAACAATTAAGTTTATACGAGGATACCGCCTGCTGCTCAAGAGCCAGAAACCCTTTCGACCTTACTGGTTCCCTCCACTCCATCACCTGCCGCATTTGCGCCGCTAGATAATAATCCGCTATCACTGGCATTCCCAGCCCCCCGTTTTCCCGTGCTCTATACATGACACTCCGCGCAATGCGCGGGGGTCGGTGTCACCACACAAACAAGAACAGCTTCCGCTGAAGTTTATGCAAGACCATTTGAGGAACCTTGATGGGTAATACTTGAAAAAGATACAGCAATTGAGGCAACACCATCATCTTAAGCGTCGCTATCCTGCCTAGCCACGAGATCCCCTCATGATTCCATTTCTCCAGGTCTTTGCCTATCCGGTCAATCAGCGCCGGATAATTAGCCCCATATAACTCATCAAGATTACGAGTTAAATTCACCCCAAGATACTTGATCTGACTGGCAGCCCAACGGAATGGGAAACACCCCTGTAAATGCGTTTTTAATTGCCCAGGCAGATTAACGTTCAGTGCCTCCGTTTTATCCCAGTTAATCTTAAAGCCAGCCACCGCCCCAAAACGTTTCAACTCTGCCATAAAAATAGGCAAAGCTAGTAATGGGCAGGTGATAAAGAGCAACAGATCATCTGCAAACATTGCCAGCTTATGTGTCATCGAGCCAACGGTAAGGCCCGTTGCATCCGGGTTCTGTCGCAAATGCTGCGCCAGGGGCTCCATGGTTAAGGCGAACAGCAAGGGGGAAAGTGGGCACCCTTGTCTCGTCCCTCTCGCTAAAGGGAAGAACTCAGAGTGTCTACCATTTATTTTGACCGTCGCTACCGGACAGGTGTACAAGGCCTTTATCCAGGACAGCATATTGGGGCCTATCCCCACTGCTTGTAATACCGCAAACATAAACCCCCATTCTACTCGATCAAATGCTTTCTCAGCATCGATCGCTAGTACCAGTAGTGCCTGCTTCTGATGTTGAGCGGTCCACATTACCTGAATAGCTCTTCGGATATTATCCCCCGTGTTCCGCCCCTGAACAAAGCCCGTCTGATCAGAATGAACAAGTTTTGGCAGGATTAGACCCAATCTGTTGGCTAATATCTTGGCCAATATTTTCCCGTCGGTATTTAAGAGAGAAATAGGCCGATAGGAACCACAGACAGTGGGGTCCCTACCCAGCTTTGCTATCACCATAATTCCGGCCTGATTCATTGAAGGCGGCAAGGGTTGCCCCTGGAGAACCGCATTAAATAAGCGCTGCAGTAGCGGCGCCAATGGTGTCGGCAACTTTTTATAAAACAACGTAGAAAAGCCATCTAGTCCCGGAGATTTATTTGAGGGTAAACCCTTAATTACATGATAAATCTCTTCCAGGGAGATCTCCTTATTAAGAAGATCCCGATCAAATTCTGAAATTACCGGGAGACTTCCGCCGTCCTGGATATACTTAGAAGCACCTAAGGGATCTCCTGCCACCTCACTAGTATATAATGTTTGATAATACTGGCGAAATTGCTCCCTGATATCTTTAGTTCTAAAAAGAAGCTTATCTCCCGGGCCCTTAATCTTCAAAATAGTAGAACGCTGATCCCTATCCTGCAGCTTCCTTGCTAACAGTCTGCCCGCCTTATTATGGAATTCGTAATAACGCTGATTAATGCGGCTTAATTGGAAATTAATTGTTTCCATCTGCAAGGAGGTTAATTCTGCCCGCGCATGTGCCAATCGCGCTTGAATCCGAGCTCCGCCTCCCTGCTTATGCTGGCGTTCCAACTCTGTGACTAGGCTAAGTAGCTGGACCTGCTTTTCCCCTGCAGCCTTCTTTTTGCGTACTGCCCGTTGTATCAAAACTCCACGTAACACCGCTTTTAACCCATCCCATTGAATCCCCAAGGAGACCTCCCCAGTGTCATTCACCTCCCAGTAGTGTCGAATTTCCTCCACTACACTCGCCACCACTGCTGGGTCCTGCAGCAGACTTTCATTAAGACGCCAAAAGGACCTTCCACTCGTGTCTCTTTCACCACCCAATTCCACCCATATCGGGCTATGATCCGTCCAGGACATGGGTTCTATACCCACCTTCAAAATTTTTGATATCCAGGATGAGTCCCCAAGAATCAGATCTATTCTGCTGTAACTATGATGAACCTGGGAATAGTGGGTATAGTCAATCCCTTGCGGGTTAACCTGACGCCAAAGGTCCCACAACCCATAGGTCTGCACCAATCTGCGCAATTGTACCCGCCTTTTAGTGTCACCTCTTTGGCCCCCTAGGGATCTATCCCACCTGGGGTTCAGCACTTCATTAAAATCGCCCCCCATCAATAACGCCCCATGGATTTTATCGGAAAGCCAGCCAGACAGTATGGCCCAAAACTCAGTTTGGGGGTCATTGGGGCCGTAAACATTCAAGAAGGTGACCTCTTGTCCCTGCAACTCACCCCAGATTAACAAAACTCGCCCCGCCATACCTTTAATTACCCCCCCTAATTGAAAGGGGACGTCCCAGCGAACCATGACAGCCACTCCAGCCCTTTTATGTAAACCTTCAGCATTAAACCAAATATCTGTATAGGCACTATGGCGCAGAAGGTGCTCATCTTTTGGCAACAAATGGGTTTCTTGCACAAAGACTACTTGCCAGCGTTGTAGCCGGACTTCCCGAAACAGCGCTTTCCGTTTTTGGGGAGTGTTAAGGCCTCTAACATTAATAGAACCTACCCTAAGTCCCGCCATCAAACATTTCCAGAGTCACTAGCCTTGGCAGCCCCAGGATGTAATCCCTCCCCAACCTTCCCCCCCTCCCACCAACCCCCTTCCCCCAACCCCCTTCCCCCGCCCAATTCCCACCCCTCCCCCCCACCCATCTTCTGTAGGCTCCTACCCCATCTATACCCCCACCCTCGAGATATCTCTCCACAGGCCCAAATCCTGTGTCACCTCACCTGAGGAAGAGACACACCTTCCGATACCCTTTATCCCCCCATTAATTCCAAACCCCCCCCCCCCCCCCCCCGCTTTTAACCCCATAGAACCTAAAAACCAAGAAACCCTCACAGGCAATCTACTCCTTTTTGCCCCCGCCCCCCATACCCACTCCAACTACTAACAAAACAGAACTGTGGTAAGCAAACAATTGTATCATGCCCCATTATAAAAAGTAAAATTTAACAGCTTATAACAATCTGAATAGAGCACACATTTAAAATTCCAACCTCCACCGACCAGAACTCCACCCAGTCCAACATGTAGGCAAATAAGGAATGTTGAGCAAGTCATCGGTATCACCCCAGGTCGAGGGCTATGAAAATCACTGAACAGATTCTCATCCCCTCACCCCCGGAGCCAAGAACCTCTCACCGAAGATATATTCCAAGAACAAAGCGCCAGTCCACAAGTTCATGTCGGCTGCAGTGTCCCACCCGCCTCAGAGTCCGCAGTGGTAAGAAGATCTCCTGAAGTGCGGCGAAGACGATGCCCTTTCGTTGGTATCCGTTGCCACTTCAACTTATCCAGAAGGGGGGACTGCTCTCGATCTTGATCGGAGGGTTCTGAAACAGACCGCTTCTGAGGTAAATTTGGGGCTTTGGCCTTTTCCAAGCACTTCCAGGCTTCAGATAATGATTTAGCTCGGTACGGCACTCCGCCAGCTTCAAATTGAATACCAAATGGGAATAGCCATTTATATTTAACTTTTTCGCTGCGTAGGTACTCAGTGACCGGCCGCATCAACTTGCGACGTAGTAAAGTCTGCGGTGCCAGATCTTGAAAGACCTCAATCAGGGAGCCATGCCATGGCAACTTTCCCCGCTTTGCCGCCGCTCTCATAATCGCTTCCTTTTGGGGGAAGCTAGTCAAACAAGCGATGAAGTCCCTGGGCCTATTCCCTGGAGGGGCCCTGAGAGCTCTGTGCGCCCTTTCGATACCTATCTCGACTTTAGGTGCCAACTCAGCCTGCTCTTCCGCAATTAGCAAGGCCTCGCATATTTCACGTACCACTTTGTCGGCTTGTCTGTAGCGTTCTTCCTCGGGGACCCCTCGTATGCGGATATTGCACCATCGAGACCTATTTTCTAGGTCTTCGATTTTCGCCCGCAAGTCCTCCGTTGTTTCCCGCCATCTACTAGTGATACTGCGCACCGTCTGTGCTGCCGTGGCCATCTCGTCCACGTGCTCCTCCAGCACTTCAACCCGATGTCCTAAGGCCTGCATGTCATGGCGAAAGTCCGCTAAAAGCTCCTTCACCTCACTTTTGACACCAAGGACTTCCATTTTTATTTCCCGACACCATCGACGTAAGTCCCCTTTAGTGCAGTGCTCATCAGCATTTTCCAGTTCATCCTCCGTTTCTGTATCATCCCTCTCGGCCCTCTCTTTTTGAGTGCGTAGGGGCGCATAATTTGATCGGAATTTCTCCAGTTTTTTCTTAGTAGACATTCTCCTCTCAAGCACCGCACCCCCAAAATGCTCTTTTCGCCAGGGGGGAGGCCCGATGCTAAGGAATATTGCTATGTATTCTATATCCCGAAGGGAGCTCCGACTTCAGACCGCCATCTCTGTCGGTGACGTCACTTCCTCCGTGACTGCTATTTTTGCTCTTGCATTGTGAAGGGATACAACTTACAAAATAAGAACGTAATAAGTTACCCCAACCTTCCCTCAGCAATTAGGCCTATGCCTCATAGCAACGAAGTACCTGTGCCTGACCCACCAAAATCTTTGGATCATATTTGTGTGGACGGTTCTGATCATGAGACTCATCAGATGGCTTTTCCCGATGAGTCCAGTACTTCAGAGTTTGAAACTGAACCAGATCCGAAACCTGAACTTTTCTCTCAAGCTGAATTGAATGATTTAGTCCGGGATTTAGGACTCCCAAAAGATGCTGCCCAACTGCTAGGTTCGCGGCTTAAACAGAAAAATCTATTGTCACCAGGAACAACTTTTTATTGGTACCGCAACCGCGAGACACAATTTTTGAAGTATTTCAGCAAAGAGGAAGATTTGGTATTTTGCAACGATATATACGGAGTGATGGAAAAGTTTAAACTCAAGTATGATCCTGCTGAATGGCGGCTGTTCATTGATTCGTCAAAAGACAGCATAAAAGGTGTTCTTCATAATGGCAACACATTCGCTTCAGTTCCTATTGCTCACTCTGTTATTCTCCAAGAAAAATACGAGAATTTGGCCCTGATTCTTCAGAAGATTCGTTATGATGAGCATAAGTGGATGATTTGTGGAGACTTTAAAATTCTATCCATGCTATTAGGGCAGCAATCCGGTTTCACCAAAATATCCCTGCTTCCTTTGCTTGTGGGATAGCCGGGCCCGCGACCTACACTGGGGGAAAAAAGACTGGCCAATTCGGGAGTATTTGAGACCCGGTGAGAAAAATGTTCATGAGAGCTTGGTACCTCGTGATAAAATTCTATTACCACCTCTCCACATTAAGTTGGGTCTCATTAAGCAATTCATCAAGTCCCTTCCAAAAGATGGTGAGTGCTTTCGGTACCTTTGCTCAAAGTTCCCCCGACTTTCTGAAGCAAAGCTAAAGGAAGGAGTGTTTGTTGGCCCCGATATAAGGAAACTCATTTCAGATGGAGCATTCGCTGAAACGATGTCTGAGAAGGAAAAAGAAGCCTGGGATTCCTTCAAGGATGTTGTTCTCAAATTCTTGGGGAACAGGCGGGATGAGAACTATAAGGATATTGTTGCCAGGATGCTCAATGCCTTCAAAGAACAAGGCTGTAACATGAGCCTGAAAGTCCATTTCTTGCACTCCCATGTGAACTACTTTCCCGAAAACTTGGGGGCGTACAGTGAAGAACAAGGTGAAAGGTTTCACCAGGACATCAAGGACGCAGAGAGAAGGTACCAAGGAAGATGGAACACCACTATGATGGCTGCTGCGGGAAACCCCAGATGAAAAATACACCAAGCAGCGCACCAAGAGAAGCATTCGGGGGAAGAAGAAACGGGCCCACCAGGAGATTGATTGACCCAAGAATGACTTTAAAATCTAAACTGTGTTGACAAATATCGTGTTTTTACTAAACTTTGAAATAAAAATTTGCTAGTTATTACCACAGTGTCGGATCTCATTTATTAGAATTTTATTTTCACACCATCGGGTGTTTGTCTTCATGTATTGCAATGGTGCGGTTTGTGTTTTCTATTCTTACATACATACCTGTACAACATTTTTTGCACATTTCTTTGCTTTGCTTTGTGTCTAACCTCGCTCTTATATGCTCAATGTTTGTGCACATGTATGTGGCTGTTTTAAGTGCAGACAATTTTGCTACCATCACAGTGTGTTTTGTTGACATTACTCTATTCTTATGTGCTGCCTTGTTACAATTTTTCTTTATTCTTATTTGAATAACTACTAAACAATTAGTATAAAGAATTCATCCAAGAAACTTCTCGATCGCACTCAATCTGAAACGTTCACCTCAAACTGCTAACCCAATGTAGCAAAAAATCTGTACGTGATGGAGCAAATTGGTTACCAGATTTGGATTCAGTTCACCAAAAAACGTTAAAATCAATCGAAACATTAGAGGCAGTTTAAAAAATTTTTTTTTAGTGTACCTGTGTAATTAATTAGCTGCTCAGCCACTGATACAGACACTGCTTGTGCAAACTCCTTGCTCTCCTTTATCCTCCTTGAAATCTAGCCTTATACCCAGTATTTACCCTTCCAGTAGAACTCAGCGATGCAGAACTCCCCAGCTGCTGGAGACTGAGATACTGGTTTATGGAGTCCAGGGAACAGCCTATGGAAACATCACAAACCTGACATGCTCAGTCACCAACTGCTGGAAGACGGGGATAACTTACACATCTGAATTGAACTGGAGGGATGATATGGAAGTAATGTACAAATAAAAAGTGATACATCTGATATTCTATAAATCTCCAGTGCTACATGTGCTTTAAATTTCTTCTACATCCTTAAAACATCAGTTACATAATGTATGCACTAACACAAGAAAACCGAACAGCGCCTTTACTACTCAGCTTTCAAAAACAATCAAATGTCAGTGAGATGTTCTTGTCTGAACAAATTGATTTTGGACTAGACATAGCCAAATGAATGCCTATAAGCTGCATGTATCTAGCATACCAGTTTAATGGGGGTCCCTTTGCTAACTATCAAGTGGAGGGTCAGAGAAGCCCACGATACCCAAGCAGTTCAATAAAATAAAGGGGGGGGGGACAAAACAAAACCACAAATACACCACACAAGCACAAATAAATGTTAAATACATTCCCTACAACTACCAATGCTTTTGTTCAGAGCAGGAGACAAGTTTGAGACAGTTTTACAAGAAATGCAGTAGGGGGTGTTGCGACTTGTCCCTCACTTTGGCCATCACTGCTGACTGGCCTTTAAAACTATACAGAATAAACTTTAATTTGCTCCATTACTCCTTATTTCACTTTTTATTTATTTAACATCTTTTATATACTGCGCTATTTGTTATCAGCGCGGTTTACATTCAACAAAGGTTGCTCAATTCAGTCGAAACTGTTTTGCGCTTACATTGTAACAGGGGATAACACTTGGAGCAAATACAGGGTAACTATATACAATTGACATAGAACATAATATAAGAGCTTGGCTGGTTAAGTCGTGACATATTAATGGGCAGTGTTATTAATTCTGTCCCATTTGTCTATGTAGTGTATGAGGAGTTTGTGGGGGTTGGGGGAGTTAAACGGTGTGGGTGGGTGCTTGTGAGAATGCATACTAGTATGTGTTTGCTTTAGTGAAATGATCCAGTCGGCTCCAGGCACCACAAACAGAAGTATTTCTATTGACATGATTTATAAAAACTAAAAATTAAAAGCCACACATTTTGCTATAATCTGTACAGAGGATGTGTTGATATTTTCTGCATTCGCTCCCTTAGGTTTGGCCTTCCAGAGGTTTGCTGCTACCCTCGAAAATGTTTCAGAATGACAGTTTGGCTCCCAGGCAGAGCTAGATTTATGATTTTGGCACCCACAGGCATGGATTAGACAGCATATCCCAGAGAGGGAATGTATCAGATGTCAAAAGACAGGAGAGCCAGGAGAACAGAGAAAGAAGGCCATAATGCTACAGTGGTGCCCCTTTGAAATAGCACTTGCATATGACCCTAAGGTTAAGTGGAAGCAGACCTCTCATTGGCACATTTAAAATTCGATCCCCTTAGGCAAAATAGACAATTGCTATTCCTAAATCTGGTTGTATAACACAAAAAAGCTAAAAAGTGTCACTTTTCAGAGCCCAATGCTATTCAGCAGTATAAGGTTAGATAGTTATCTATATATGAAGGTAAAAAAGTAGAGCCTAACTTTGACTCATTGGAGACTATAGCAATCAGGTCTCAGAATTTAGACTGCTTCTTCGAGTTGCTCATGAAAGGCAAAACTAAGCGTCTATTGTACATCAACGACCTGTATAATATTGCTAAATTTAGTCTTCCACTGATACTTAGTATTTTCTTACTCTCATATCGTTTTTTGTTTTGACTTTTTTTTGAAGATTTTTTAATATTTTATATAAAGCTATCCATAACTCATCTATAAAGCACATGCATGAAGCCAGTGAAGACAGTGAAAAATTACTTAGCTTTGCTCAATTCTAGAACTCTCGGTCCCCCTGTAACTTCACGTGAAGGGGGTTATCGTGCCTTTTCATCCAATTGGTCGAGCCAAGATTTTCACTTTAATTCGATGCCACTCTAGACATGTGTTTTTTCAGCTAGAAATTCAAGTTTCCACTTTCACTCGCTGTCACAATGGTCTGTTATCATTTCAGCTGAACCTCCATATGGTTACGGGACAGACTCAAAATGTTCAAATTCCCTGTTCAGACTCCCGACGCTACAACTTGGCGCCGTGGCGTTTCACTCAATGTTTCGTCAGGGGATGCCTTCATAAAGATAAAAAAACTTTATCAATGTATGATAGCGTACAGAGTAAAAGTTAGACACGCTATTTAAATGAGTTACTCACGGCTCCTCTCCTTGAAATGTGTTCTTCACTCAGAAAAACGCCGCGCATGCGGAATGGCTCATACGCTAAAATTTAAATACCTGTAGGAGGGAACAAGTGAGATATACCCAAAGAGTTTAGTGATGCGTGCGGATTAGCATACACCCCATACACCTAATGGCCTCAACACTTCAATTGAATGGGGTGTATGCTAATCCGCACGCATCACTAAACTCTTTGGGTATATCTCACTTGTTCCCTCCTACAGGTATTTAAATTCTAGCGTATGAGCCATTCCGCATGCGCGGCGTTTTTCTGAGTGAAGAACACATTTCAAGGAGAGGAGCCGTGAGTAACTCATTTAAATAGCGTGTCTAACTAACTTTTACTCTGTACGCTATCATACATTGATAAAGTTTTTTTATCTTTATGAAGGCATCCCCTGACGAAACATTGAGTGAAACGCCACGGTGCCAAGTTGTAGCGTCGGGAGTCTGAACAGGGAATTTGAACATTTTGAGTCTGTCCCGTAACCATATGGAGGTTCAGCTGAAATGATAACAGACCATTGTGACAGCGAGTGAAAGTGGAAACTTGAATTTCTAGCTGAAAAAACACATGTCTAGAGTGGCATCGAATTAAAGTGAAAATCTTGGCTCGACCAATTGGATGAAAAGGCACGATAACCCCCTTCACGTGAAGTACAGGGGGACCGAGAGTTCTAGAATTGAGCAAAGCTAAGTAATTTTTCACTGTCTTCACTGGCTTCATGCATGTGCTTTATAGATGAGTTATGGATAGCTTTATATAAAATATTAAAAAATCTTCAAAAAAAGTCAAAACAAAAAACGATATGAGAGTAAGAAAATACTAAGTATCAGTGGAAGACTAAATTTAGCAATATTATACAGGTCGTTGATGTACAATAGACGCTTAGTTTTGCCTTTCATGAGCAACTCGAAGAAGCAGTCTAAATTCTGAGACCTGATTGCTATAGTCTCCAATGAGTCAAAAAAGTTAGTTATCTATATATGAAGGTAAAAAAGTAGAGCCTATCTAACCTTATACTGCTGAATTCCTAAATCTGGGCCTGCTGCCAGGCCAGTAAATTTGGCCACCCCTGCTGGTGGCAGTAGTACATTGAGATTTGCTGGCACAAGGGCAACTAGTCTCTCTTGTTTTGATTATATCTTCCCATTTTGTAAATTGTATTTCATCAACTGGAATAGTGGTTCTTGTGGAATATACAATACTCCAAATTCTCCTGTTATGGAAAGGTGTTTTTACTTCAGATTAGACACACTAACTTATTTTCTTCAAGAATAAATAGCGACATTTTACTTCCCAGTTTATGTCCTTTCGTTGAGTCCTGCTAGACCAGTCCAGACAAGTAGGTTGTGTTCCCCTACCAGCAGATTTGTTGGTGAGACAAACCACCAACAAAAAGCCCAGGTTTCAATGACATCATTCCCATGCCTCGATTCTACTCAGCCACCAGAGATCTAGAAACAGAAATATGACAGCAGAAAAAGACCGCATGGCCTATCTAGTCTGCCCTTCCATATCAACCACAAGAGTCTCCTTTTTTCCTTTAGAGAGCCTCCGAGTTTGTCCCGTGCTTTGAATTTAGCTATTATCCTCATCTCTAGCACCTTCACCGAGACACTATTCCATGCATCTATGACTTTTCATAAAGAAATATTTCCACATATTACTCCCGAGTCTATCCCCTTTCACCCTCATCCTATGTCCCCTCGTAGCAGAGCTTGCTTTCAATCAAAAGAGGCTCTCCTTCTGTGCACTTATACCACCGAGGTATTTAAATGTTTCAATCACCTCTGCCCCGCCTTTCCTTTAAAGTATACATATTAAAAAAAGGACCTTAAGTCTGTCCTCCTCTGCTTTATAACGAAGACCACTAACCATTTTAGTACCCACCCTCTACACTGACTCCAACTTGTTTATATCCTTTGAAGGTGCAGTCTCCAGAATTGCACACAAGGACAGCTGCAGCGGTCGCATGTGAGCATTGCCTAGGGCACCATCTCTATGGTCACTGCCATCCATCTGAGGAACTGAAGATAACAGTGACGGTCAAAAGACCATTGGATTGCCTGTCTCCTCTGGCAGGAAAACTCTGCCCACTTGAATGTCAAAACGTGCTCCGAGGAACTTCAGGGAATGGAAGGCAACAGTTGCTCCTTCCCCAACTGAATACCTAGCCAAGGCTTTCCAAGAAGGCCGCCATGGGATGCTACCCAAGATGCTTCTGAAAGGGAATTGGCCTGGATGAGCCAGTTGTCCAGATATGGATGGACAGATTCCTCAGCACCGCAGCCACAACCACTATGACCTTGGAAAACATCCTCAGGGTGTTGGATATGCCGAAGGGGAGGGTCACAAACTGATAGTGAGAGCCAAACATGGTAAAATGCTGATACTTTTAAATGAGGTCCAGAATGGGCTGGAAGGAAGCGTCCTTTCTGGGCACCACTAAATAGATGGGAGTATCTGCTCTTGCCTTGCTTGCCTGGGGGGGAGGGGGAATAGGCACCACTGCCTTTAAAGCAGGGTATCTTGTCCAAGGTGGTCTGTGCAGCAGCACCTTTGATCACACATCCACAAGGGGAGATGAAGGCATCCAGAATTGGCTCTTTGTATTCCAGGACATAGCCAAACTGAATGGTATCTAGCACTCAGTGATCTTTGGTAACCCGGGCCAATTCCTGCCTCCAACTGAGGAACCAGGGAATAGGTCCCCAAACCTTCATTGCACAGCCCAGGAGGGTCTTCCCCTGGAAGGGACCGAGTCCCTGGGCTCATGTGCTCCACAAAAGGTTTGAGAACGAGCCCGAAGCTTGGAAGAAAGGCTTTCCAGGCTGGTAATGAGTCCTGAGACCCCTAGGGATCCAGCCAGCACACCCTCAGTGAACGGGCAGTGGTTGACAAGAAAGGGGTACCAACCCGTTTCACAGGCCCCCGGGACCTGTCTGCCGGAAGGTGGTAAGATTTGTCTCACCCAGGTCTTGCCAGCTTCTCCAAAAATCGGCTTCAAAAAGAAAGCTTCCCCTTAAATGCCAGTTGGGCCAACCGGCTTTGGAAGATGAGACTGCTGCCCAGTGCCAGATCCAAATCCAAAATACCATGACTCATCAGGACACCATCCCTGGCTGCCAGACATACCAGGTAATACATACCAACAGGAGTAGTATCATCCGACAGAATAGACTGGATCCACTAGAGCAGGTATCGAGATGTTAGGCTGGCACATACCGCCAGCTGCAGAACAGCCGCCACGGCAAACTGGCTGTTTAACAAATCCACCTTACAGTCCAGAAAATCCTTTAAGGCCGATCTGCCTTCCACAGGAATAGTGGTCTATCTGGTAACCACCATGACCTGCACATTCGTCTTGGGAACAAACAAACCACTCGCCACACTCCTTCTCTGGGAGAGTCCCTCTCTGACTGGATCATATCCTTGATCATCTCTGGGAACGGGAAGACAGTAGTGGAAGAAGCTGGTGCACCTTCAGCTCCTGCTCCATGCTGGAAATATCCATCTAGTTCAGGGCAGATGAGACCCTGCCAATCAACGCCGCCAGCTCCTCCTTCCAGAATAGGCAGATCACTCTGGCCTCGCAACCCTCTGAAGGCAAGGGTACTTCTTTATCTGAATCAAAGTCATAGTCAAAATCTCAAATGATTTCCAGTTGTTCCCCATCTCCAGGGGACACCTCTTACCAGGGATGCTTAGCCAAGGGCAATCAAAGAGCTGCCACTGTCTGCTTTGCATAAAACTGCACCTAGGAGCAACCACAGGTTGCAGAGTCCAAATTTCTACACCAGAAGGACCAGGCCCACTGTAGCTGGGTTTAAAAAAAAAACCAACCAAGGTTGGGACAAATTCCTGGAGGAAAGGTCCATAAACTATTATTAAAGAGGGCTCAGAAAATCCACTGCTTACCCTGGGGCGAGATTGTGGAACCTGTGCCCCTTTCTGGGAACCTGTCAGGTACTTGTGACCTAGACTGGCCAGTTGGAAACAGGATATTGGGCTTGATGGACCTTGGACTGACCCAGTATAGCGTGTCTTATGTATAAAAAAAAAGAAAAAAAATCCAGGAAGGACAATCCAGAATCCAGAAGTTCTCCTCTCAGAAATGGCACCCCCCCCCCCAAACTACATTAGGGGGCACAGCCGCCACAGACACCTTAAAGGATGAGGAGTGCCTCACAGCAGAGTCATCAGAATCTCTAGCTGGCTGGATATCCACACGTATAGTGCTATCCATCACTTCCTGCCCTGAGGCAGGCAAGGTCAGATTAACTGCATCCACTGACAGAGAGGGGGAGCAGGCCCTCCAGGGACAACTCAGAAACTGCCATGCAAGAGCAGAGTCCAGAATCTGGAGATGAGGCATATCGCTTGCCACAGGTCAATGTTTCCTGGAAAGCAGAGAAGGCAAGTATTACAAGAGTGTGTGCTAAGGCCACAGTGGCCCAATGGCATGCGTTAAATGATAATTAATTACACTTATCTGGTAATTGTAGTTCCTGAAGGGACTCCAGTTTAGTCCTCCACCTCTGGGTTGTGTACCTCCTCCTGCAGCTTGGAGACTGGGCATGTCAAAGTTGTGACATCACTGGATATACTCTGCTGGCCTCTCCCATCAGCCCCAGTGTGTCCAGTCTCCATGCAGCAGGACGACATAGCGAGCCTAGGACTGGGCTCACTGGAGGAACACATAAGGAGCTGTTAGAGTAGTTAAATAGCTGTAGGTGGATTGGATTGCTCGGTTTTCTAAATTTTGTTTTAGTGGTTGCTGCAGCTTTAAAAAGCAGTGAGAATCTTGCCTTACACCGGCCCCCGTCTGCTTCTATACCGTGCTCAGAGTTTCTGAAACGATTTGGCATCCAGATCTCTCCTCCTTGCTTGAGCAGAGGATAGCTCTGTGGCAGGCACCTGCACTGTTGCCTGCAGAAGCAGCATTCGGATTGAAGGAGTGCAGGGGTAACATCCTCGCCGGTGGTCTCTCGCTCGATCCCGACTCATGCGGCTCGGAGATTGTCGGCTCATCAGCAGTGGCGGAAGGAGAGCTACCCGGGCCTTCGTTGATGGGGCAAGGCTCCCTTTTAATATTTGAAGGCAGGCGACTTGAACGCAGCTGCTGTTGTTTTCAGTGTTGGAGCCTTTGTCTTCCTTTTTGGCACCATTTGTGTTGCTGATCGGGGGTGGCCATTTTAGGACGTGTCTGCCACGTGGCAGGGAATCGCGTCTTTGGGGTTCTCTTTTCTTTTATTTCTCCCATTATTTGTCCAGCTAGTTTCTGGCTTCCTGTGGCACGTTTATCTTGGTTTCAGGTGCGCGGAGGTAGTTGGTTCTGGATAGGAATTCATACCCTTCTTTGCTTTAGTTAGTTGATACAAAAAAAATTTAAAAGAAAAAGAAGAGGAATTAATAGGAAAGGACAGTTAGTCTGACGGGCTAAAAAAAAAAGGGAAGCTGCACTTTAGGTGTTTGTCTTATGCGCCCTCAGTGTGTGGTCTGCGGCACCCACAGTGGTGCGGTGGCCGACTCCGGCATTTGCAGGGGTTGGGCTGCGGTGTTGTCCAGCGTGGAGCAGCAAGTGGAGGTCAGGGGGGCTCAGGACCCCCAAGATGCCCCAGCTGGAGTGGAGGCAGAAGCTTTGGGGCCCACTGTGCAAGGGGGGGGGGGGGGTCGCCCGGGACGGAGTCGCAGGTCCGTCAGGTGCCCCATCTCCCTTGGGTTCAGGTGCACAACTCGGGGATTTTTGCCCGTATTTTGTATTACTTACGCATCAGGCGTTTTGTTTACGGCATGCTTTTACTGTGGCACCATCAGCTATGCTTTATTGCAATGCGTGTTACAGGCACTAGGGAAGGAACGCATATTGGAGTCACTTGTATGGAACGTATGCTAGGACTGCATGACCACCAGGCGCACAATAGATAAATATGCTACTAACATGCAGAAAACGGGGGGAACCCCCGAACTGCATCAATGGTCACCAGTGGTCCCACCCTGAATTTTGTCCCAGAAAGAGTGAATCGGGATCCCTCAATAAGGATAATGAGGTCAAACCTTTGTACTCACTCCCTGAGAGCCTCAGGCAGAGAATCTGTACTGGGCTCAGCTCAACTTTTTTTTTTCCCCTCCGTCTATTGCAACAAGCAAATAGCAATATTACACACATACCCCAACATGGGTCATGGCCACTGTTCCCTCTAAGCTGTGCGCGTGTGCGCGCGCACACACCTCACCGAGTGAGCGCACATACTTTACAACAGAGCGCACAAAAATTATGGTTCTGATTCTGATAGACAACAACACAGACGTTCTTAAAATTGAAAAGTTGTTGTGTATTTATGTTTTTCACAAGTTCTACAATATTTTCTAGTGCAAACAATGTGGTGTACATAGTGTATTCTGACATGTAGTCAAATTTTAAAGTATATAACGCCGAGTGTTGTTATGTGGCGCACAAAAATTTAACCTTCCTTCAAGAGCTGCACAGCTGATATTTTATGCACACACAGCCTACAGAAAATTAGAGGGAACATTGGTCATGGCATAGACTTTTCTATTCCAACATTCATGCCACCCCCCTTTCCCCCTCCCCTCCCCCAGAAGGCAGCTCAATCAGCAGTCAAATAGTCCAAGAGTGGTTTCCACCTGATTCAAATTGTTCCGCTTGATGTCTACAAAGAGCTGTCAGATATTGCATCAGCACCACGTTCCATAGCTTCTGCCTCCAAGCCGTCAGCTCCAGGGATTGAGGTTGCCTCCAGTTCCAAGTTCCCCCCGGGCTGCCATTAAACATGCTCCGATTGGCTTGCTCCACTGGAAACCGTGTCCCTCCGGCCAGATATCCAGCCAACTAAAGGCCGGGTTCATCCCCACATCTAGATCAAAAATAGTAGCTATTCGGCCCTGAATCTGTCCCCAGTACCGTTCAACAAGGCAAACCCTCCAGATATGGAATAGAGTTCCCAAGCCCCTACAGCCTCGCCAACAGCGGTCCACGGGAACATTTTGTGCAGATGCTTGGGGGTGTAATACCAGCATATCAGAATTTTATATGTATTTTCCCTTATAGCCACTGAAATGGTCTATTTCCCCATCCCCATGCACATACTCTCCCACCCTTTATAATCCAATGTTAGCCCCAAATTCCTCTACCATTCAGACATACAGCTAAATTTGGGTTTGCTACTGGCCTGTAAATTCCAGTACAGTAACTGGATCAATCCCCAAGTACAATGGCAGCCCAGCCACAATGCTTCCAAATAGTTATATTCCGCCTCGTAGGCCGCCTGTCGGTCTTGCCGCTTGAAATAGTGGGTGATCTGTAAATATGTAAAGAAATCCTGTGCCTGGAGCAGATATTTCCCTTTCAGCTCCTGTAAAGTTTGCAGGTCCCCCAGTAGCAAGCATCTTCACGAAAGCGTCTAGTCCCAGGTGCTCCCACCTCTGGAAAACTGCTTCCTGCCCCAGACCGAAGGCCAGAGAGGCCCTAATAGGGGTCAATGCTTTTAGCGAGACGGACGGAGCCACCCTCCACCACTGAGCCCACAAATGTTGTATAAAAACTGATTTTCTCTCCATTTCCCCTTCAGAGGCCCCAAGCATCCAAGGCAAATAGTGCAAACCCAGCTCAGGGGACCAATATTGCTCGATTGACCTAGATCTTCCCCCCCCCCCCCCCCTTCCTCCAGTTCATTAACTTGTCACATTTGGGCCACTAAATATAGCACAAGCTCTGGGACCTCCAACCCTCCCCCTTCTTGTTGCATATAGAACCATGCATGCTATGTAAGGGGGCATCCGTCTCAAGTCTTTTGGGAGGAATACGTACTGGTAAGGTCTGAAGGAGGTACAACGTGGAGAGGACGTTCATCTTAATGGTCACAATTCTTGCCAACTAGGAGAGCTCCCCTTCCCTCCCCCTCTCTAAATCCCTCCCCAGCTCCTGCATCAAAAGGAGGGTAATTTTCCCGATACATCTCCTCTGGCGTCCAGGTTATTTGGACGCCTAAATACTGAAGATACTTTTGGACCCACCTAAGAGGATAAGAATCTTGCAATTGCTGCACTAAAGTCCCTTGCAAATTGACAATGAGTTTGTCTTTTCCAGGTTGATCTTAAAACCTGAAAAAACCCAAACCCCTAATTTCTTGAAGCAGCATGAGTAAAGAGAGCAGAGGGCGGGTTACAAAGAATAAAACGTCACCAGCAAATAATGCTATTTTATGCAAGTCCTGACTTATAAACACACCCACAATATCCTGATTAGCCCTTATCCTACATGCCAATGGCTCCATTACCAAGGCAAACAGAAGGGGTGAGAGCGCACACTCTTGCTGGGTGCCTCTTCAAAGCTGGAAAAATTCAGAAAATCCCTTATTGATCTTTATGGTTGCTTCTGATCCTCCATATAGGGGCGTCAATCAATGCCAGGAAATGCAGGCACACACCCACCCGCCCCAAACATGAAGTCTCAGTGGACACTATCAAATGCCTTTCCGGCTTCTATGGCAAGGACCACTGTCTCCTGGCCTTCCTTTTGAACAGTCCAGACAAGCTGCAGGGCTCTATTATCTTCTGTCTGTCTCCCTTGTACAAATCCCATCTGGTCTAGATGTACCACTCTCGGCAGAATGGTCCCCAACCGACTGGCTAAAACCTTGGCCAGAATTTTTACGCCTGTGTTGACTAACGATATAGGCTTATAGGACCCGCAAAGCACAGGATCCCGACCAGGTTTCAAAATCATGGTTATGACTGTTTGCTTCATAGAAGGGGCTAATGCCCGCCCCCCCACCCCCCAACACTGCATTAAACACCCTCTAAGAAAGAGGGATGAGTTTTTAAGTCAATTTTTATAGAAAAGTCCCGTGAAGCCAGGCCTTGAATTACCCTCTCAATCTTGTCACCCCCATTTCCCTTTCTAAGCCCTCCTTCTCCTCCCCCCCCCCCCCACATTCCATCCCCAAAAAAGGCCTTAATGTGGTCTTGATTGATAGTGAGGATGGGATCAAACATTGTATAGAAGGATTTCACAAATTGTCTCCGGGTGCTTCACCTTAATTATGGCTGCCCTCCACTTACACACTTTCAATTTCCTAATTAACAAGGACCCCGATTTATTAAACTCGTAACCATACTGGGTCACCCGCTGCAACTGATAGGTAACTAATTCCATTTGTGTCTCACTCCATTCCATTCAAGCTTTCTCCAGCTGGCTCCATACCCTACGATTCCCCGTTTGCTTGTGGGATTTCTCCAAGACCTCAACATGTCATAGCAAGCGCCCTACCTTTTCTTGATAGACTCTCTTCCTCCGTGCTGCCCCTGCAGTAACCTTCCCCTTCACACTGCCTTAAGGCCATCCCATAGAATCCCCGTATTCACCATCCCATTGTCATTGTGCAACATAATCACTGATGGCTGCCTCCAATCCTTTGACCACTTCATCTCTCATCAAGCTATCGTTAAGCCTCTAAAAAGGTCCAAGTCTGGGGCCCCTGCACCCACCGATCTCCCCACCGAGAGGCATGGTCCACCCATGTGATAGGCCCAATTGCTACCTCCTCCAGTCTTTGCACCCAGGCAGAATCCCCCAGTATGAACTCTGTCCGGCTGCAGCTATCATGGACTGACGAGTAGTCCCGTTACAACAGATAGACCTCTAGCAGGTAGCCCATTAGTGCAAATCTCTGCAACCAGTTACCACGCACCTTTGTCCCCTGTCCCTGACCCACCTCCTGAGATAGATCAAGCCAGTCATCTAGAATCATACTGAAACCCCCCCACCCCATTAATAGGGTCCCTCGCATCCACCCCTCCAACCATTGAGCCAGATCGGTCCAAAAAGCCTTTTGATACTCATTCGGACCATATATGCTCAAAAAGGAGACACCTTCCCTCTGCAGCTCCCACCATGCCAATAATGTTTCCATCCCTCCCCCTTTCTACCCCACCCAACTGAACGGGTACATCCCCATGAATCAATATCGCTACCCCTGCTTTTTTCTTGTGGTCTCCATGTGCGTTAAAATAGCTTTTACGTGTATGCCCTGTGAGCCACAAGTTTTTCATCCTTCCGAATCAGGTGGGACTCCTGAAGGAAGACCACCTGCCACTGGAGGTCTCTATAGAGCAATTTCACTTCCGCGCTGTATTTAGGCCATGGACATTCATAGTGCTCACTTATAGCCCTGAAGAATGCATGCTCCATTGGTCGCCTTCCATCCCCACCCCACTTACAAAAACTAAACCCATAGAAACCACTTCTGCAACGCCAATCATAAGCAACGGTGCCCCCCTAAACAGTCAACCTCCTCTCGTTCTACCCCATTCGACACAACCAACCTCACTCCACCCCCAACTTCCTTAGCAACATCCAATACACAAACAAAAGGAGAAAAACAGTTAAATATCATTAAACCCATACTCGCCACCCTCCTTAATCTGCATCTTTTACCAACAGCCCATCTAAGTCTTTCAGGGGACTATCGCCCTGCTTGCCTTTCATTCCTTTTGATAGCCATCACAGGCACTGACCCTGGATCAACACGCACTGCCAGCGTGATTGTTCTGGCTCTGCAAGTCCGTTCACTACAGATATTGATGGACTACATGGCACACTGGGGAACCCCCTCCTTCGACAATCAGGCCCATGTTTCTTCCTCCATGTGCATCCGCCACCCCCATCCATTAAGTTCAAATTGGAGTCCAAACAGGAAAAACCATTTATAGCGAGTATTCTCCTTTTTCAGGTATGCTGTGACCTCCTGTAGAGTCCTGCAGCATTTTAGAGTGCTAGGGACCAAGTCCTGATAAGTTTCCACTTCATAGTTCTCTCATTTGAAGCAGCTCTTTTTAGTGGCAGGACTGCATAAGTTATTCTTTTTGCACAAAATGGGAAAAACAAGCCACTATATCTCATGGTTTGGAGCCACAGGGAAGGTAGGGGGGAGGTGCCCAGCACACAATGGACCCATTTTAGGCTAGCATCCTCAAAGTCTACTGCTCCATCATCTCCCTGCACGAGGGTCTGATAAATTGCTTTCACTACTTGAGAGGCCTGCTGGTACTAATTCTCCTCTGGAACACACCCAATACGGATATTGCACCAGTGAAATCTATTTTCATGCTCCTCTAGCTTATCTTTTATTTGCTCACTCTCCTTCTGCAGCTGTTGTAAAATGTTCTCTGGTTGTTCTCGTAGCTTCCTCTCGGCAGTCCACATGCTTCTTAATAGCTTCAGCTCGCTGTCCCAAGTCTTGAATCTCTCCACGCATCTCTCCCAGTGACTCCTGGAATTCCTCTTTAACTATGCTGATTTCACGACGCATCTCTCTGAACCCGCATCAGATGCCCCTGCACGTGCACGATCCTCAGCTCTCGATTTAGTCGTCTGTGTCCGTGCCAGACACCATGTTCCTGGCCTCATCCTTCTGGTTCGCTACCGCCTTACCGGTGTATAGGGACTTAAATGTCTCCAGTTTTTTGCACACTGACATCTTAGTGAGCAAGGGTTTCTCAGGGTGAGGTTGTGCTGGCAAATCGCTCTTTAGCTGCGCCCCCATGGGAGCCTATTCCCTAGGCTGCCATTTCCCAGGTACATCACTTTGTTTCCCCCTGAAACTGTTTTACTGGCTTTGCAGCACAGTGTTTAAGGTGGCTGGCAGGCAGGCAGATCCCTAAGAGAGCCTTCTGCAATCTTTGGGAGAGAGCAGGGGGCAGACAGGGAGGAGGGAGGAGGCATTGAGGTTCTGAAGCTACTGTACTTGTCCAGATCCTTCTAACTTCTGGCTGCTCAACAGACCGTTATCCAGGGTGAGAGTGTGTAGAGCTGAATCAAATTTTCCCTTCTCCTATGGCTACTGAAAAGACTGCAGTCTAGTGGAGCCTCCCACAACAATCTCAAGTGAGAGGGTCACCCTCAAAGTGGTCTGTCACGCGCGTTTTAATCAATCTCTTTCCTCTCAATTTTTTTCGATTTTCTTCAGAGGAGAAAATCCATCCACCACCTACTGGAGACAAAGAAATACTGAAGGAGACTTCTGGTGGCTGAGGCAAATAGAGGCAGAGAAGTGATGTCATTGAAACCTGGGCTTTTCATTGGTTCTTTGTCTCCACCAATCTGCTAGCAGTGGAACAAAACCAACTTGTATGGCAGGACGATATGGTATATTCAATTATAAATATGGTTAGTGGGTTAGAAAATTAAACTTTCTTTAGAGGACTTTATTATGGTAGTTGTAATTCAAGTTACATTTTGGAAAATATGGCAATATGTACACACATGCATATTTACAGAAAATATTTACTCACATAGTAACCACTAGGCATTGGTGGAGCAGTGGCTGGTCCAGGTGGCACTGGAAAAGGATTATTTGTAGGATATGTTCCTGGTGCTGCGTATGATCCTGGTGGTGCAGGAAATTGAGCAGATGGTGCAGGGCCCCATGTTCCAGTTGGAACAGGTCCCCATGATGCTGTTGGTGGAACCCCAGGTGTCTGGTTAGACTGGGGAAATGGCCCAGTGGGAGGATATGGTAGATTTGGCATAGGATATTGCCCTCCCATTGCTGATCCCCATGATCCAGACGACATGGATCCCCATGGCCCAAGAGGACCAGGTGCAGCAGGCTCCGTTGGACCACTAGGTCTGGGAGGTACTGGAAAAGGCATATTTGGGGTAGGGCATGGTGCACTAGGGGGAGGGCATGGTACAGATGGAGCTGGAAAGGGACCTGTCTGAGGAGGAGAGGTAGGTCCAGAAGGAGCAGGATATGGTCCTGGTAGTCCAGCTGCTGCAGAATGATAAGGCCCTGTAGGTACTGAAGGATATGGCCCTGTAGGTGCAGGTCCAAATGGCACATTAGAAGCTGCAGCACTTGGTGCAGTGGGTGCTGATGCTGGTGGCCCAGTAGACGGAAGAGCACCTGGGTGGTTTCCCCAAGGATTCGGATTAGACCACCCTTGTGGCTGTGGATCAGGTCTTGTGTTGCTTATTTTTGCAGGAGAAGCATCAGGTAAAGCATCTGTCAACTGGGAAATAAAATTGAAATTATACAAAAGAAATATCCAATTGCAAAAGCATAGTTACTCACCTGTAACATGTGATCTCCAGGAACAGCAGGAATTTAGTCTTCACATATGGGTATCGTCGGCACCAATGGAGCCTGCACAGGAACGCTCCCCAGCGTCCAATAGGAAAGCCTTTGGGAGCATCCCACAGCGCCTGCGTGCTGCCTTCCCGCCTTTCCCAACTGTCCCTCTCCAGTTGAGTTTAAGGCTGAGACAAAAAGAGAGAGGCAAAGAGAGAAAGGGAGATACAACTCCTAGGGGATGGGTTGTGAAGACTAAATTCCTGCTGTTCCCGGAGAATACATGTTACAGGTGAGTAACTATGCTATCTCCAGGAACAAGCAGGAATGTATTTTTCACATATGGGGACTCCCTAGCTGCAGATGCCAGGGAGAAACCCCATGTGGCATCCTATCAGGGATGGTGGGTAGGAGTTGATTAAGTATGGAACAGGTGTTGAAGAACAGCCTGACCAAACAAGGCATCCTGGCGGGAGTCCTTGTCTAAGCAGTAATGGGCTGTGAAGGTATGAACCGAAGCCCAAGTAGCTGCTCGGAAGATGTCGTCAATAGACACAGAGTGAAGATGAGCCAGAGGCTGCCATGGCTCTCACATTGTGAGCTGTGACATGGCCTTCCAGAGGAAGGTTTTTACTCTCATAGGCAAAAGATATACACTGTGCGCAATCCAGTTGGACAGTGTTCTTTTGGAGACGAAGTCCCAAATGACTAGGATCAAAAGCAACAAAAAGTTGAGAGGACTTCCTATGTTGCTGTGTCCTTTGTAAGTAAAAGGCCAGAGCCCTTTTACAATCCAAAGTATGAAGATTCCTTTCTGCATTTGAGGCATGAGGCCTTGGGAAAAATACAGGAAGGTAAACCGCTTGCTTTAAATGAAAAGGTGACACCACCTTTGGCATAAACTGTGGATGAGTCCTAAGGACTACCTTATGATGGAACCTTGTATAAAAAGAGGACCAGCCACAAAGGCTTGCAATTCACTGATGCGACGTGCTGATGTGACTGCAATAAGAAAGATGACCTTCCAGGAAAGGAATTTCAAGGAGGTAGTGGCTAATGGTTCAAAAGGCGGTTTCATAAGCTGCCAAGAACCAAATCTAAGTCCCATGCCACCGGTGGTGGCTTAATGGGAGGCTTAGTTAAAAGAAGGCCTCTCAAATCTTGCTATGAGAGGATGAGAGGAAATGTGTTGCCCATTTAGAGGCTTGAAAGAAGCTGCAATTGCACTCAAATGAACTCACTGAATTGGTCTTAAGACCTGCATTAGATAAATGGAGATACTCCAGTAATGATTCCAGAGGTATCGCAAGAGGGTTAAGACCCTTTTGCAAGCACCATATGGTAAACCTTTTCCACTTAAATGCATAAGAGCGTCTTGTGGAAGGCTTCCTGGAAGCATAAAAGATATCCTTTACCTGCTGAGAAAGGTTAAGACTGTGAAGTTCTAGGCTTTCAGCAACCAGGCCCTGAGATGCAGAGACTGGGGATTGGGATGCCACAGCATCCTGTCCTCCTGAGAAAGGATCTGCTCCGGATCTCCTAACTCCAGAGGCAGAGCTTGAGAGAGATGTAGGAGCAGAGGGTACCGCATTTGCCGTGGCCAATGTGGAGCTATGAGAATCATATGACCTCTGTCTCTCTGAAGCTTGAACAGGGTTTTGGGAATTAGGGGAATGGGTGGAAAGGCATACAGGAAGTCCTGGCCCCAATGGATGAGGAAAGCATCCCTGGCCCGACAACCCTGAGCCGGAATTCTGGAACAGAACCGGGGAAGTTTGGCATTCAGTGGACTTGAAGAGGTCTATGTCTGGGGTTCCCCAACTTTGGAAAATTTTGGCCACCTGGTCTGCATGGAGAGACCATTCGTGTGGAAGCAGAACTCGACTGAGTCTGTCTGCCCAAGAGTTTTGAATGCTTGGAAGATACACTGCAAGGAGATGACTCTGATGCTCTGGCGAGGGCCCATAGTCGCAAAGCTTCATTGCATATTGACAGAGAGCCTGTTCCGCCCTGCTTGTTCACATAGAACATGGCTTCTTGATTGTCCATTTGAACTAGGACTGTCTTGTAGCTGAGCTGGGTGTGAAATACTCGAAGAGCAAGGAAGATTCTCCTGGAACTCAGAGCACTGATATGTAGATAGGTCTCCTGTGGAGTCCAGGTACCCTGGGTAGAGAGGCCTTGCAGGTGGGCTCCCCAACCCACCTGTGAGGCATCTCTGTTTTTAGAGTGGCTTGGGGTGGAGGTTGCTGAAAAGGGGACCCCACCAAAAGGTTTTGGGATGATTGTCACCATTGGAGGGACAAAATAAGGCGATTCTGAGTTTGCTATTTTGTCTGACAGGCAACCTGACGCCTGAGTCCATTGAGTGGATAAAGTCCACTGGGCTGCCCTCGTATGGAGGCGAGCATAAGGAACCACATGCACGGTGGATGCCATGTGGCCTAGCAATTGTAACATTTCCCGAGCAGTGAGATGAGGTTTTAGCACTGCTTGGGAAGTTAACTGCACAATGTGAAGGCAGCGGGGCTGTGGAAGGTAGGCCCTTGGTCTGTCTGGTATCCAGCAAAGCTCTTATAAACGCTAGGAACTGAGTGGGAGCAAGGTTGGATTTTAGGAAGTTTATGACAAGTCCCAAATACTGAAGGATGCGCATTGTGCGAGAGCGCGCAACCCTGGCCTCTGGCTCTGAAGGGGCTCGAATGAGCCAGTCGTCTAAGTAAGGGAAGAGGAATATTCCTAGAGTACGAAGAAATGCTGCCACCACAGCCATGCATTTTGTGAACACCCTTGGTGCCGAAGCCAGGCCAAAAGGAAGAACCCTGTATTGGTAGTGCTTCCCTTGAAAAAGAAAGAAGGAACTTTCGATGAATTAGATGGATGAGAACATGAGTGTACGCATCCCTGAGATCTAGAGAACAAAGCCAAGCCTGACTCTGAAAGTATGGCAGCAGAGTTCCCAGAGAAATCATTTTGAACTTCTCTGAACAGAAATTTGTTCAATTCTGAGGTCTAAAATGGGTCCGTGTCCTCCCGTTTTCTTTGGAATAAGGAAATAGGGGGGAGTAGAACCCTGTACTCTGTTGGAGAATGGGTACCTCTTCTATTGCCCCTTGGGCAAGAAGCAGAGTGACCTCTTGACCTAACTGGTCGTTGAGAGAGGTCTGAGAATTGAACTGTCTTACCATTGTAGGAGGGGGCATGCTGAGGAAATGAAGCTTGTACCCCTCTCTTACAATAGACAGAGTCCAATTTTCTGCTGTAATCTGACCCCATCTGGGGGCAAAATGACATAACCTTCCTGGAATGGTGGAAGGCTCTGGGCCATTCAGGGCCAGGAAGGCAAAGTTCTCTAGATAGGAGTCAAAGCCCCTGTGGAGGCCGAGTCTGCTGAGCCGATCGAGGCTTAGTGGCTTTTGTTTTTCTTTGCCTAGGTTGTTGCTGCTGTCCCTTTTGGGCAGACCTAACCTAAACGATGCCCCTGCTGGGTATAGGAGGGATAAGACGACTTCTTACTGAAGAATGGTTTCTTGTAGGATTTTTTCCTTGCAGGATCAGCTGTAGATTTAGACAATCTATCCAAAGTGATATTGTCAGCATCTCTCATTAGCTTTTTCCTGCCAATTCTTGCCAAAGAGATTCTCTCCTGTGCAAGGAATATTCCCCTAATTTATCCTCTACCCAAAGTTCCATGTCAGATGCCTGGAGCCAGGCAATCCTACATGTACCTATGGCAATAGCAGAGGTTCTGCTTATGCACTCAAAGCAGTCAAAGGCTGCACGATTCACAAACTTGGAAACATCCCGAGCATGTTTGACAAGGGCGAGGTAATCCTGCCTCTTATCAGGAAGGAGAGAGAGACTCATAAGCTCTAAATCTCCCGTGACCTCCTTAAGGAACATTCCCATATATAATATATAGGAACTGATCCTAGCAGAAAGTATGGAAGCCTGGAAGGTTGACGTCCAAAGGTGTCAAGTCCTACACTCACATCCTGGAGGATTAGATGCATGCCTTTTTGCACTCTTGATCCTTCTCATAGCTGATTCCACCACCATGGAATGGTGTGGTAGCTGAGTCTTCTGAAACCCAGGACAAGGAGGAACTCGATACATGGTGTCGAGTCTTCGAGAGTGAGATGTGGTTAGAGGTGTTTCCCACATCCTTAACATGAGATCATGCAAGATCTCATGAATAGGTAAGGTAGCTGCCTCCTTGGGAGCTTTAGGGTATTGTAGGATTTCTAATTCCTTTTCCCTAGGCTCTTTTTCAGGAGACACTGTGATGGAAAGACCGAGTCACATCTCGGATAAAATCCTGAAAGGCCATATCCTCTGGTGGAGACATCCTGAGGATTCTTCTCCTCAGCGTAGAAGTAGTACTCTGGTATCGGCACAGCTTTCAGAGTCTTCAGACTCATTCGAGGATTCAAAGTATCTCCGATCCGGGTGATCGTGCAAGGCTCGGTAACGATTGAAGTCGGCATCGGAGGGGTCCGGTACCAACTTGTCGATACCGGATGGATAAGCATGATTCGGTCCTGGTAGAATACCTGCCGATGTCGATGCAGTCGGTGCCGGTTGAATTGTCTGAAGTGGTTTCAAGGGCATCGAGGCCGTGAGAAGGGCCGCCAGACTGCGTTCAATAGCCAAGAATCTCTGGTCTAGAGACGCTTTTGATGCTTGGGTATCGGTAACGGATGAAGCAGCTGGAATCCCAGAGCATGGCACCAGTAGTTCTGCCGAGATTGAGGCCTCGAGAACATCCTGGAGCCCCATTAGTTCTTTGGAAGCCGAAGCCCCCCACCGGGGCAATTTTGCCGGTGAAAGTCCCTCAGGGGCAACACCCGAGGCATCTCGATGCTTAGAGGGAGATCTACCCTTTGAGGACCGGCTGGATTTATGTTTAGTTACCTGAGATCCATGGGAGGAAGACGAAGCCCTGGAAGACGTCAATGCCACAGAGGCTGCATCGGAGGGAAAAAGGCTGCTAAGTTTAGCGGCTCGGTTCTGCCAGCCCCTTTTCGACATCATCCCACAGGCAACACACTCTGAAATAGAGTGGTCAGGACCTAAACATTTGAGGTACCACTCATGGGTGTCGGTGACGGAGATGGTACCGCCACACTTGGAACACTTTAAAACCCGAAGTGGGTTTTTCCATTTTAAAGGAAAAAAGTTGGGCCTAGTGCCCAAAATGGCACGAGGCACATGGAGAAAATAACTGGAAAAAAGACTTCAGAAGGGTTTTCTTTTTGTTTTTTGGGGTTTTTTTCAGAAAAAAAAAGAAACACCCCAAGAAGAACCGGTGGTACTGGTGTAACGTTGAAGGAAGGCAGACGTGACCACAAAAAATAGAAGGAAATTTTCTGCGGTGACAGGATGTGCGACCTGTCGGCTCCGCGGAAAACGAAGAACTGGAGAGGGACAGTTGGGAAAGGCAGGAAGGCAGCACGCAGGCGCTGTGGGATGCTCCCAAAGGCTTTCCTATTGGATGCCAGGGAGGATTTACGCGCAGGCTCATGCTCTGATTTGTAAATATGTAATAAACCATCAACTATGGTTACCAGGTGTAGTTATACTACTGAATGTAATTAAGATTTTAAAAGTTTTATGTAAACCAGTTAAATTCTGTATTCTCTGCAAACCACTGATTCCCAGATAAGGCGGTATTAAAAGGATAATTACATACATTGTATTTTGGATAGGTTCACCGACATCGCAATAGTTTCATATGACTATGTATCAAAAACCAATAATCATGAGCATTAATTTGAAGACAGATTTACTAATTTGCCATCACCACATGCATGCTCTATCATCACTCAAATTTTAACTGTGAAGTAAGAACAAACAGAAGAAAAGCATTAGAGCTGAACATACTTTGAATCATTACCAGATATTGTGTTCAGTTTTGGAGGAGACCATATCTCACAAAGGATATAAAAAGACTGGAAATGGTTCAGAGGAAGGCAACCAAAATGATTTTGGAGCCTGTGTCAAGACTTATGAGAAGAGACTTGAAACCTAAATATGTACTCTGGAGGAGGGACCGTGGAGATATGATTCAAACCTTTAAATACAGCTTTCCCCATCTTTGGAAGAGGGTAAAACTAGAGGGCATAACATGAAGCTGCAAGGGCATAAACTAAAAGGCAATGTCAGGAAATACTTTTTCACTGAAAGCAGTGGTGGTTACTGCTTGGAATGCCCTCCTGATGGAAGTGGTGGGGGCAAATAGACCTGTGTCTTTTGGGGATATTGCTAGGTACGTATGACCTAGATTGGCCACTGTTGGAAACAGGATACTGGGCTTGATGGACCTCAGTCTGACCCAGTATGGCATGTCTTATGTTCTTAAATACAGTGATAGAATTCAAAATGGCATGGGACAGACACAGTGGTTCCCTTTTTAGCAGCAGGATAACAAACATAACCATCTCATATCTTAACAAATAAGGGTGACCTACATGGAGTGGTGGGTACACCCCTAAACAAAGGCATAGGGAGGGGTGACTTGCATAGAGCGGCAGATGCACCTACTCTTGCCGCTTTGCTGGGCAGACTAGATGGACCATGCTGGTCTTTATCTGCTGTCATATATTGTTAGAACTTCATCCCACTGTCAAACATACTCAAACATCATTAATTAGGGGAGAAAGGATCTCAGCACCATTGAGTCAATTGATCCTGCCTAGTAAGTCTTGGCCATGAATCGACACCATAATATCAATGATCCAAAATACTCCCACAGATATCACAACTATATAGTAATCAAACCTTACATTTTTCCAATGAATGCAGAGTCCCAAGCACAAAACTTTCTACGTACTAAGCCCTCTAAAACACATAGCTTATCAGATAAGTCTCAAAGGCATCAAATGCTGCCCTATTTACAAATTTAGAAACATTCTGGCTGTATGCTAAAACAGCTTGGAAGGCTGGTTGTTTCTCCTCAGGAAGGAATCCTTCCCAGTCTTTGTTAAGCTCCCCCAGGAACATCCCCATGGAGAGGACGTAAGAATTTATTCTGCTGGATCGCAAGAGCTATGTGTTTTAGGGATCGGACTGTTTGGAAGACAACCCTGTGTTCTGAATAGATATATACCTTATAAGCTTGCAGAAATTTTAAAACATAAAAACACACAAACACACTAATAGACCTAATGAAAATGTGCATATTAATAGATGCTAAACCTTCCCTCCCAGAGGCTGATGCAATAAAATGCAGAAGGCTTAGTGCATTAGCTAATAAAAACAGACACAAAAGAGGCTTAACACCTGGTGTTCTGATATTTGGATTTTAGTACATAGTCTGAGATGGGGTAAAAGATTAGATCTCTTTTCTGTGGCTAGCATTAGTTAGGGTTTTATGCTGGTTTCTTTTCTTGTGCCTCCATGAACTACCCACAACTTTGTTTTAATGAAAAGAATGGGTGGACAAATAAAGGAAACCAGCAGCAAGGGGATAAAGAGCCGAGATGATCATGTCACAAACTGCAGAGTTAAGGAGGGGTGCAGTGGTGGTGAAATGATGGCCAATGCACTCATCTACTAATTTGTGTGTAAAATATACATTTTGTATCCCAAACACACACACGTAATGCACATAATGTATGTGCATACAATCTTCCTCCAGGTGCAGATTCAGTCACTGCAAAATATTGATTCTGCTACTAATCATTTGTGCAAATTCCATGACCACTGGCATGCTGTCTTGTGTCTATGCGTGTTCTTGTGTGCACATTTTTATGCATGTGATTTAGTTACATCAGGTATAATCTTTTATCTGCGCTCTGAGCTTCAGCATACGGCACTGAAATTTATTGCATTAGCCTCTCGGTAAGTTATAGTTAATTTCTACATTTAAGGGCCTATTTACTATGTTGTGGTGCAGTTTTGCACTTAACTTGCACTCCCGGCATTTTGGGGAACGCGTTCATGTAGTTGACAAAGAACAATGATCATTACTGTGCATTAAAGGCATAGCATATAACCCAGAATACAGTTAACTATACTTCTAGAGATGCAGCTTACTGTAGCGTTACCGCTCATTAACAGCTAAAAGAGCAGGTAATGACATCTACATTAACTGCAAGGTGCAATCCCCATCTATTCCCCACCCACTTAGGAATTTTTACATTAGATGCTGCGTTACATGCTAAAAACAAGTTAAGGGTCCTATAAGCTCTGTTTAAGTGTTTTAATTTATGTAAATGCTACTTCTACTTCCCAACTAAAACAGGGGACATTCCAGAAGAAATAGGCCATTCTGGAACACTGATATAGTCTAATGATACAGATTCAACGAAAAGCCATTTTTGCCAAAGAAACTTACCGAAAACTCATCAGCTCCTGACATTTTACTGGAAAACAGAACAAACAAAATGTATTTGATTATCATTTTTATACTATGTTTCACAAAAGTGTTTATTACACTTACCTGGTAATTGTAGTTTCTTGAGTGACGACAGTTCAGTCCTCTACCTCTGGGTTGTCAACCTCCTCCCGCAGCTTTGGAGACTGGCATGTCAAAATGACGACATCACTGGATATAGCCTGCTGCACTCTCACCTCAGTCCCAGTGTGAACTATTAACAAAGCAGACTCAAAGGAGCAACCAATAAGTAGCCAAAAAATCAATAGCATCTATTCTACCTACACTGAACACCCTTTAATCAAACTGGCAAGGCTTTTACGCCCCCCCCCCCTTTTTTTATTTTCCAATAGAACTTTAAACAGATAAACAGAATGACTCAAACACAACCTACCTGTAATACTTCTCTTTTTAGCGGCAATGCTAAATTCTTCCTGAACACCACTCTGGGTGGGACGGAGGACTGAACTGTCGTCACTCAAGGAACTACAATTACCAGGTAAGTGTAATTATCATTTCCTTATCGTTCCTCCAGTTCAGTCCTCTACCTCTGGGAAGTACCAGAGCAGTAATCATTGGGAGGGACCCCGCCAACCGGCAACACAGCACTGCCGACCCGAATCGGGCATCTGCCGCCGCCGCAACATCCAGCCGGTAATGCTTACTGAAAGTATGTAGAGACGACCAAGTCGCCTCCCTACAAATATCCCCTGGCGGCAAACTATGCTCCGCCCAGGAGCACGCCTGTGCTCTGGTGGAATGCGCACGCAAACCCGCTGGTACCGCACGTCCTTGAAGGAGATAGGCTGAAGCAATCGCCTCCCGAATCCACCGGGCAATGGAGGCCTTAGCGGCCGCCTCCCCTTTGCGCACACCTCCGAACACCACAAATAACCGATCTGATTTGCGAAAGGACTGTCACTTTTAAATATCTGCGCAACATCCTCTTCACATCCGTCGCAAACTGCACGCCGGTTCACCGCTGTCCCGAGAACCCAGCACTGGCAAACATACCGCCTGATTCAGATGAAAGGAAGACACCACTTTGGGCAAAAAGGACGGAACCGGACGCAGCACCACCTTCTCTCGAGAAAAGGACAAGAAAGGCTCCCTACACGACAACGCCTGCAATTCAGAAATGCACCTAGCTGAACAGATCGCCACCAGCAAAACCGTTTTCAATGTCAAGTCTTTCACCGAAACCTGAAGCAAAGGCTCAAAGGGAGGCTTAGACCAGCGTTTTTCAACCACTGTGCCGTGAGATATTGTCTGGTGTACCGTGGGAAAAATTCCAATTTCATCCGTAACATGTGGCCTCGGCTCACAAATTAGGGTTGCCAACCGGCCGGTTTTCAGCCGGCCTGGCCGGTTTTTCCATGGCCAGGCCGGCTGCCGGCACAGTTGTAAAACCGGCCATTGAGAAGCCGGTTTTTTGCTCTGGCCGCAAGATCGGGAGCGGCCAGAGCAAAAAAAAAAAAACGGTTTTTGTGCCGAAGTCCGTGGCGCGAACACGATCGCGATTCCCTATAGCAGTGCAGCCGCTGGTTCTGCTTTGTACAGAGCAGCGGCTGCACTACACTTACATTGAAAAGTAAAGAGAAACTGTGTCAGGAGCCCTCCGATCATGCAGAGCCTGAGGAAGTGATGTCATGGGGGCGGGCTCCTCACAGGCTGTCTTTCCTTTTCAAAATTAACTTTAGCTGCAATAAAGTTAATTTGAAAAGGAAAGACAGCCTGTGAGGAGCCCGCCCCCATGACATCACTTCCTCGGGCTCTGCGATGACCGGAGGGCTCCTGACACAGTTTCTCTTTACTTTTCAATGTAAGTGTAGTGCAGCCGCTGCTCTGTACAAAGCAGAAGCAGCGGCTTGGGCAGAGGGGGGGTGGGTGTGTGTGAGTGAACCAGCAAGGGGGGGGGGGAGGTGGAGTTAACCAGCAGGGGGGGGGGGGGGGTGGTGTGAGTTAACAACCAAGGGGGGGGGGGGGGACGATGGTGTGAGTGAACCAGCAGGGAGGGGGGGTAAGTGAGTGAGTGACCCAGCAGGAGGGGTGAGTAAGTGACAGGGGGGTGGGTGAGTGAACCAGCAGTGGAGGGGGGGGGGGTGGTGTGAGTGAACCAGCAGGGGAGGGGGGTTGGTGTGAGTGTTTGATTCCTATTCAAGAGAATTACTTTATATATAGTCAATATAGGCACAGAGGTAAATGTTTTTAACATTTTCTAATTGTGGTGTGCCTCGTGATTTTTTTCATGAAAAAAAAAAGTGTGCCTTTGCACAAAAAAGGTTGAAACACACTGGCTTAGACAACGTTGCCAACACCAAATTGGAGGTCCCAGGACGGAATTACTCTACGTGTCGGCCTCAACCGAGAGGCCGCCTTCAGGAAACAAACCACATCAGGATGGGAACCCAGCTGTACTCCCTTCACCTTGCCTCGATAACAGAAAAGGGCTGCCAACCGCATGTGCAGCGAACTGGCTGCAAGACCTTTATCAAAACCACACTGCAGGAATTCTAAAATGGACGGAATATTGACCTTAGACGCCCAGATCTGTTTCCTCGAGCACCAAACGCGCACATACGCCAAGGAAGTGGACTGCTTGCGCGCCCTAAGCAGTTGGACAGTCTGTCTCCTCGACAAGCCGCAAGTATTGCCCTATCTACACCTCCATAGTACTCAGTAACAAAACTTTTAAATCTCTGTAATTTCACCTGCAAGCTCTTCATAACAGCTGGTTGCTAGTATTTGTTACCACTCCCATAATAATAACTTGTATCTCTGATATCCGTCTAGCTATAATATTGTCAGCACCTATAATATTGTCTAGCTATAATATTGTCAGCACCTAATCCGTGTTAGCTGATTGTGTTATATACTCATTCCAAGCATCATTGTTAACATCCTCATAATTGTTGCTAGTATAATAAGTCTGTTACTACCGCATTCTCTTACTTGTTGATAGCTTAGAAAGTCTACTGTTACCAACACTGTTAGCAACTGTTACTAGCACCCTCTACACTGTTACCAGCATTCTCTAAACTTAATAGCTTGGAAATCTACTGCCAGATCTCCCAAATTTTACCAATTTACCCCTACAGGCACGCTCCCGTGCATTCCAATCCCCAACATGGCCATCTCTTTGCTCACTATCCCCAGTTTATACCTAATATCCAATATCTTCCAAAACACATCTGCCCTTTCACTTTCCCACAACCATAATTCCATTCCTATTTTACACAGCATTGGCAGGAAAAACCACACTAGCTCATTCCATGCTTCCCCACACCCACACAGAATTAGACAGACAATCTCACCTACTCTATGTTGCTATCAGTAACCCTATCAACACTAAATCTAACCCCACACCAAAACAGAGCAGTCTCAGATGTGCTCTTATTAATGCATGCTCAGCTCGTAAAAAATGGCCAGTATTAGCAGATCTAGTTGTGAATCTAAAGCTTGACATACTAATGGTCACTGAATCATGGCTCTCTGACACAGACACGGTCATCATCAATCAACTTATCCCACAAGACTTCTCTAAACACCTATGTCATAGTGCTGAACGGAAAGGAGGAGGAGTATTTATATTAGCAAGAACCTCTCTCCAATTCCAGCTCCTATCCTCCAGGAGTCTTAAACATTTAGATATAGTGACCATAGCCAACAATCACATCACCATTAATCTCATATATAGAGCCCCCTCATCCCCTACAGAAGACCTTACCAACATAATAGACCTGGCCTGTAACCCAGAGAGTCCCCAGAAGCCCAATTGGTTAATTGGTGACTAACTTATCATCCCTTCAACCCACCCACTCAAGCATCTTCCTCGAAGCCATGGATGATCTCAACTACACACAGTTGGTCAAGTCCCCTACCCATCTTAAGGGTAATACCCTCGACCTCATCTTCGCCCCTAGGTCTGAAGCGAACTACAATCCCCAACTCACATTCACCCTGGTGCCGTGGTCAGACCACAATCTCCTCACCTTTCAACTTCCTTCTCATCAACCTCATGCCCCACCTGCCTCCACAGAAACAGCCCTCACAAAAAAGGCCTTCCACTCCAGACCTTTGAATATAGAAGAGTTTGTCAATAAGGTCCTCCCAGCGCTCCTCCAACAGCCTGCATCCAATATAGACAATATGATTGACCTATGGAACAACACTTTGAAGTCATGTTCACAACCTCCCCCCTCAATCATGTCTACTACCCCCAATCACCCTCCGAAGATCAGAAAACAAGCTCCATGGTATTCCGCCGAGTTGAAATCTTCCCTTCTGCTCCTAAGAAGGCATGAAAGAAAATGGCGCCACTCCCGCTCTACTGAAGATCAAGCATCTTACAACAACCTCCTGAAGCAACACAGGGAGCTCATAGCCGAAAAGGAGAGAATACCACACCGAACTTCCTCCGCTCGATCAACAAACCACGAGACCTCTTCAGCATAGTCAAAACCCTCACCAAAGTCTCACCTGCGCCCCAAACAGCCACAATTCATCCGCAATTATATTCTAGCTACCTCCAGTCCAAAACCCTTACAACAAATACTGTCATTAGCCCCATGCCTAGCCTCTCACCTATCACGCAGTCTTCTTTAATAGAATTTACCCCCCCAGCAGAGAGATACATTTCTGACCTTATTGCCTCGATTAACACTACTACAGCACCTAATGACCCCTGTCCGGCTTACTGGATCAGGACGCTGCGCAAAGAACTCAGTCCTACCCTAGCTCACATCATGAAGCTATCTTTTACATCTGGAGTTTTCCCTACTTCGCTTAAACAAACCTCAATCCGTCCTCTCCTCAAAAACAATCGCCTGGATCCTTCCAAAACGGAATCATATCGCCCAATTTCAAGCATACCTCTACTGGCTAAACTCAGAGAAAGTTGTTCAAATACAGATGCAACAACATATTGATACAGCTGCCCCTCTCGACCCTTATCAACACGGATTCCGGGAAGCACACGGCGTGGAATCATTACTTACCATACTCTCCAACACGCTATCCAGAGGCATAGATAACATTGAAGATGGGTTCATTCTAATCTTCCTCGATATAGCCGTGGCTTTCGACTGTCAACCATGATTTACTCCTCTCCAGACTTCAAGAAAAAGGAATTCAAGGACTTGCATGGGAATGGTGCAAATCTTACCTATCTAATCGTCTGCAATACGTCCGAGTAGGAACATCAACATCGGAGCCTTTCCAGCAACAGCAGGGAGTCCCCCAGGGTTCCTCCCTATCTGCCTTACTTTTTAATATCTATATGCAGCCGATTTGCAACATTATCCGTTCATTTGGCATCCTCAGCCTAATCTACGCAGACGATGTCCTACTGTTCACCCCGGTTAAAATTATGCATCCTGACATCTCCAAACTAGTCGACTGCTTCAACGCCATTACTGACTGGCTCTTATCTCAGAATTTGAGGATAAACTTCAAGAAGACAGAGGTATTATTTATCTCCAGGAACAAGAACTTCTCCCCTCCCCCCCCCCCCGCCACCTTGAAAGTACACGATGCAGAACTCCCATACGGTATTTGGGAGTCACACTCGACAACCAATTTAACTTTAAAGAGCACATAAAGAACATGACTAAATCAGTCTACAACAAAATTTCGACTTTAAGGCACCTTAAACCCCTATTAGCACCACAAGACTTCAGAACCATCTTCCAGGCACTGGTAATCCCTCATTTTGATTACGCGAACGTAATCCTTTATGGTCTCCCTAAGAGCACCCTTAACCCGCTCCAAATGGCCATGAATGCAGCAGCACGCATTCTAAGCGGCACAGCCAGAAATGATCACATTACGCCCATATTGATGGAACTCCATTGGTTACCGCTGCACAGTAGACTTACTTACAAAGCTCTACTCATAACCTTCAAGGCCATTAATCAATTGTCTCCGTCATCCATCTCAACACTCCTTACAATCAATCCTAACACCAGACTGAGAAGATCAGCAACCGCCAATTCCCTTACTATCCCCGTGAATCCATAAAGTGTAATCAACTAACCAGGAACAGAGCCTTTTCATTCTATGCCCCAAGAATCTGGAACAGCCTCCCCCCACACCTCCCAGCAATCAGGGACCTTCCCCAATTCAGAAAAGCTTTAAAGCATCATTTATTCCTCCTTCATTTCTCTCACCTCATGAACCCCCCTCCACACTAACATCCTATCATCCATTCCTTACTCTCACAACCTGCCTCATAACTAAGAATATACCTACCCATCACGTAGGGTACATTTCACTGTCTCCACATTCCTACACTATTTAATTCCATCCTGTAAATATGTAAATAGTTTATACTCCTATTTTAACTCTGCTATTTAACCCTGTTAATAGTTTATTAGTCTCCTCTTCCCCGTTCAATCCAAGTTTATTTCCCTGTTACAATGTAAGCATCGATATCACTGTTCTGATGTAATGCAAATGTTGTTTTATGTAAACCGCACTGACTTTGAATAGCGCGGTATATAAGAATGGATAAATAAAATAAATAATCAGCGTAGCAACAACCACCGCCGAATAGCCTTTTAGTCTCAGTCGCGCCCTTTCAATGGCCAGACCGTAAGCGAGAACCGATCCACTTGAGGCATGAAAAAAAGAGGGCCCTGAAGCAACAGGTCCGCTCTTGCTGGCAACCTCCACGGCTGACCGTCCAGAAGCCGCACGAGATCTGTGTACCACAGGCGCCGCAGCCAGTCGGGCGCCACGAGCAGCACCTTTCCCAGGTGAGCCCCAATCTTTTGCAACACCCCGCCTATCAATGCCCACAGGGGAAAGACGTAAAGGAGCCCCGCCATTGGCCACGGCTGCATCAGCGCGTCGATGCCCTCTGATATCCGCTCTCTCCTCCTGCTGAAGAACCTGTCAGCCTTCGCCGACTGAAAGGTCGCCATGAGATCCATTATGGGCAATTTCCATCGATTCACTATCTGCGCAAAGACGTCGGGATGCAGCTCCCACTCCCCTGCATCTACTCGCACTCTGAGGAAATCCGCCTTGACGTTGTCTTTTCTTGCTATGTGAGCTGCCGAGATTGCCGGCACACGGTTCTCTACCCAAGCGAACAACCTGTCTGCCTCTTCCTCCATCGCCGCACTTCCTGTGCCCCCTTGACGATTGACATAGGCGACCGCCGCCGAGTTGTCAGACAGAATCTGAACCGGGCGACCCAACACCAACTCCTCGAATGCCTCTAGTGCTAGTGCGATCGCGCGCAGTTCCAGTCGGTTTATCGACCAAGACGCCTCCAGGGGGAGACCACACCCCCTGCGCGAACCTGCTCCCGCAGTGGGCTCCCCAACCGGCTAGACTGGCATCCGTGATGAGCGGCAGCCAGTCCGGGAGTTCCAGCGGCATGCCGGCTGAGAGCGACGACTTGTGGAGCCACCACTGCAGGGACTGCCTGACCTTGACTGGACACGGCAGCCGTTTGCTCAGATGATCGGACTGATGCGACGAAGCAGTGCTCTTTATAGTGGCCGCATATGTACCTTGGCCCATGGAACCGCTTCTATCGTTGCCGCCATCGTTCCTAACACCCGAAGGTAGGACCACGCCGTCGGGGCTGGAGTGGCCCTGAACTAACGAACTAAACTCTGAAGTGCCTGAGCTCTCTTGTGCGGCAAAAACACTTGACTGTTCTACGTGTCAAACCGCACTCCTAAGTACTCTAAATCCTGGGAGGGCTTCAGCCGACTCTTGGCCCGGTTTACCACCCACCCCAGATTCTGCAAAAAATCCACAACTCTGCCTGTCACCCGAATGCTCTCCTCCTCGGACTTGGCCCATATCAGCCAATCGTCGAGGTACGGGTGCACGAGAATCCCTTCTTTGCGAAGCGCCGTCGCCACCACCACCATCATAATTTTGGTGAAGGTCCGAGGTGCCGTAGGCAGACCGAAAGGCAACACCTGGAATTGATAATGACCCCAAGGGAGGGCGAACCTCAGGAACTTCTGATGAGCCGTCCGGATAGGAATATGCAAATACACTTCTGAAAGGTCCAGCGACGTCAAATACTCCCCTTGACGCACCGCTACAATCACCAAACACAAAGTTTCCATCCGGAAGTGCGGAACCCGCAGGCACCGATTCACGGCCTTGAGATCTAAAATGGGTCTTAAGGATCCGACCTTCTTTGGCACCACAAAATAAATGGAATACCACCCCATGCCGTACTCCTCTTTTGGAACTTCTATGACCGCTCCTAACCGGACCAGCCGCTCCAAGGTCTTGTGAATTGCCAGGACCTTTTTGGGTCCTCTGCAGGGGGACATGACGAAGGAATCTGTCACCGGCCGTGCCAACTCTAGCGCATATCCCTGATGAATTATCTCCAACACCCACTGGTCGGAGGTGATGTGGGTCCAAGCAGAAAGAAACTCCTACAGCCTTCCTCCTATGGGAGGCCCTTCTGCTGGGACCCACCTCACCTCATTGAGCCTTGCGAGGTGCGGAAGTGGAACCTGAGGAAAAACCTCTATTGGCTCTCCTAAACCCACAGACGTTCTGGGCTCGGGAAGGAAAGCGACCCTGCTGAAAACTGGAGAACCTCGACGCCCGGAACCATCAAAAATCCCGAAACTGGCCCCGAAAGCTCGAACTGGGCCTCCCCTGTTTCGGCTTATCTTCCGGAAGCCGGCCCACCTTGGACTCACCCAGGTCTTTGACCAACTTATCCAAGTCCTCTCCAAACAATAACCCCCTTTAAACGGCAACTTACTAAGGCGAGACTTAGATCCGTCCGCCGCCCAATTCCATAACCACACCGACCTGCGGGCGGCCACCACGGAAGCTGTACTATTAGCAAGGGCGCGGATCAGATCATAATGCACGTCTGCTAGGTACGCCGCTCCGGACTCCAGGCGACCCAACTCCTTGATCTCTTCGGTATCCATATGTGGGGACTGCCTCAACCTCTGAACCCAGCGTAAACACGCCTGAGCTACCCAGGCACCACAAATAGAAGCCTGTAATGAGAGGGAATCTGCGTCAAAAATCTGTTTCAGCAAACCGTCCACCTTACGGTCCTGGGCATCCTTTAAGGCCGCGCTACCTTCCACTGGGATAGTAGTCTTATTTGTCACAGCCGAAACCACTGCGTCCACCCGGGGCGCTTTAAACCGTTCCTTATCTTTATCTGCCAAAGGATAAAGCCTATTCATAGTCCTTACACCACGAAGTCCTGCCTCCGGTCAGTCCCATTCCTCTTGGATCATTTTGTCCACTACCCTGTGAATGGGAAAAACTACCTGCGTCTGCCGAACTGCCTGAATGACAGGATCTTCTACTTCATCTTCCACAGGAGCCTGCGTGGAAAGATTCAGCATCTGCATAGCTTCCGTGATCAACGCCGATAGCTCTTCCCTACGGAAGACTCTGATTTTAGATTGGGATCTTGAGGAGGGGGAGATTCCTGAACCCGAGGACCAATCAATCTCTTCTCCGTCCAGCCAATCCGGTTCCGCAGAAGTGGTATTTCGCGCCCTCAGCTTCTTGGGAGGCGGAGGCTCCTCGCCCCCCTCGTCCACTGTGTCCAAAGGGGGGGGGGGGGGAGGCCCGGCCAGCGCCATAGCCCCTGGCAACTTACCTTGACGCCTCAAAAAGAAAGCCTGATGCATCAACAATACAAAATCAGGGCTAAAATCCCCAAGATCCAAGGACTGCACCGCCAGACGTACCCCCGACGGTCCCGCAGCATCCTCCAACACAGACCCTTGCTCAGGAGGCTGAGGAGACACTGACGCTCCCAAAGAACCCCCCTGCGTCTCCAAGACCTCTTTAAGATCCATTTGCTGCTCTATAGCTGATGAAAGAGTGGCACAACCCTTGCACACTCCTGAATCAGCTACAGTGCCCCTACGGGTTCCACAGACAACACACTGTGGACACCCTGCCATAGCACTACTGAGTCAGGAAGCAAGGATACTATTTGCGGTAGACTTACTGCCCCCTCTGCTGTGGGTTTGTTTGTTTTTTTTAGATCGATTACCCAAAAGAAAATGCAGCCCCAACTAACTGAGCAGAAAGTTAACATCGACCATCCGCGCCCCCCCCCCTCTGTGAGAAAGGACGCCCCTCCCCCTTTTTCCACGAGAGAGACCGAAGGGCGATAAGGAAAGCCCCAAACTTAGAAGGGAAACAAAAGAAAAGAAATCTCTATGCTGCACTCCGCAAAACTTGTCTGTTGCAGACCCGCTACTGAGCCTGTTAGCAGCCACGCGGTTTCCCCGCGCTGCAGGAAAATGGCCGCCGTGTGCCCCGGAGGAAAAAGGGTGCCAAAATTCCCCGGTCCACACTGCGGGCTTTAGCGTGGCACCGTGCCGGGAACGCCGAGCCTGTAACCGATGACTGCTTACCAGCCAGGACTGCGCCGTTGAATAGAGAAAACCGTGGCTGTCATGCAGCTCGTCAGAGCTCTCCCCCGCAGCCTCGAGCAACCAACTAACCCGGCCCGGGAGGGCAACAGCCGCACACAAGGGGCTCTCCCCCAAAATGTCCGGGGGGAGAGAACCTGAGGCTCCTAAAAAGGTGAGTAACCGCTCCTGCTTAGGCCCCACCAATGAATGGTAAAGAAGTACCGTTTGCTATCCGGACCCTAAGAAGGTCAGGGAGTAAGAATGCCAAAGAGCCTTACATATATCTTTAAAAAAAAATAAATAAAAAATAAAAAAGTACACATGCACCCAACTTCCTAAAATGAAAAATCCTATTCCCCAGCTACACTACCATAACGCTCCTTATCTGTTTCTCCAGAGAGCCTCTACTAGGTTCGCCAACGTCCTCCTGCTGCCTGGAGACTGGTCACACTGGGACTGAGGTGAGAGTGCAGCAGGCTATATCCAGTGATGTCATCATTTTGACATGCCAGTCTCCAAAGCTGCGGGAGGAGGTTGACAACCCAGAGGTAGAGGACCGAACTGGAGGAACGATAAGGAACAGGAGTTTCAAAAATTACATTCTCTACAAAAGCAAAGAAGAATATTTCCTCTTACACACTGGAGAGAATTATAAAGTTAAATCTGTAAATGGTGATCATGTTTAATCATATTGAAGAACTTCTGCATCAGTTGTCAGTATGTGGTTGAGAAAAGCTCAGAATCAAGCACGCAAAACATTTAAGTTGATGTCGCTGTTAGGTGCGGTTAACTCAATGTTGATTCCTGGGAACCCTATAGTTATCCATGTTTTGACTATCCCAAGTTTGTACTGGGTAAATTGGAAAGCGGTCTACAGCAAAAAAGAAACAAAACCCACTAACAACTTGTAAATGGTAGGCCTGATATTTAAAGGCATTAACATGGTTAATGCTGCTGAATATCTGCGGGTGTCACTGCTTCATGCCCCAATGCTAACTGGTTAACATCAGGGCATTCCGGGAGCAGCACCCCACAATAACCAAGCAGCAGCAATATTCAGCTGCTGCCTGGTTATCACAACATGGTGAAAGTCAGGCACAGTAAAGGCTGTGCTAACTTTGGTCACCGACGCTAACTGGGCGGCAGCTGAATAGCACCACTTTCCAGTTAGCTTATGGCAATCTGAACATACCGGATATTCAGTGCAGGGGTCCACTGGCCCTGGCATTAAATATCTGGATCTAAAGTTCAGCAATGGCAACTAGTCGCTTTAGCAGCACTAGTCACTGCCATTGTATATCAGGCCCTGTAACTTTACATATTTTAACAAGGTCTTGAAAACAGACAACATTAGGGTTACAAAGTCTGATTCCAAAAGAGAAATGGAGCATTAGAGAATCTCTTATAAATGTCACTATAAGAAAAAAAATGAATAAGATCAGTTAAGAGGGTAATTTTATAACTGGACATCATGGGTAAGCACCTACTTGTCTTATAAAGTATCAGCTTAAATGGTAAAATTTTTCAAGTAAATGATATAATTTTCTAATCTATTTACATACTTGCATGTTCCACCCAAATTCCACCAATGTGAATGCCCACCGGCAAAAGTAAGCACCATTGAGTGAATGTGTATACTTTTATGCTGGCCAGTATAAGAGCCATGTGTGTGCACATGTGGCCACATATGCACATAACTAAAATACCAGCAAAGTATATGCTTACACCAAGGCTTAAAGTACACCCTCCCCCTTATAAAAATTACCCCCTAATTCTATAAAGTCTCCTTACAGCACTTTATGACTATTGAATTTACACCAAACACAAATATTTACATTTGTGTATTTAATATTAACCAGTGGCTTCACAGCAGTCATTAGTGACGAGATCCAGGTTCCACCTCCTCCTCCCTAAAACATGACCAGTGCACATTGAAGCATGTTTACTAAAGTAAAGTAGGGATTCACAACATGTCAGAAAACAAAAAGCTACAAGCACAATATTGGGGCATCTTTGGGCCACAAATTAACTGTAAACAGTAAACACTGTGCCCCTAGCATTCATACAGGATGGTAGCAAATGGCCAGTCCAGAATAGAGGGATAACCGGGAATGGACTGTACTGTCTATACAGCTCAGAGTATAGGGGGCTTACAAGAGGGCAGGACATGCAAATAAGCAAGGCAAACACTTGCAGATAGTATTGGCTCTCTCTCAAACCTAAGTGACAGGGTGCAAATGCAGCATCTGGAGATGCAATGGATCATGGGATCAGGCAGAATACCGTGTTCACCATGGGGACAGGGATATAGACCACCTCACCCTGTGGTGCCAAGGATGCCTGTTCACCTAGGATGCAGGGAACACAATACAAGGCCTTTGGTGGTTGTGGGGCAGGGGGGGGGGGGGTGATAGGCCTGAGCAGCACGTTAACTATTGTAGAATAAGGAAGGTGCAAGGGCCAGGAGGTTCTAAATACCATTCAGCACATCTGCTCAGGAAGGCCTGCACATAGGACGGCAACAAAGGAAAGGGTCACATGACCCCCTTCCTACTGAGAGAGGCTCTAGGAAAACAGCACATGGAGATAATGAATCCCACAAAGCACACCAGATCTAGGATAATCAGATCATCTCCCCAGGATAACCTCAGCCCCTGGGCAATGAGAACTAAACAAAAGGACACTGAGCAACAAACTCCAACACTAGAAACACACATTCAGTGACACATAATATAGTGCTGCTCAGAGCTAGTAGGCCTCAGCCACAACTTCCCTTGGTTAGGGTGAAGGGCCATCTGCCCACAGGTACATAGCCCATGGCAGCAACATGCCCCAACCCAGGTATATGTATGCACTGCCACCTGACCTCCATAGAGAGAGTAGGGATCAAATGTCTCTTGTGCTGCCACACTGTCATTTTGCCAATGTATCACCTAATTTGATTGCCCCCCCCTCCCCACCTGTACTTTGCCTCCATGGCCAGTACCGACTGCAGCACAGAGTATAAGCCCTATCTCCTGACACCTCCACAGCACACACCAGTGGCCCTCTGGCACCTTTCCTATGCATATACAAATGTTAACAGCAGTCTGTCAAAACAGCTTTTGATATACCCATGGATGTTTGCCCACTGTCCCAGCAGGCCCTGGTGTTAAAGTTGTCAGGCTAATGTGTTCCATGTCAGCTGTTGTCCTCTGGCCTCCCAAATTCTGAATTATGTCTGCAATTTATTCAGAACACTCATGAAAATATTTGCACATGCCTCCCACTTTGATCATGTAACCCCACTCCTGGTTCAGTTCCACTGACTCCCTGTATCCTACCACATCCAATAGGAAACTCCTTACCTTGGTTCACAGAACACTTCATATCATTATTCCTTACTACCTCTCTACCCTTATTTCGCTCTCGCCACACCAAATTCTCTGCTCCATTCATGCCAACCATTTCCACTTTCCCTCTGCCTCTCAAGTCAGACTAAGTCACTCATCGCATTGCTTTGTTTTTTTAATACTTTCTTGGTCCAAGCCCTTGGAACTCATGACTTGAGATTAGAACAATCCTATGTAAAATTCAAATCCCAGCTCAAAACGCTTTTTCAGAAAGACTTCGATTTACCCCCTACTTGACCTTTCTATTTTCTGCATCTCTGATTGTCCTTACTCCTCTCATAAGTGTGAATGTTGAAGTCTCATGTTCATAAAGCATTCCTTTCCGATTTCTTTTAAGAAAAGTGAAAGTCCAAAAAACTGCCAGCATGGTTTAAAGGTGAGGTCAGAGAGGCTGTTGCAAAAAAAGCATCTTTCAGAAAATGGAAAAAAGAGCCAAACGACGAAAACTGGAACCAGCACAAGCACTGGCAAGTTAAATGCAAGGCATTGATAAGGCAGGCAAAGGGAGAATTTGAGATGAAGCTTGCTGCGGAAGCTAAAACGCTTAAGACTTTTTCAAGTACATTTGTAGCAAAAAATATGAGTCAGTCAGTTGGTCCATTAGATGATAGAGGGGTTTAAAGGGGCGCTAAGAGGCAACAAGGCAATAGTGGAGAGACTGAATTAATTCTTTGCTTTGGTCTTTACTGAGGAAGATGTAGGGATGTTACCCATGACTGACGTGGTATTTAAAGGTACAGAAGAATTGAAGGAAATATTGATACATCTTCCCGATTGTATTACAACTATTTGATAAACTGAAGAGTAGTAAATCACCTGGACCAGATAATATACATCCAAGGGTGTTGAAAGAACTGAAATATGAGATTGCAGACCTGCTATTAGTAATCTATGAACTACCATTAAAATCATCTGTAATACCTGAAGAATGGAGGATGGCGAAAGTAACACCAAATTTTTAAAAAGGGTTCCAGGCTTCTGGTGACGTCACGGAGCTGATGGCGGCTTAGTAGCCTAGCTCCGATCCGATCCCCACATTTATGCTATATTGTGGTTCCCCCATAACTGGAAAGTGGAAGGGAGTCGTGCCTCTGACCTGGGGATGGCTGCCCGAAAGAAATTGGCGACTTTCCAATCTCCCTATGTGCGGAAGGAGCAGCAGGAGGCGATGCCGACGGCCGCATCTGAGTCGGGTGCGAGGTCGGAGAGCTCTGCAGAGGAGGACGATGTGCAGATCGCAGGGCCGGAGGTACTGTCGCTGAAAACCTGGCTGAATGAGTTTAAAGGCGAAATGCAGTTTGAGATCCATGCTATGCGGCGGGATATGAAGGAAACTCTGGCGGCTATACAACAGGAGGTGAGCTGCTTGGGGCAGCGGGTGGAAGATGTGGAGAGCCACGTGGAGCACCACGAGGAGGAGCTCAAGGAAATGGCGGCTGAACAGGACAAGATTAAAGCAATGCACGAGGAGTTTCAAGAGAAACTGGAAGAGATGGAGGACAGGGCCCGGCGGTCCAATCTAAGGATCCGGGGTGTACCAGAAGCAGAGACTTTTAAAAATTGTACACAAAAACAGTGCAACGTTTGTGCTTACACATCTTACGGCTCGGGGAGGATGGGGGCCCTGACATGGACACAATCGGCATGGAGAGAGCGCACCGAAGCCTTGGTGTGCGGCGGGAGAAACAGGGGAGAGATATAATTGTCTGTTTGACCAGTTTCCCGCTGAAAGAACGTATACTGCAGACAGCCCGGAAGTTTGGACGCATTGCCTGGGAGGGGGCTGAAGTGGAGGTATACAATGACTTGTCGCGGGGGACTTTGGAGCGGAGGAGATCTATGAGAGAGGTGACTGCATATCTGAGAGGGAACAATCTCCGTTATAGATGGATGTTCCCTTTCGGTGTTTTGCTCTCTGTGAATGGGGTGTCCAAGAAAGTTAAAACGCCGGATGAAGCATGGGCGGTGTTGGCAGAGTTGGGGTGTGAGAATTTACCACACCTTCCTCAGCGGGAGCAAAGAGTGGTGGACAAAGCAGGTGGGAGGAAACAGCAGCCGAGATCACAGTGGCAGCGCGTGGGAGAGAAAGGACAGCGATTGAAGCGGCTGCCCCAGGAGCGGGAAAAGGAGTTGCCGAAGGATGCTGCTTGAAATGGTGGTGTTGAGCTGCGGGGATGTGGACTGAAGGGGAGCAGGGGCGCTAGTGCTCAGCAGCCCCAGATTCTTGGACGATACTTGTTTCGGTTTGCTGTGGGGCAGAATATGTTGGGGGGAACGGGGATCTCTATATGAGGTGCCCTTTGGGGGGAGGGGGGGGGAAGAGAGGGATGAATGGCGTTTGGGGCATGTTGTTCATATATTGCATTTATGTCATGGGAGGAAAGAGTATGAGAAGGGGTAGGATAAGTTGACACCGGAAGGCATGGAGGGAGGGCGGTTTGGAGGAAGGGGAAGGGGGGGAGGGGGGGAGGGTTAGGGGGGGAAAGGAGGGGGGCAAAATGGTTAGGGGGTCAGTTCCTATGAGGGCGGGCTTACGGGGTCTAGGGATGGGGCTACGGGAGGAGGGGACACTGGCGGGATGTTGCGGATAGGGACGGTGAATGCCAAGGGTTTAAACTCCCCCACTAAACGCAGTTTGTTATTTAGGGAAGCTCAAAAGCTCCGGTGGGATGTCGTGCTGATCCAAGAGACATTTCAGGAGGGGGGGATGTGAGCAGAATGCGGAATAAGAATTTTCCAGAGCAGTTCTATTCTTGTAATGCAGGGGGGGTAAAGAAGGGCGGGGTTGCTTTACTGGTGCGGCGTGGAAGTGGGATTCATATTGGGGGGCATTTTCAGGACTCAGAGGGGAGGGTGGTGGGAATTAGGGGGCAGTTCGGTGGTGAGGATATAGTGATTGTGTCCGTTTATGGGCCCAATGGTACTCAGGGGAAATTTTGGGAGAAGGTGGGGAAGTTGATAGAGCAGGCAGGGGGGGGGGGGGGACTTCAACGTGGTGTTGGATCCGAAGGTAGACCGGGAACCGCAGGGGGGGGAGATGGGGGAGGTGGGAATAGGCAAGGGTTACGATCTTTGATGAAACAACTGAATTTGGTAGATGCATGGAGGGTGTTGAATCCCCAGGGGCGGGAGTATACCTTTTCTTCACCTCCCCATTGTAGTTGGAGTAGGCTGGATATGATTCTTTTGGATAGGGGGTGGATGCTGGCGGTGGAGAGGGGGGATATAGTACCCACGGGATGGTCAGATCATGAGGCAGTGGAAGTGGTGATCAGGTGTCCGAAACCTGGGGGGACGACCTTTTGGAGGTTAAATGAAAGTTTATTGCAGAATCGGGAGGTTGTGGAGGATATTCAGAACGGAATAAAGGAATATCTGGCTGTAAATGATACGGGGGAGGTGTTGCTCTGGGATGGGTTGAAAGCGGTTATAAGGGGGAGATTTCTCATGTGGGGGGCTCGGAAGAAACGAGAGAGGGTGAAACGGGAAGAGGCATTGAGGGAGAGATTGAAGGCAGGGGAGGCGGCTTTTCGACAGGGGCTCGGAGGGAGCGGCAGGAGGTAGAGAATATGCGAGGGGAACTAAGGGGTCTTCAGGTAGAGCAAGTGGCGTTTAAATTGCAGAGGGTGAAACAGGTCTATTATGAGTATGGGGATAAGGCGAGTAGATTGCTGGCTCGGCAATTAAAACAGCAACAGGGGGCGTCCACCATTTTTCAGATACAGGAGGAGGGGGGACAGGTACAGAGAGGGGATGCGGAAATCCGTCGATGCTTCCAAGACTTTTATAGAGTTTTATATGCTGGCGACGAGGGCGTTGGGGAGGAGGAGATTGCTGGGTATTTAGCTGGGATTCTGATGGCGCGATTGTCGGAGGCGGCGAGAGAGGAGTTAGAGGCTTGTATTACTGTGGAGGAGATTGGGAGGGTGGTGCGGGGCCTAGTGGGCGGCAAGGCTCCCGGATTAGATGGGTTGCCGGGGAGCTTTTATAAGGTTTTCTTGGGGGAGATTGGGGAATTGTTAGGGAGGGTGTTTAACGGGATGTTACAGCCTGAGGGGGCGTTCTCCCGGGACATGTTAACGGCTGGGATAACTGTCTTATTGAAGCCGGGGAAGGATCCCTTGAAGTGTGGGTCGTATAGGCCTATATCCTTGCTGAACATCGATGTCAAAATCTTCGCCAAGATTTTGGTGGATAGGTTGGCGGGGTGGATGCCTGGGTTAGTTAAGGCAGATCAATCGGGGTTCATTAAAGGGCGGCAGGCGGCAGATAATATTAAGCGGGCCATAGGGGTAATTTGGGAGGCTAGGCAGCTGGGGGATGACTTTCTCCTGATGTCAATAGACGCTGAAAAAGCGTTTGATCGGGTTCACTGGGGATTTTTAATGTCGGTTTTGGAAAAGGTGGGGGTTGGGCCCCACTTCCTGCAATGGATTAAGGGATTGTATTGGGAGCCTAGGGCTCGCGTTAAGGTGAATGGCTGTTACTCCTCTGATTTTGAAGTGGGGCGTGGGACCCGGCAGGGGTGCCCCTTGTCCCCGCTGCTGTTTGTGGGGCGTGGGACCCGGCAGGGGTGCCCCTTGTCCCCGCTGCTGTTTGCGTTGGTAGTGGAACCCTTTGCGGAAAAGCTTCGCTTGAATAGGAGGATTGTTGGCCTAGGTACGGGGGGGGAGGATCACAAGATATCTCTGTATGCAGATGATATCCTCCTGTATATGGGGAAACCCTCTCAAACGTTGCCTGAAGTGCTGAAGGAAGTAGGGGAATATGGGGCGGTTTCGGAGTTTAAGATGAAACTCACTAAGACGGAAGTAATGAAGGTCCAAATGCGCAGGGAGGTGGAAGAGCGATTAAGGAGGGCCTATCCCCTGCGTTGGGTGAGTAATGCGTTGGGATATCTCGGGATAAAACTCACTTGCAGATATGAGGATCTGTATCAGGCGAATTATCCGCATCCAATAGGGAAAATTGGCACTGATTTGGAGGGGTGGATGCGGTTGGAGACTTCTTGGTTAGGTAGAATTGCGGCTATTAAAATGAATATCTTACCTCGTTTGTTATATCTGTTCCATGCCTTGCCTGTGGAGATTCCTGAGGGCGTTTTGCGTACGTTGCAACGGCAGGTGTTTCATTATATTTGGAAGAGGAAACCCCCTAGGATTTCTAGGAAAGTGATGTGGGCCGACAGGGAGGGTTAGGGGTGCCTAACCTGCGGGACTACTATAGGGCTGCGCAGATAAAACATGCTATGGATTGGAGGGAGCTGGGGGGGGGGGGGGGGATGCCCTGGGTCCGTTTGGATTGTTCGGGGGTGTTGGGGGGTCAGTTGGCTGCCTGGATTTGGGCACCTAAAGGGGATCGGGAGGCGCTGGGGGTGAGTACGCCGGCCATGCGGCAGGTAGCAAGGGTGTGGGATAAGGTTTGGGGGGCCTGAGGTCATACGTAGGGGGTCCTGGTATTCCGTTATGACCCCATGGAGGGGGTGGAGGGCGTTTCAACCGGGCTGGGAGGGGGGTATTTTTGATGGTTGGGAGGTGAAGGGGCTCCGGAGTGGCTTTCAGTTATTGGATGATGGGGGGTTAAAAGGTTTTGGGGTAGTGAAGGGGGAGTTTGGCTTGGGAGAGGGGGACCGTTTCCCTTTTCTGCAAGCCTGCTCCTTTTTGAGGAGGGTTTTAGGAAGGCAGGGGATGGGGAGGGAAGTTTCGGCGGTGGAAGCTATTTGGTATGGGAAGCATGGGTCCAAGGGGATGATTACGGCATTATATAAGGGTGTGCGGGAAACAAGGGTGGAGAAATTTCGGTATATGTTGGACTGGGAAAGAGATTTGGGGCGGTCGGTATCTAGCCAGGGTTGGAAGTGCATCTGGGACCAGATAAGGAGGGGACCGCGTTCTAGTAGGTTTAGGGAAAATAGCTATAAAGTATTGATGCGCTGGTATTACACGCCAGAAAGATTGAACAAGCTTTTCCCTGGGGTGTCCCCTCTGTGTTGGCGGGAGTGTGGGGAGGTGGGCTCCTTCTGGCATGTATGGTGGGGTTGCCCGAAGGTTCAGGGGTTTTGGGAGCAGATTCGGGAGTGGATTCTAGTGCACCTGGGGGTAAGGGTGGCCTGGTCCCCCCTAATCTTTTTGTTGGCATGGGGGGGGGAGGGACAGGCGTTGCAAGGGGGTAGGGTGGTGTTGGCGTGTTTGTCTGTGGCTAGGTGTGCTATTGCGGCGGCGTGGAAGCAGAAAGAGCTACCTTCGCTGGATCAGTTTGTGAGTAGGCTTCGGGAGTTGGTTTTAATGGAAAAGCTCACCGCCCATAGGTGGCGGAGCGGGGCTATGTTTGCTGGGGCGGGGGGGACGCTGTGTGGAGTGGGGGGGCGGGGGTAATTAGGCGGGTTGGGGTGCGGGTTTCCTTTGGGTCCGGGTAGGTTCGGGGTGGCGGAGGGGGCTGACCATGGGAGGGAGGTGCGGGGGGTGGGGTAGGGGGGCTCGCAGGGAGGGGGGGGTATAGGGTTGAGTTGGGGGCAACTGCTAGGGTCGGGGGGTAACCCTAGTTGGGGTGGGGTGGGTAGCTGGCTTTGGAGAGGTGCCTGGGGCTGGGACTTGGAGGTTAGGGTGGGGGATGGGGCCCACTGGTGGGGGGGTTCTATGGCAACTCAAGGCCTTACTGTGGCTGTTTAGCACTTTCCTATTTTACAGGGTGTAGTGCTTTAGGATGTTTTTATAAGGTGGAATGTATAGGATTTGTACATAACGAAATGGGGACCAGGGGGATTCTTTGTGGTAGTACTTGTGGGTTTTCGGTATAGGGTGGGTCATGATTGGAACTGTACTCCCCATTAGGACGGCTGGCTGGCTGTTTCCCGGGGGTTCCACCGGTGGGGGGATAATTTTACTTTATTTTTTTTTTTTTGTTGACATGGACTGGGGGGGGGGTCAGGGGATGGTAGCTGGGTTTCTTTATTGTATGGGTTTGTGGTGCATGTATCGTGTGGTGCATATTTTATGGTGTGTTGTTTATAATCAAACATAAAAACATTAAAGTTTAAAAAAAAAAAAAAGAAAAGGGTTCCAGGGGTGATCCGGGAAACTACAGACCCTTGAGCCTGACGTCAGTACCGGGAAAAATGGTAGAAACCATCATAACGAACAAAATTGCTGAACATGTAGATAGTCATGGCTTAATGGGAAACAGCCAACATGGCTTTAGACAAGGAAGGTCTTGTCTTACTAATCTGTTATGTTTTTTTGAAGGTGTGAACAAACAGGTAGACAAAGGTGAGTCAGTTGATATAGTGTATTTGGACTTTCAGAAAGCCTTTGACAAGGTCCCTCAGAGACTTATGGCAAAACTAAAAAAAGTCATGGGATAGAAGGCAGTGTACTATTGTGGATCAGGAACTGGTTAAAAGATAGAAAGCAGAGAGTAGGACTAAATGGCCAATTTTCCCCAATGGAGAAAGGTGAATAGTGGTGTACCCCAGGGTTCTGTGCTGGGTCCGCTGCTTTTTGACATATTTATAAATGACCAGGAAAAGGGAACAAGTGAGGTTATCAAATTTGCAGATGACACAAAACTATTTAAAGTTGTTAAAACCCATGAGAATTGTGGAAAATTGGAAGACTGGCCCATCAAAATGGCAGATGAAATTTAATGTGGACAAGTGCAAAGTTATGCACCTAGGGAAGAACAACCCAAACTATGGTTACACGATGCAAGGTTCCACATCAGGATCCACCACCCAGGAAAAAGATTTAGGTGTCATTGTGGATAACATGTTAAAACCCTCCGCCCAGTGTGCAGAGGCAGCCAAGAGAGCAAATAGAATGCTAGGTATCATAAGGAAAGGATAGAAAATAAAACAAGATATTATAATGCCTCTGTCTCGTTCCATGGTGTGACCGCAACTTGAATATTGTGTGTAATTCTGGTTACAGCATTATTAGAAAAGGTTCAGAGAAGAGCCATCAAAATGGTAAAGGGGATGGAAGGATACCCCTATGAAGAGAGGCTAAGAAGGTTGGGGCTCTTCAACCTGGAAAAGTGATGGCTGAGGAGAGATATGATAGAGGTCTAAAAATTAATGAATGGAGTGGAACTGGTAAATGTAGATCGATTGTTTACATCAGAATATAGAAAGACTAGGGGACATGTAATGAAGCTACAGGGTAACCTATTTAAGACTATTAAGAGAAAATATTTTTTCACTCAACATGTAATCAAACTCTGGAATTTGTTACCGGAGGAAAGGTCCATAAACCATTATTAAAAGGGACCTGGGATATCACTGCTTGACCCAATACAAGCACTGAGGAACCTGTGTCTTTTGGGGAAACTGCTAGGTATTTGTGACCTGGATTGGCCACTGTTAGAAACAGGATACTAGGCTTGGACTTTGGTCTGACCCAGTATGGCATCTCTTATATAAACCACCATGCTGCCAATGTGAAGGGCAGTATATCAAGTTTAACAAACATACTATGCACACCCTCAAAACGATGGCCTAGGTGTGTGCCTTGGTATTAGGCCCTATTGTTCCTATATGTTCATCCTGCTTCTGCCCTTCATATTTCTAATACTCGCACTCGCCATATTTGTGGTTCAGATGGATCTAGCACCTGGTCAGAGGCAAATGTTAGCCGAGCCCATACTAGCAGCACGGTTGTGTAGCTAGCACGCAACTAGAGTGCCCGCCCCAGCCATGCATCCTGACTCCGTCCTGCCTCCTTCAACACTGACTACTTGCACAGGATGTATAGCACTGTTGCGATAGCAAGGAGCATGCTGCCGAAAGGCATGGCCTAAACATGCTGAAAACCTGCACTAATGGCTAACACACTTTAGTAGTCCACAGGAAAACAACTTCACTCACTAAAACACAGGAAACACAAGAGCAAGAAGGTAAACAATCCTTTATTGAGAACCCCTACAAGGCCGTGTTTCGTCATAGCCTTTCAGAGGGTACTACAGGAAGAATAGCAGCATAAATAAAAAATACAAATATACACGTAAAGTTAAACATATCCATAAACACGAGTTAACAGACAGTTTAAACCATGCATGTGTTAAAAAGTCACTGCATATATAAATGAATGAAGACAACCATACAAATAAAAATGTACTCATTGTGTTGGAAATTAGTTTGTAAGTCCAAAAGGTAAACACAAATTTGGTTCCATCAACGATAAGCGAGTACATTTGTGCCCCTCCCTCACTATTTAGATGTATCCTTCTCCTCTGAAATTTCACATGATTTTTAGCCTTGGCCTGCTTATGTTTACATTAGATTTTAGCTTTTATTTATCCCGTTCCCTCAAACATTTTTATCTGTATAGTTGTGTCTTCATTCATTTATATATGCAGTGACTTTTTAACACATGCATGGTTTAAACTCAGTCTGTTTTAACTCATGTATTTATGGATATGTTTAACTTTACCTGTATTTTTTTAAAATTTATGCTGCTCTTCTTCCTACAGTCCCTGACAAAGGCTACGCCAAAGCACGGCTGTGTAGGTGTTCTCAATAAAAGGACCGTTTACCTTCTCACCCTTTAACGCACTTTAGTATAAATGCCCCATTGAGTGCAACATAGAAAATCATGTGCTTGCTTGGGCCCTAAGAGGAAGGGGAGGAGACAGAAAGGGTGCCTACTCTGCTCATTTCAATCAACCTGAGGAAAACACAAAGCAGGGGTAAAAACCAAACAAACACAAGTCACATGGGGCAATGCAACAGATTCAGTCACTATATCACTCTTTCAACAGGCATCTATTTTAAGTTATCTTCCTTGTGAATATTCTCATTAGCTACCCTTGGTACAAGGTTCAGAAAATACTTCTATCTAAACTACAAAGCACCCAAGAGCTTTGTTTATTAGTTACTAAGAATCCAGGGTATGATAACTATTATGTAAATGCTAAAGAACAAAAGAAAAAAAAAAAAAAGGGTGATGTGCTTCAACAAGAAAGTTCAGATTTTTTGTCTCGAGTCTCATGTGCTATCTATATACCTGCCTAACACTATTTTTAAAAGCAGAAGATGAAATACAAGTCTGACTGGTACAAGTCTGTGGGAATACATGCTAAGGAACAATTTGAGAAATCCAGCAGCAAAAGGCACAGCTGAACCAATCTTTGCATTCATAAAATGCTCTATTTTCAAAGATCGATGTTACTACATTAGCAAGTGGAATTCTGATGCAATTTATCACAGATTACTAAAGACTAATCACAAAAAGGGGCTTATTTACTAAGCTGTTAATGGCAGCAGTCATCACATGCTAACAGTTACTGTGGCTCCTTAACAGTTACTGTACATTAATTTCTGCATTAACCACAACACAAAAGGAGATGTACACTATGCCTTATAGTTAACTCTGAATAGTTACACAGCAGATAGCATTAGCTTCAACACATTATCTGAAATATAGTTAATGCAGATTAAATCTTCTTCTGCATTAAATAGGAAGCACCGGGATGCCCCTAACAGTTGATAGAGTTAATGCAGTTACTGCATGTTAATTCTGCGAGTGTTCTAGCTACCAATGAAAACAGAGAGCTGCCCACTGCTGATCCACCAAACTTGGAAAAGAAATATAGGAGGCAGCTGTGCTGAGAGGTAAGTACTGCACATACTGTACTCACTGTACTCAGCTTTAGCAATGTTACTGCACCACTTCCCAATCCTGTTCTTTAATCTCCTCAGTAGGTAAAATGCTTCATTTCCTGCTGCCATGGGCCAAAGTCCGGCAATAAGACTCATGAGATCTCAGTCATTTGTCTCATGATAGCAATAGATAGTGTGCTTAAGCACTTTGCCTACTGCTCAGCTGCATGAGGAGATTAAATAAAGGGACTGGGAAGTGGTGCAGCAGCACTACTAGAGCTACTACTATTAAGCATTTATAAAGCACTACCAGTCGTACGCAGCGCTGTACAGACATGTAAGAGACAGACGCCACCCATCAGAGCTTACAATCTAGTCAAGAGCTGACTGCTGTGTGTGCCATGCTCCTGCCAGCATCCCAGATTTCAAACTTGCTATCTGCCCAGAGATGAGTATCACCTAAATCCTCCACGGCACCTATCAAACACCTTCTCTACAGACCAACTTCTGGGGCAGTGGTAGAGTGGGGGTGTCTGAAGCCCCCCCCCCCCCCATCCTCACTGTGCACCCATCACCCCTCTCCTTAGCCACTGATAAATATACATCCTGCCCACACATCCTTGATGTGACACTGCCCCAGACATCCCACCTACAACCGACAGCCCCTACATGTACACACCCCTCCACTGTACACCTGACATATACAAACCCTCATCTCAGACATCCCCACATACCCTACTTTCCTAAATACCACCAAACACATCACATGTTCTCCAATGCCCAACACACCTCAGCCTCGCACACATTCCTACCAGGCCTGGATCAAGGCATAGAAAACACAGGCAGATGCCTAAGGTGCCCAATTTAGAGGGCACCAGGCTAAAGTGGAGTCTGTCCCCACTTATTTTAGGACTATATACATGTGCTGCTTCGAAGAGACACCACTATGGCAATATGACCATAACACCATGTTTCCAGGGCCAGCCACAGAGTTTATTCATGGTGTTCGCACTCTACGCAAACCTTAAGCTTCATACCCCCACTGGCATTCAAAATAAAGCTCTTTACCGGGTCTCTCCCCCCCCCCTCCCAAGAGGTTGACATCCTAGGCAGCCTCCTGGTTTGTCTAATGGGTGGGCTGACCCTGTATATTGCCCAAAATAATGATGGCTGGTGGGGCTCTAGTCACGGGGAGGAAGGTGTGAGGATGTGTGTGGAAATTGAGGGATATCTGGTGCAGTGTGTGCATGGATGGATAATGGGAATAGGAGTCAGAGGCGGATTTAGGTTCCTATAGGCAAGAGACAAGAGAAGGTGAGAAGTCAGATGACTGGAGATCCAGAAGAGGAGCAGAGGAAGGGGCCCCCATCTTAATTTTTCCACTAGGGACCCATTCAATCCTAGCTATGCTACTTAATTTCGGTAGTTACCATGTGCTAGGTGCAAAATCTTAAACAGGATCCAAGATATATATTAGGCCTGTTAGGTTCTTGATGTCTAGAGAGAAGCTCAAGCTGTAGTTTTCAGATGCGAATAGTCACATTTACCACAACTGACTTAAGATTTTAAACACACTACCAAGACACTTATCCACTCCTTAAATCACCTCCCTTCTTAACTACTGTAACCTACTCCTTGCTGGTCTTCCTTTGAATCATCTCTCCCCTTCAATCTGTTAACACTTTGCTGCGCGGTTAATCTTCCGCCAGCCTCGTCATGTCCATATTACCCCTCTTCTAGTCATTTCATCGGCTCCTTGTTTTCGCATCCAATTTCAAATTTCTCCTGCTGATCTATAAGGTGTTTTCACTCTGCATCTCTCCTTACACCCCCCCCCCCCCTCGGGAACTCCGCTCTTCTGGCAAATTGCTTCTGTGTCCTTCTCTTCTATTGCTAACTCCAGACTTCACTTTCACCTTGCCACACCTATGTCTGTACACCAGGCACTTTCTCTGACCCTTTTCAAATCCAGGCTGAGAACTCACCTCATCGCTGCTGCTTTTGGATCTTGACTCAGCTGATCTCCTTGTTCTTTACCATACCCCCTTGTTTTATAGAAACATAGAAACATAACAGAAAAAGACCACATGGCCTATCTAGTCTGTCCTTCCATAACTACAACAGTCCACTTTTTGCCTTTAGAGATCCTCTGTGTTGGTCCCATGCTTTCTTGAATTCAGTTACTGTCCTCATCTCTACCACCTCCACTGGGAGACTATTCCACGGATCCACTACTCTTTCCGTAAAGAAATATTTCCGCATATCACTCCTGAATCTATCTCCCTTCACCCTCATCCCATGTCCCCTCGTAGCAGAACTTGCTTTCAATTGAAAGAGGCTCTCTCCCTGAACATTTATGCCACGGAGGTATTTAAACATCTCAATCATATCACCTCTATCCCGCCTTTCCTCTAAGGTGTACATATTAAGATCCTTAAGTCTGTCCTCATATGCTTTATAATGAAGCCCATTAATCATTTTGGTAGCAACCCTCTGCACCGACTCCATCCTGTTCACATCCTTTTGAAGGTGCGGTCTCCAGAATTGCACACCATACTCCAAATGAGGTCGCACCAAAGACTTATACAGGAGGTGATAATGCCTCTGTATAAGTCTTTGGTGCGACCTCATTTGGAGTATGGTGTGCAATTCTGGAGACCACACCTTCAAAAGGATGTGAACAGGATGGAGTCGGTGCAGAGGGTTGCTACCAAAATGATTAATGGGCTTCATCTGTGTAGTCTGTCTTGACTAGATTGTAAGCTCTGATGAACAGACTGTTCTCTTACATGTCTGTGCAGTGCTGCATACATCTTGTAGGGCTATACAAATGCTCAGTAGTAGTAATAGTAAGGAATTGTGACTGCTTTCTGCATGCAGAAGACACAAATACTATAGTCCATGCTGTAAAGGTTTGTTGCCTGGATTCTTTACTTGAGATCTTAGCAGTCAGTTTACACAGTAAATAGGCAAGGAAGCTCACAGTACTTTAAGTCCTTTTTACTCAAGGAATAAGTTGCTCCTAGGTTATCTGTAGGGTTGGTTCAAGATGTTGGCACCCTAAGCCTCATACTACCCCCCTCCCCCGGTTGGTCGAATCTATTGTTCAGCTTTGAAAGCCCTGCTCTTTGCTGCCCTCCCTCTCCTGCCACATTAGGCAACTGCCTTGGTTTTGGCCTATATAACCAGGGCTGGCCTGTTTGGGCCAGCCATGGTTAGGTAGAGTATGTTTAAACCTAAATGCAAAATTACAAGTCATTTTCTTTCAAAAACGGCATTTTAAGAATGCTCTCAAAAACGTTGTACCCTTAATTTGAATTCACCCTATGCAGTGCGCCCAAAAGCTAGAGAACATTTTCTTAGACACGCCTGTGCGGTTTTAATTCCGCCATGTATGCAGACCCGTTGCAGATAAGCAAATTCACTTTCTACCCCAGGACTTACTCGAAAGCCTGGTTTAAAGACCAGAGGTTCGCTCGCATGCAACACAAGACCCTCCCTCACAGGAGTCTCAAAAACCCTTAACAGTTCCAACAGCCTTAGATTTTGTCACACATCTGATTTTTCCCTAGGTGTTTTTGTATTCAGTATTTATAAAGCAAACAATAAGGGCCTAGGTAGCGTAAAATCTAGGATGAATTTAAACATAATGCCCATCATAAATAGTGGCGGCTGAAACAGGCGCGCCTGTGAAATAGCGCGGGGCGCCAAACGATAAGTTTTGAACCGGGGGTCTTTCCTCTGGCTGGTTTGTACTCTGTAAGGCCTAGAGCATGGAGGGAGAAACGCCTTTGAATCCAACTCCAAAGTTGAACGCGGCCTTGCCCAGCGGCGATCGAAACCATCTAACAAAAGGAAACTAACAAAGGCGAAGCGACTCGTTTCCCCGAGGGCGGGCGCTGAGGTACGACGTGAGAACTAAAAAACAGAAGAGTCTATCGCGGTCGTTCGGAGGCGTAAAGGAAGATTTGAGGAAACGCGGGTAGTTGGGTGACTGCCAGGAGCGAAGGAAGGACACAACGTGCGGGAGAAGACGTTAGACCGGGATCGGCGCCTTCCCGCTATCTCGTAAGCAGCAGGACGCACAACCCTCCCCCTACCTGACAAAAATCGAAATCGTACCTACCGAGCCAAAGTAAACGCCGGAAGGGAAGATGAGCAGCAGTGGGAAGGGCTTTTTCAGGCCCGGACTCCTTTTGCTTAGTGCCCGCCTTCTTCCCTCCGCCTTTGCTGTACTAGGAGGGATTCGATTCGAAACCTGCTGCCAAGGTCAAGCAGTACTTACGTCGGAGTGACACACTGGCGTTTTAAAGTTTCACCGTAGCACTAAGAGAAACTCCTGTTACGCTCTGCGCAGCAAGGGTAGGGCATCCCCACCCCCTATAGTCCGGCCTGAAGTTATTTGTGACGTGTCTCTCGATCGAGCGGGATGGGCGACGATATATCAAGAGTAACCAATCATGGTTATTTTAGTCTCCTCAGAGTTACTGCTGCGAATCCTCAGTCATAGGACGGCGCAGTGATTATATTTCGAAGAAATTTCATTCGAGGGAGGACAGATTGCAGATGTTTCAGGAGCCACTCTAAAGTTAAAAAACTACAGATAACTTGAGCAGGGGAATGCCCTTAAACTCACTCACATATTGAAGAACACCCCCCCCCCTCCCTCAAAATCAGGATCATTTGTTTAACTTGTTTATTTACATTTAGCTTACACGCAGGGCCCGAGTCGACCCGTCCACTTGGTGAGCTAGGCCGCTGATCCAGGTGGGTGGGCACTGGGCAGTAGCGGCACGCATGGCCCCCTCCCTCCAGCTGCCACCGATTCGGGGGGGGGGGGGGCAGGCAGCGACAGTATTTCCAAAAGCGGCAACAAAAAGCCTAATCTTTTGGAAATACTGCCTCCTTGGGGTGAGGGGCCATCAGCCCACAGGTATATGGCCCATAGCCCCCCAGGTGCATGTATTCACTGCCATATGCACTCCCATGCACAAGGGCCAGTGGTCAGATTGCTCCTATGCTGCCACACCATCACTTAGTCATGTAGTGCAGCACCTAAGTTGCATGCCCCACCTTCCCACTGTACTCTTCTGGCTCTAACTCTTGCCTCTGAGGCAAGTGTTGACTATAGCACAAAGCACAGGCCTTATTTGCTGACACCTCTACAGCACACAATATCAGCAGCTCTCTGGAACATATCCAATGCATTTGCAGATGTGAACAGCAGTCCATCAAGACAGCTTTTGCTGTGTCTATGGATGTAGCCCACTGTCCCAGCAGGATGACCACAGACCTGCAGTCCCTGGTGTTGAGGTTGTCAGGTTGGTGTGTTCCACCACTATGACAGCTGTACCATGCATCACCCCAAAATGATGGCCTAAGTCTGTGCCTTGGTCCACAAGGGAGCACAACCCCTCACAAAGGCACAATCATGACAGAAGAGAGCAAGCTGTGAAAGCAAAAGCCCTTTTATTGATAAAAGCACCCCAGCACGGCCATGTTTTGGCATGTGGCCTTCCTCAGGAGGAACCTTGAAAGATAAGAAGTAAAACTATATGAATAAAACAATACAACTATAAAATTAAACAATATAAAAGTACTCATATACAGATAATTAAAAATATAGCAATATTAATAAACATAAAACTGCTCATTGGACCATGTGTAAAACAAGCAGAAAGTTAAAAGTACATAGAATTATGAATAAAAATGTAAATTAAAATTCCAGTACATCCTGCTACACCAGTCCAGACAAGCGGGGTTTAGTCCCCCTACCAGCAGATGTTGGAGATAGAGAAATAGAAAAAAACTACCAGTAGCCTGATTGGCTGTTCCCTGATAATATGTAGCTGGACCAGTAGAGGGCGCTCCAGTATTTCTCTGTCTCCAGTAAATGTAGGGATTTAACTTTTTCTCTCTATTTTTATTATTTAGTACTTGTAGTAATTTTGCTGGATGCACCCAGGGCGCACTTGAGCTGCCCCTCTGGGTTTCCCAGCTACATTTTGTGGGACAGATTGAGGTTGAACTCCTGATCAGGAGGACCATGTGAGGTTCCCTATCTGTCAGGGGAGAAAACTGGCCTCAGCTCATGAGAACCTGAGCAGCCGGTCATCAGGGGAGTCTGCAGCTTATCCGCAGCCTTACAAGAGCTGCTGCCTGTTTCAGGTCAGCCTTGGCTCTTCAGCACTCTGTTCCAGCGCAGTGAGTAGAAAACTTCAACGATCCTCCTCCTTTCCCTCCCCCCTCCTGATTTTAATCGGGACACCGTCAGGGCAACCTCTGTCCGCCTGGAGAGTTTTTTTTCATGTCTTTACTGCCCTAGCTCTCCGTTTGATTAATTTTATGTTTTTACCGCAATTTCACAACGTTTGGAGTGATTTTATTTTGGCGGTTTTAATAGCGGCAGCCCATTTTGTTTCAGCGTTTTTTTGCTGCACAGCTCCGTTTTTGGCGGGCTTTGTGAGGAGAATTTATGTTCTTAATTTCTGTCTTTCATGTTAGTTTTCAACTGTCTGGTCCCTTTCAACTCCTATTTTTGACTTTTTTATTTTTTTCTGTTCACTAGGGACCGCAGTCAGGTGCTCTTCGCCTGTGAGATGCCTTCCCTTCAGCAATGCATGGTCTGCACAAAGAAGCATAAGGATTTGAGGAATGGCATTTGTGCTGCATGTCTTGCTCATCCTGGAGAGACTTCGGCGACACTAGCCAAGGGAGCTCAGGACAGATGCAGTCCTGCTGCACGTCCTCAGCTGCTAGAGCAGGGGTCACCAACCTCCAGAGGGCCGCGGGCCGCACAGCCGACTACCGGCAGACTCGCGGGCCGCACCCCCCCCCGCGAAAAAAAAACTGCTCATACCTGTACTTTTATTCCATGTCAGCTCCCTCCCTTCTTCTGCAGCCGCGGCTCCCTGCCTCTTAGGGAACCGCGGCTGTGCTTGTAAAATCATCGCGGAGCCCTTCCTGTCTTGACGGGCTCCGTGCAGCATTGTCCCGCCTCTAAAGGAAGTTGTTTACCACTTCCTTTGGAGGCGGGACAATGCTGCACGGAGCCCGTCAAGACAGGAAGGGCTCCGCGATGATTTTACAAGCACAGCCGCGGTTCCCTAAGAGGCAGGGAGCCGCGGCTGCAGAAGAAGGAGTCGATGAATTTGCCGGTACTTTCAGCAGCATCCTTGGCGGGCCGCACCGGGGTAGAGCCTCGCGGGCCGCACCAAGGGACCATGCGGCCCACGGGCCGCAGGTTGGTGACCCCTGTGCTAGAGGAACCCAGACAGCTTCCCCTGGCAAGAGAGTCTCTCTCTCCTCCTCTCTTAACTCCTCCTGCTCCGGAGTCTTTCGGGCAGCAAGAGCCAATGCATGCCTCAGATACACAGTTTTTGGCCCTCTTTAGACAAGCCTGGGATCTTTGGCAGGCTAATTCTCCCAGTAACACAGTGGATGCCCTGATTCAAATCTTTCAGTCTTCTGGTTCTGGATCCCGCAAGTGCTCTAGACAAGAGGACATGTCCAAGGTGGATGCACGGCCACCTAAAGAGGTCTCCTGGGCTACTACAGCTTGGCCAAAAGCACCAGAGGAAGGGCTATCTTCAGGGGATGACAGCGAGAGCCTGTCGGACTGGGAGGATGGGGAATGGTCCCCATCAGAGTTTTCTGCAGAGAGCCAAAGCGAGACACAAGACATACGCTTGTTTCACAAAGAGGAATTGCCGGCCCTAATTATGCAGGTGGTCGAAGCCCTAAGATTGATGGATCAGCAGAATCCTCAGCCTTCTGCCATTCCCCAGCCAGACCCGATATTACAAGGCATTCGCAAGCTTTTCCATTCCCGGCGGAGCTACAACAAATGGTGTCTCAAGAATGCAACTCTCCGGATATTCCCCTCCGTACAGCCCGCCGCCTAGGTCAGCTTTACTCTGGGCACCGCCTGACTTGGAGAAGTGGCTGACATACCCCAAAGTGTATGCCCTTGTGACCAGAGTAATGAAGCACCAGTGGAGGGTGGTGCAGCACTTCGTGATCAACAGGATAGGAAAGTTGAGAGCCTTCTCAAGACTGCCTTTTTGGCTTCTTTATTATCTCTCCAGGCCTCTGTTTGCGGGGTCTAGCAGCCCAAGCTCTTCTGCGCTGGATTCAAGTCTGCCAGAGGATCCAGCTCTGGCTCATCTGGAATCGGTCACAGCTTTCTTCGCAGATGCCTGTGACGATCTCTTGCGCCTCTCGGCTAGATCGGTGGCGGCGGGCACAGTTTCTCGCAGATGGCTCTGGCTTTGCCAGTGGTTGGCTGACTCTGCATATAAAGCAAGCCTCTCTAGGCTTCCCTTCAGGGGAAAGCTTCTCTATGGGGAGGACCTAGACAAATTGGTCAAAGACCTAGGGGAAGTTCGACCCCAGCGTCTTCCGGAAGATAAGCCTAAATTTGCTACTAGGTGTTCCTCCTGTCGATATTTGCCTACCTCGCGGCGCACCTCCAGGTATCGCGACGCTCATCGCTACCATCTTGGGAAGCCCTCTGCCTCTTCGATAACTGGACATTTTGGTCAGAGGGCACAGTCCTTTGGGGGTGCCTGCAAGGGAGCTGAGTCCTACTCGGGGCCTTCCAAGTTCTCTGGCCCCGCAAGATTTTCCTGCTGACTGGTCGGACAGTCCACCCCAGGAGCCTTTTCTGGAGGTCAGCCCGCCCAGAGAGACTCCTCCGGTGGGTGGGCATTTGGCTCTGTTCTCTCGTCAATGGTCTCTCATTACTTCGGATCAATGGGTCCTCAACATAGTCTCCCAGGGTTACGTTCTTGAATGTTCCCGATGCGTTTGTCGTCTCACCCGGGGGGAAGATCCCTGAAGAGAAAGACGATTCGCTCCACCATGCTCCGCCTTCTTCTTCTGAAGGCTATTCGACCAGTCCCTCGAGCAGTGGTCGTTATTCCATTTATTTCGTGGTTCCCAAGAAAGATGGGTCCTTCCACCCAATTGTGGATCTCAAGGGCGTAAATCAATGTCTACAGGTGCCACGATTCCAAATGGAGACGCTTTGCTCGGTGATCCAGGCGGTACGCGGAGGCGAGTTCCTCACCTCTCGAGATCTTGCGGAAGTTTACTTCCACATTCCCGTCAGAGATGACCAACAGCATTTCCTATGGTTTGCAGCCTGGTCTCAGCTCCGCGCACCTTTTCCAAGGTTATGGTAGTGGTTGCAGCAGCTCTGCGCAAACGGGGAATCCGAATGCATCCTTACCTGGACAACTGGTTGATTCGGGCAGACTCCCTGTTGGAAGCGCGTCAAGCAGTGGCTCAAGTAGTTTCTTTCCTCGAGAATCTCAGATTGGTGTCAATATGTCCAAGAGCCATCTTCATCCGTCCCAGCAACTAGAGTTTCTAGGAGTCCGCTTCAACACCGTGCAGGGGAAAGTCTTCTTGACACATGAGCGGCTTTGAAAATTCACGGGCTGGCTTAGTTTGTTTCTTCTTCAGACAGCTCCAAGGGTCTGGGATTACCTTCAAGTCCTGGGGTCCATGGCAGCCACTATCGAAGTCATGCCTTGGGCCAGAGCACACATAAGGGAGCTTCAGAGGTCTCTCCTTTCACGCTGGTCACCTGTGTCCAAAGTCTACGACATCCGGCTTCCGCTCCTCCTGGAGACTCGACACAGCCTCCAGTGGTGGCTGGCGCCCTGTCATCTCCTCAGGGGTGTTTCCCTAGAGAACCCTCGTTGGGTCCTATTAACAACAGATGCGAGTCTCTACGGGTGGGGTGCTCTCTGCCAGCATCAGCTGACGCAGGGTACTTGGTTGATTCACGACGCGCACTGGTCCATAAATCAACTGGAAGTGTGGGCGGTTTGCCTCGCCCTAAGACATTTTCTTCCTCTTCTCAAAGATCAGGCAGTACAGGTTCTATGCGACAACGCAACATCAGTGACATATATCAACCTCCAGGGCGGCACCAAGTCCCTAGGTGTAGCCAGAGAAATCTGGGCAGAGGCACATCTGCAGACTCGGCACAGCATATCACTGGGGTGGATAACTTTCAGGCCGATTTCCTCAGCCGAAACGCTCTCAATCCTGGAGAACGGAAGCTAGCCCCTTGGGCGTTTCAGAAGATTTTGCGAGCATGGGGACAACTGGTAATGGATCTAATGGTGACGTCAGCGAATACCAAGGTACCGGAATTTTTCAGTCGGAGGAGGGAGTTTCAGTCCTCTGGATTGGATGCCCTGGCTCAACCATGGCCGCAAGAGGCTCTGCTGTACATCTTTCCCCCGTGGGTACTAAGCGGCAAAGTGCTTCGGAGAGTTCTCGCACACCAGGGGAGAGTGATCCTAATAGCTCCGGACTGGCCTCGGAAGCCCTGGTATGTGGACTTTATCCACTTAACGTGAGGCTATTACGTCAAGGTCCAATTGTGATGGATGATCCGGTCCTTACTCGCTTATGGCGTGGCTCTTGAATGCCGCTGCCTAAGCAAGAAGGGTTATTCGAGTTGCGTGGCCGCAACCCTTCTGAAGGCACGCCGCCCATCGACTTCGCTAGCGTATTCCTGCGTTTGGCGAGTCTTCAAGTCCTGGTGCATGCGGCACCATATCTCTCCTTGGAGGTCGGGAATCCCGAATATCCTTACCTTCTGCAGGACGGCCTGGATAAAGGTCTAGCCTTGGGATCTCTTCAGGTTCAAGTAGCGGCATTAACTTGTTTCAGAGGTCCTGTTGGGGGTCACTCTATAGCGTCCCATGCGGATGTGTCCCATTTCCTTAAAGCAGTTAAGGTTGTCCGACCACCGGTTCACCCTCCAGTGTCAACAAAATGGGATCTGTCTCTCGTCCTAAAAGCCTTGATGCAGGCGCCTTTTGAGCCGCTTAAACACATCATGTTGAGAGATTTGATGCTTAAGGCAGTGTTTCTAGTAGTGATAACTTCGGCATGAAGGGTATCCGAAATAGAAGCACTTTCATGCAGGGATCCCTATCTTGCCTTCTTGAAAGAAGGAGTTTTCTTACATACTGTTAACTTATGCCTTTTCATACCAATGAGCCAATTTTCCTATCTTGTTTCTCTGAGGATCAGTGTACGGGCAAGAATAAGGGACTCCATTCTCTGGATCTCGGCAGGATCCTTCGTAGGTATCTTCAGGTGACAAATCCTTTCCATATCTCTGATCACCTTTTCGTGCTTTTTGCAGGACGCCTTAAGGGTCAAGCTGCTTCCAAATGCACGGTCTCTCGCTGGTTGCGGTTAGCAATTGAATCTGCATAAATCCTTAAGGGAAAATCTGTCCCTCTCAGTCTTCGGGCGCACTCTATGCGGGCACAGGCTACATCTTGGTTGGAGCACTCTCACGTTCATCCTCTTGATATCTGCAGGGCGGCCACCTGGTCCTCCCTGTCCACTTTTGTGCGTCATTATCGGCTCGATATTCAATCTCGGGAAGAGGCACAGTTCGGGGCAAAGGTTGTCTCAACGGCCATATCTTCCCACCCAAAGAGCAGTTAGCTTGGGTACTTCCCGCTTGTCTGGACTGGTCTAGCAGGATGTACTGGAAGGGGAAATTTTTACTTATTTATTTTATTTATTTATTTAACACTTATTTATATACCGCATCTTCCGGCGATCAGTTGCGGTGTACAATTAACAACAATTAACAATGCAGAGCTTGTTTTACATAGAACAATTATAACTTTTTACATAGAACATCTTAACTTGTACAACAAAGGGTTTAAAGATTAAGCAGAATGATTCAGTAAATCAACTAACACAGTTTGTGTTACAATTTAAACAGAAGTACTGTCTCTAAAACAGTTGTAACTATATACAAGTGGGGTATCAATGCATAGGAATGGAATGATTATTCATTTAAGTTTGTACATATTGATTATAGTAGGGAGTATAATCTTGATTTTGAGCAGGTTCATGTTTATCCTTTATCTAAGTTGAGTGGAGGGTTTTCTATGGTATTATAGTGTTTAGTGAATAGATTAACTTACCGTTAATTTCCTTTCCTGGAATCCTGCTAGACCAGTCCAGGACCCTCCCTATTCTGGATATCTGGTGCAGAGCTGTATTGCTGAGGAGCCAAGACTTTGCAGCGGAGCGTTATTGCCTCTTGTACATAGTATGGTTTCTGTTTTCCTTAGTTTTTGGTTCATGGTAACATCTGTTTGAGTATGGCTTTTTACAATACTGGAGCGCCCTCTACTGGGTCCAGCTACATATTACCAGGGAACAGCCAATCAGGCTGCTGGTAGTTTTTTTCTATTTCTTTGTCTCCAACATATGCTGGTAGGGGGACTAAACCCCACTTGTCTGGACTGGTCTAGCAGGATTCCAGGAAAGGAAATTAACGGTAAGTGAAAATTTCCCCATATATGTATATATATATATATTTTTTTTTTTTTAGTGCCATCAAGTCAGTGTTGACTCATAGCGACCCAGCTACCTCTGGGTTTTCTTGGCAATGTATCACCGGAAGTAGATTGCCAGCCTTTTCTTCCGAGGCAATGGAGGGTAAAGTGACTTGCCCAAAGTCACAAGGAGTGTCAGTGGGAATCGAACCCTTGATATATGTATATATATCATACAGCATAAAACTGTTAATTGACTGTAACAGGAGAGATAGCAAGGTGATACAGGATGAGTGTATTGTGAGCCGGAACAAGTATTGTGCCATTCATACCATGAACAGTTAGAATGGACCCACAGCATACATACCAAAGTAATGAATCATTGGAGAAAAAGGAGGGGAGGGGAGGCAAGGAAGAGGGGGGAGAAGGGAAGGGGAGGAAAGAGAAGAGGAAGGGTGAGGGGAAAGGGAGGGAAGGGGAGAACCCAAAGTACTTATTCAGTATCAAGTGGAGGCTTCGTAAGGTAAAGGACTGAATAAAACAGGCACCTAGAGATGACAATATATCTACATACAAAAAATATATATGTAAAATTAAGACACATGTAAAACCAAACCTGTTGAAAAAAAGGGAGGGGGGCATCAAAATCAATGTAAAAGATTAAATAAAATAAAACTAAAACTATAAGGGAGGTTTAAAAAATGTCCAGCATCTTGCTATTATCATAACGAGCGGTAAAAAGGAACATTAAAATAGTTAAAGGATATTTTGAAGCAAGCATGTGTGCACCTAAACCGGATCACCTGGGAGGTTGTCAAAGCATTAAAAGCCCATGGATAAGATAAAGATAAAGCCCATGGATAAAGCCAAAGATAAAGCCCATGGATAAGATCAATCAGATTGTATAGCAAATGTGCATGGAAATAACATTAATGTATCAAATGTGCTAATAAAGTTTGGAAACATTAACAAAGAACGTTAGAGAAGCCACACTCTGCATTATACAAAAATAAAAATGTATCCTGTAATACATATAATAAAATGCCCCAATAGGTTACAATTGGCCAAAGGAGGGGCTGGTAAGAAACAAAAATATCACCAGACCTGTCATTTAGGAAATGAAAGTAAGTGCCGGTATAGACCAGGCTGTCTGAAGTGCAGCCCAACAGCCTGAATGTAGACAGTGTTACATCTATATTCTAAAATGCCAAACTGAGAGGTTCCAAACAATAGTGCAAATCTGAATAATTTAAAAATAAAAAATGCTGAAAACTGAATTGTTCTAGTGAACATAGTACAGACCTAGCAAGTGACAGTGTGAGAATAAAATATATATGCCTAAGATATAATAAAACTCAATAAAAAGACTCTGCCGTGATAGTGCAAACACCCCCCCCCCCCCCACCCGATATTTGAAAGCTTGAGCTATGAGAAATAATAAACTACTTGCTGTGTTGGTACTGAAAGACACGTTCCGGTTTCTGATCGCACAGCAGTTACCGGTAATCAGTAGAGAACGCTATTTAAAGAGATTAGTCTTGGAGCCAAAACTCATTTAAGGTCATTCAGGAAAAAAAAACAGATAAAAAATAGAATAGTGGGATAAAAGCTAACTATAAATAGGTAAAACAAATAAAAAAGGAGAAAAAGGCATTTAAAACAGCATGTAAAGGAATATAAAACGTGAAAGCAGTTAAAAGCAAATTCCATAAAAACCATTAGAAGTCAAAAAACAGATCTGTGCTTTCCATAGACGTGCCAACCGTAATAGGGGTATTAAGAATGTTTAGGAGCTACATTGATAAGATTAGAACTTGTGTAAACTGATGATATGATAAAAAACTAAAAATATGTGAGCAGAAACTTAAATAAAAATTATGTAAAAATAAGATTACATAAAGATAATATGCTAAAAGAATGAAGATCAAAAGTAAAAAGTACCAAATAAATATAGTAAAAATGTTTATAAAAATAACCATTACAAACCAAGGGAGGGGGGAGAGAAGGTTGATAGAAGTGAGTGGGGGAAGGGAGGAGGGGGAGGGAAGGGAGACAAGAGAAAGGGGGAAGGGGAAAAGGGAGGAAGAGGAAGATAAAAAGTAAAAAAATAACATCTCAAGAAAAATAAAACAAACATTAAAATATGAAATGGGTCACTGACACTTGGGAAGGAGGACCTTCCAGGCCTAGGTAGCTCGACCGATTGGGGATCCAAAAGGAAAAACAATCTATAAAAAAACAGAAAGATCTTGATCTAAATTAAGACCAAGGGGTAATAAGCTGCCAAGTTAAAAATGTATTTCTGTTCAAGTTGTAGGAGGATTCTATCATTATCGCCATCCCTCCAGTGTGACCTTACAACCCTGATTACAAAAAACTTCAAGTCTGAGATATCATGTTGTGCCACTATCCGGTGGGCAACTAGTGGTCTGTCCTCAATCTTTCTTCTAAGGCAACTACGGTGCTCTATTATCCTAGTGCGTATGTTGCGTGTGGTCTTGCCAACATAAAGGAGATTGCAGGGACAGACCATATGATGGGACTCACTATTTGAGAAGTCAGTCAGCGGTGTCTTTTTTGTGTGATCGGATGAGTGAAAAATTTCTTTGTAACCAGGGCTTGCTTGATCACAAACTGAATAGTGTCCACATTTAAAATGACCCACCACCTGGGTTTAGGCTTGGGAACAGACAGAGCAGAAGGAACAAAGAGGTTAGCAAGTTTCATGTTTTTTCTATGTGCTACCACATCACATTGTCCTTCTTTTCTTCATACTCCCCAACTGTTTCCCCTCCTACCAGCATCCTCATTCCTTCCCCCCCTATTCCCCCTTTACCTTCCTCACCTCTCCCTCCATTCTGTCTTCTAACCTTTCATCATTCTCTCCCTCTCATTCAACCATCTCCTCTCTCTCTAAGGCAACCTCACCCTCGCTTCCGCCGTACTGTCTCCTCTCTACCCCTTTCTCTGCTACTCTTCTCTCATCCGGTAATATCAACCCCAACCCTGGCCCCCCTCGATTTCTGTCTCATAGTGAGAAGAGATTCTCATGTAACTTGTCTAATCTCATCCATATCCCTCTCCTTTCCCCTTCCACTCTCCCTCCCTCGTGTACCCCATGTAACGCACACTCATCCAGTGACATCAACCCCAACCCTGGCCCCTCTAGATTTCTGTCTCACTCTGAGACGAGATCCTCACGTAACTTGTCTAATCTCATCCATATCCATCTTCTTTCCCCTTCCACTCTCCCTTTCTCATGTGCCTTATGGAACGCACACTCTGTCTCTAATAAACTTGCTTTTACTCATGATCTCTTTATCTCTAATGCTCTACATCTTCTTGCCCTAACTGAGACCTGGCTCCTCCCAGATGATACCGAATCTACTGCTGCTCTCTGTCACGGGGGCTATCAGTTCTCCCATACGCCTCGTTCCACTGGCCGCGGTGATGGTGTTGGGCTTCTACTTTCTCCCTCTTGCCAATTTCAACCCCTCCTGCTGCCTCAGTCTCACTCCTTTCACTCTTTTGAAGTCCACTCTATTCGCTTATTCACACCACTTCCTCTCTGGGTAGCTGTTATTTATCGCCCTCCTGACAAGTCTGCTTCTACCTTCCTTACTGACTTTGACTCCTGGCTTTCCATCTTCCTGGATTCCTCTTCCCCCAATCTTATTCTTGGGGATTTTAACATCCACTTCGATAACCCCTCTGATCCCGATGCTTTAAAGCTCCTCGCCCTTACCTCCTTGTTTGACCTCCAACTTTGTTCCACTGCCGTCACCCACCAGCACGGCCACTGCCTTGACATGATGCTTTTCTCTAATTCCTCTCCCTCGAACTTCCATAGCTCAGTTCTTCCCTTATCTGACCATCACCTTTTAAGCTTTAATCTTCATCTCCTGCTGCCTCAACTTCATCCTGTCTCCTACAACCTATTTAGAAACCTTCATACTATTGAACCCTTGACTCTCTCCTCCACCATTTCTCCATCTCTTTCTTCCACTATGTCTTCCAAGTCTGTCGACGAGGCAGTAACCTCCTAAAATGCTGCACTCTCCTCTGCTCTGGATGCTCTCGCCCCACCCACTCCATGTCCTGTGAGACGTTCTGCACCCCAGCCCTGGCTTTCATCCACTACCCGCTATCTATACTCCTGTGCCCGTTCTGCTGAGCGTGCTTGGCTCAAATCCCGCTCCCAGGAGGACTTTCTACACTTCAAATTCATGCTTGGCTCTTTCCAGTCAGCCATAGCTCTTGCCAAACAAGACTACTACGTCCATCTGACTAACTCTCTTGCCTCTGATCCTCGCTGTCTCTTTAATACTCTCAGTTCCCTCCTCAAGGTGCCTCTGCCCCCTGGTCCCTCCCTCCCTTCCTGCCCAAACCCTGGCTGACTACTTCCATGACAAAATCCACAAGATCACCCTCCAATTCCCCACTTCTTCAACTACTTCCCCTCCTCCCCCTCTTCACTCCCAATTCTCCCCCCCCCCCACCTCTGCTACCCTCTCTTCCTTCCCTGTGATCTCTGAAGAGGAAACCACACTCCTTCTTTCTTCCTCCAAACCCACCATCTGTTCCTCTGATCTTATCCCCACCCATCTCCTAAGCCCCATCTCCTCCACCGTTGTCTCTTCCATCTCTTATATTCTCAACCTATCGCTCTCCAATGCAACTTTCCCTGCAGACGTCAAGCATGCTGTGGTCCCACCCCTCAAAAAACCCTCACTTGATCCCACCTGTCCTAACTATCGACCCATCTTTCTCCTTCCCTTCATATCTAAACTAATTGAACGTGCAGTCCACCGCCGCTGTCTCGACTTCCTCTCCTCTCATGCCCTCCTGGATCCTTTACAGTCCGGCTTTCGTCCCTTACACTCTACTGATACGGCTCTTACCAAAGTCTCCAGTGACTTGTTCCTGGCAAAATCCAAGGGCCTCTACTCTGTCCTCATCCTTCTTGACCTCTCTGCTGCTTTTGACACTGTTGACAACAACCTTCTCCTCGATACCCTGTCCTCGCTTGGTTTTAGAGGCTCTGTACTATCCTGGTTCTCCTCCTACCTCTCCCATCACTCCTTCAGTGTGTGCTCTGGTGGCTCTTCCTCCTCTCCTACCCCGCTCCCAGTTGGTGTACCCCAGGGATCCGTCCTGGGTCCGCTCCTTTTCTCTCTATATACCTAATCCCTTGGTGCGCTTATCTCTTCCTATGGCTTTCAATACCATCTCTATGCCGATGACTCCCAAATCTACCTCTCTACGCCTGAAATCTCTCCGGCAATCCAGACCAGAATCTCTGCCTACCTTTCTGACATTGCTGCCTGGATGTCTCACCACCGCTTGAAATTGAACATGGCCAAGACTGAACTCCTTATCTTTCCCCCCCAAACCTCCTCTCCTCTTCCTCCTTTCTCAGTCTCTGTGGATAACTCTGTAATCCTTCCTGTTTCCTCGGCTCGCAATCTGGGGGTTATCTTTGACTCCTCTCTCTCTTTCTCCACACATATCCAGCTCGTAGCTAAGACCTGCCGTTTCTTTCTCTACAACATTAACAAAATCCACCCTTCCTTTCTGAACACACTACTAAAACGCTTATCCACTCCTTAATCACCTGTCGTCTTGACTACTGCAACCTGCTCCTTGCTGGTCTCCCTTTGAACCATCTCTTTCCCCTTCAATCTATTCAACATTCTGCTGCGCGACTAATCTTCCGCCAGCCTCGCCATACACACATTACTCCTCATCTCAAGTCACATCACTGGCTCCCTATCTGTTTCCGCATCTAGTTTAAACTTCTCCTCCTGAGCTATAAATGCATTCACTCTGCGGCTCCTCAGTACCTTTCATCTCTTATCTCTCCTTACAACCCCTCTTGGGAACTCCGCTCTTCTAACAAACTTCTTCTATCTTTGCCCTTCACTCCTACTGCTAACTCCAAACTTTGCTCCTTTCACCTTGCTGCACCTTACGCCTGGAACAAGCTACCTGTATCTGTATGCCAGGCACCCTCCCTAGCCCTCTTCAAATCCAGGTTGAAAACCCACCTCTTCACTGTTGCTTTCAGATCTTGACTTTGGTGTTTTGTCTTGACTAGATTGTAAGTGCTGTATTTTGTGTTTTGTCCTGACTAGATCTTAGCTCTGTGTATCGTCTTGACTAGATTGTAAGCTCTGACGAGCAGGGACTGTCTCTTGCATGTCTGTGCAGCGCTGCGTGCGACTGGTAGTGCTATATAAATGCTCAATAGTAGTAATAGTAGTAGTACCATGAAATCACTGTGGCTAAGTGAGGGAACAGTGGAAAGAATCTGACATTCTTCTCTTAAAATTTTCTGGATGTCCCTTGACAAACTGAAAATGTCAAGGAACAAATAACTTTGTCAGTTTCTTTATGATCTGTCTTCTTTAAAAGCTCTGAGTGTTCAGAATTTTTTGCCCTATAATAGGCACATGTAATACATTCAGTAAGATATTTCCTCTGTTGAAAACATTGGTACGTATATTTGGCATGAAATTCAAAGTCCATGTGTGAGAAACAGATCCTCTTTATCCTGAGAAACCGATTAATGAATAAGCTATTCTTGAAAGATCTCATATGGAAGCTTTCAAAGTGTAGCAAATTGCTCCTGTCTGTTGGCTTGCTATCTAGGTCTGTCAAGAAATCATCCAGACCCTTCTTAAGAAGCATATCTAAATAGGAAACTTGTATGTGGTCTGAAATTGCAGATTCAAATCCAATGTAATGATCCACTTTAAAAAAAAAATCTTGAAGGTCACTTTCTGCACCATCCCATACCATAAAAACATCATCAATATACCTTTTCCATAATTTAATTTTATCAGTAAATGAGTGACAAATTAAAAACTTGCATTCAAAGACTGCAACATAAAGGTTGGTAACATCAGGGGCCATAAAGGACCTCATGGCAACACCCTTAATCTGTTTGTAAAATAAACCCCTAAAACAAAAATAATTTTCTGTTAGTGCTAGGGAGGCCAATTGCAGCAAATAAAAAGTGGGTGTACAAACTGACCTTGTCCTTTCTAAAGGAACATTGGTTAAGATAATCAAGGCCGCTTTCTGTGGAACATTTATATACAGTGAAACAATATCCATGGTAACTAGCAGGGGCGGCCCAAGGGGGGTGCGGGGCCATGTGCGGAGACTCGGTGTGGGGCCTCATTTGCATAAGGGACCTCATTTGCATACATATTTGCATAATGTTACCATACACTAACTTTTAGTAAACATGCCTCTTAATGAGTGTATGGATAAAGAAAGACTAAAAGATTTCTACATTACTATAATCCAGTGCCAACCGCCAGACACATTAGGAACTACTACAAACACTGCCCATTTAGAACCCATAGCAAACCCGCCGTATCCTAACAGCACTACCAGGACTCACAAAGCACCATACCCTACCTATCAAAAGGAAACACTGCAAATATTAAACCAATACATTTCAGAGAATAACAATACATGACCTACTGGGGAAAGAGAACAAGTGTCAATGTCAAATAGGAATTATATAAACAGAATACCTCAGCTCTGTTACACATGAACAGAACATAGACCATCACCAAACAAGGAATCACAATTTAGAAACAGGACGACAATAATTAAACTGGGAATTCCAAAAGCCAAACTTGGAATGTACAATACTGTAGAATTAAAACTATACATTAATTTGCTCTTGTACTAAACAAAGCGCAGACATTAATGATGCACATTTACCAGAGCTGACATATTCCAATTAATAAATTCAAAATAAAGAGATATTTTTCTACCTTTTGTGCATTTTTTTAAGCTGCAATTGTTCCAGCCACTTTCTTCTGGTTTCTTCGTGTCTTCTGCTAACTCTCCATCATCTGCTGTCCATTTGTCCTTTCTTCTCTCGTCTAGTTTTTTTCCATTCTCTCTCTACATCTGCTTTAATATACTAATCTTTCTCCTTTTGCTCTTTCCTCATTCCTATTTCATCCATTCAAATTTTACCCCTCCATCCTCAATCCCCACTTACTCTCCCTATATCCGGCCAATTGTAGATTTGTCTTCCCTCCCACACAAAATATTTTTTCCCTCTCCACTTCACTCTCCCAACTCCATCCCATTCTAATCCTCCCCCAACATCAGCTCCATTCTAGTTCCAGCCCCACCCAGCATCCGCTCCCTTCTAGTCCCTGCATCAGCCCATTTCCAGTCCTAGCCACCCATAAGCCCATTTCCAATCCTATCCTAGCCCCACCATCAGCCCATTTCCAGTCCTAGCTCCCCCATCCATTTCCAGTCCTATCCAAGTCCCTCCATCAGCTCATTTCCAATCCCAGCCCCCCCTCATTCCCTTTCTAGTCATTTCCTCGCCCCACCAGCAGCCCAGGTCACATCCTAGCTCCCTGCCACTCCGCCCAATTCCAATCCAAGCCCCCCATGACCCTACGTCCAGTTCTAGTCCCTCCATGAGTCCATTTCAATCCAAGCACCCACAACAGCCCATTTCCAATCTTAGCACCCCCCAACAGCTCATTTCCAGTCCTATTCTAGCCCTCCATCAGCCCATTTCCTGTCCTAGCCCCCCCCCCACTCAGCCCATTTCCAGTCCTAGCTCCCTCCCCTCACAGCCCATTTCCATTTCAAGCCCCCTCCCCATCATCTATTTGCAGTTCAAGCCCCCCTTCTACTCAGCCCATTTCCATTCCAAGCCCCTGTCCCCATCAGCTATTTGCAGTTCAATCCCTCCTTCCTCTTAGCCCATTTCCAGTCCTAGCAACCCCCCGCAAGCCCATTTCCAGTCTTAGCCCCCCCACAGCCCATTACTAGTCCTAACCCCCCATCAGCCCATTTCCAGTCCTAGCCCCCCCCATAGCCCATTACTAGTCCTAACCCCCCATCAGCCCATTTCCAGTCTTAGCCCCCCCATAGCCCATTATGTCCTAACCTCCCCATCACCCATTTCCAGTCCTAACCCCCCATCAGCCCATTTCCAATCTTAGCCCCCCCATAGCCCATTACCAGTTTTAACCCCCCATCAGTCCATTTCCAGTCCTAGCCCCCCATAAACCCATTACCAGTCCTAAACCTCCCCATCAGCCCACTTCCAGTCTTAGCCCCCCCATAGCCCATTACTAGTACTAACCCCCACCAGCCCACTTCCAGTCTTAGCGCCCCCCCCCCATAGCCCATTACTAGTCCTAAATCCTCCATCAGCCCACTTCCAGTCTTAGCCCCCCATAGCCCATTACTAGTCCTAACCCCCCCCATCAGCCCACTTCCAGTCTTAGCCCCCCGCCATAGCCCATTACCAGTCCTAACCCCTCCCTCCATCATCCCAAGTAGATTAAAACAAAACCCCGGCTGCTGTTGCCATTTCTGCCGTGGCAGAGGCAGAATCAAGCATTCCGCCGTGGGCCCCCTCCCCCCTGCCCAGAAAAGCCTCCCTGGAGCATCAGCTAGCTCCGGAGTCCCAAAGCGCGGGCTTCTTTCAGAGCCGCGAAGAGAGAGCTTCTCTGACCTCTCGCGGCTCTGTTAAGCCCGCCGAGGGTGATGGGAAATCCCATCAGCCCCGGCGGGATTAACAGAGCTGCGAGAAAGGGAAACTCTCGCGGCTCTGAAAGCCCACGCTTTGGGACTCCGGAGCTAGCTGATGCTGCAGGGAGGCTTTTCCGGGCAGGGGGGAGGAGGGCCCCGCGGTGGAACGCTTGATTCTTCCGCTGCCACGGCAGAAGTGGCAGCAGCAGCCGGGTTTTTTTTTTATCTACTTGGGATGATGGAGAATGTTTTTTTGTGCGGGGCCCCCTGAAACGCGGGGCCTGTGCAAAAAACATTCTTGCTCAATGGACGGGCCGGCCCTGGTAACTAGGATAAGCTGATCGTGGTATCTGGTGAAGTTCAAAATATGAATCATGTGTGATGAATCTCTGATATACGATGGTGCCTTGGCCACAAAAGGCCTAAGGAAAACATCTAAAAACTTCAAGATCGGTTCAAACAAAGATCCAATTGCAGATATTATTGGATGTCCAGGAGGGTCCACCAATGGCTTGTGTATCTTCGGTAAGAAATGGAAATCACCAGATGAGTCATGGTTAAAATATCAAATTCCTTCGGTGTCAAATAACCCACATCTCATCCAATTATCAATAGATTGTCAAGATTATTCTTAAGGGGTATAGTGGGGTCTCCATCCTGCCTTTCATAAAAATCGTCACTTAGTTGATGCTCAGCCTCCCTTATGTAATCATGCCTGTTCTGAATAACGAGTGTACCCCCTTTATCCACAGGTTTGATAATAATATCAGGATTGTCTCTCAATACCATCAGAGCCTCTCTTCCAAACCTTTGTAATATTAAAATAAGTGTGTGATTTTCTCAAATACAGTTCTTCTACATGTTTAAGGACCACCTTTTCAAAAGTATCAATAGAGGGATTGGAGGCACCTGGGGGGGCACCCAAGTGGAGCATTTCTTAATAACTGAGGAGTCCTCCAGTGTCGACTGTGAGAAAAAGTCCTTAATCCTTAACTTCCTAAAAAACATATATAGTTCTACATGGGTGGTGAAGAGGTTGTATCTGGTTGTAGAGATGAAAGAGGGGCCCTTAAGCACACATAATTCAACCTCCTTCAATGTATATTCAGAAAGGTTGATAAAGTTATCTCCTAATCCCAGAAGGAGGTCCTTCTGTAAGGTCCCTCTTTCCCTTTCCCGACCACTTTGTGGATAAAAGGGCTTGTGATAATCCCTGGTTTTGCGCTGGTTCTGCCTGTCCTTCCAGAGTGATCCATAGAAAAACCTTGGCTGGGCAGAACTTGTCCTGAGGGGAACAAATATGCTGATCTTTCTAGGGGATATTCCAGTTGGCTGTGGGTTTATTCATATTGTTATATTTTACTTATTTATCTGTATATGATTTCTTTTTTCATATTGTTTTAATTTTATACTGTAGTTGTATTGTTTTATTCATGTATGATTTTACTTCTTATCTTTCAAGGTTCCCCCTGAGGAAGGCCACATGCTGAAACAGGCTGTGTAGGGGTACTTTATCAATAAAAGGACTTTTTGCTTTCACACCTCACTCTCTTCTGCCTTGTCTAGGTCTGTGCTTTGCCCTTGCTATTCAGCTAGCTCCCATCTCCCATTAGCACCCTATTGTTTCATTATGTTAGTCCTGCTCCTGCCCTTCATATTTCTTAACACTAGTGTATGAAACGTGTGGTTGGCATGCAAGAGCATGGCGTGTGCAGCTAGCACCTGGCCAGAGCAGGTGTTTAGCTGCCCTCCTGCTAGAGGAGCAATTTCACATCTAGCATGCAAGAACCGCATCTGCCCCTGATGTGCGCTGTGTCTCCACCCGTCTCTGCCTTCACCCCACCTACTCACATGTCGCTCTGTTAGTTTGGGATTTTTAGCACAGTGGCATTTGCCCCGCACGCTCCTTGCTGCCATGTGGATGAAATGCACGCCAACCATGCAGGGAGCGCACTTTAGTAAACATGCCCCTAAGTTTGTACCCGAGACAGTGGAGTTAGTGACTTGCCTAAGGCCATGAGGAGTACCAGTGGGATTTGAAACCTGTTCTTTCTGGCCCCAGGCTGCTGGGATTAGAAACCACTAGGCTACTTCTCCACTCCAAGAGTTCTGGACAGCTTTCCCCTCAGAATAAAGTTTACCAGCTATGGGGCATGTTTTCTAAAGTTTCATGTGTAGTGTAGAGCAAATGCATGGTTAGCATGTGAATATACCACAGAGGGGGTGTAGTGGCCAAAGTACCAGGAGGGGGGGGGGTGCAGTTGGGGTAGGATGTATGGCCATGCTAGGTGCATCTCTAGTGCGATAGTAGGGTATGTATGCCCATAGTGCATGCGCACTGTGAAGGCGCTTGCTACAAGCACATTGCTTACTAGATCTAGTTTGCTCAAACAAGTGATAATTGCGTAAACCTGCTACTAGTGTTACTGTTGTATGATCAGATGTTATCAGCTTAACCTCCTATTTACAATTACCTCTGAGATATGTTGTATAATCTACGAACCAGCCAGTCCCAGTTAGCTTTGACTCAATATACCTGTGTAATCTGCAGTTAGCCAATATCAACAGTTATCTGTTAAGCTGCAGTCTCTACTACCCGTGTAATCTGCAACTGAAGCAAAACTATCATAACCAGGCAGCTTAGCTGACCCACCACCGCCAACCAACATCCCAGCCCAAATCCACACCTCAACATAGATCACAAAATGGCCCTATCCTGCACCATCTCAATTGCCCTCTACCTCCTTGCTACAGGACTAGGCAATGTCACTGGCCTATATACTAACAACAATCACATACCAACTATCCACAGTTATAGAAAGAGGTGGCCAGATGCCCCATTCTATGAATCACTAGAAACCACTCAAAACACACCACCACCACCTCCTGCATGTATCAATACAGCATAGTAAAAAGAAAAAAACAGTGACTCCCACGTCTCTTGAAATGTGCCCTTGTAAATGCCCGATCGGTACGTAAAAAATGGCCAATCATCTCAGATACGATAACACTACACAACCTTGACCTGCTACTGATCACCGAGACATGGCTTTCCTGTGATGACAACGTGATACTCAACCAGCTCCTGCCGCTAACTTCTCTGTCCATACATGTCACAGATCAGGCAAAAGGGGTGGCGGTGTCCTCGCCATCACCAGATCTGACCTTCATTTCAACATAAAAGATGCATCCAGCTCGCCGCTCCTAGACTCAATCTCGATAGCGAATAAGTGTTCCTCCATCAATCTACTTTACAGAGCTCCATCATCCGATCCAGATGCACTAACAACGATAATCGACACGGCCGCAAACTCCCAGAGCCCACATACAACAAGCTGGGTACTAGGAGATTTCAACCTCCCCTCCCTGCAAGACACTCACTCAAAGGCGTTTCTCGAAGCCCTGAAGGATCTAGGATATAGCCAATTAATCAAGGATCCTACCCACACAAAAGGAGGCATGCTTGATCTAATATTCACTACAGACCCAAACCAGCAGAGGAACAACCATCCCTGAACTATCTATTACCGCTGTCCCATGGTCTGATCACTCATTAATCCTATTCCAAATTCCTCAACCAAGCCAAGGCCAAAAGGTAGATAACTCAACAATTGGTCAATCCAACAATCCGCCAAGAAGATTCCAACCATTCAACAAAGAACTTATCCTGGAATCAACAATCCCACTAATAACCTCAACAGCACACAACCCAGACGATCTAGTCTCCAACTGGAATGAGATACTCAGCTCAATAGCTGTTCGCCCAGCAATAAACAGACCTCAAGGGAAACGACACACAGCAACATGGTACTCTACTGAGCTGAAAGCCTCACTCGCGACACTAAGAAAACTTGAGAGACGATGGCGCCGCTCACACTCAGAAGTAGACCAAAGTGCATACAACCTACAGCTCACAGCGCACCGTACCGCAGTAACTGAAACCATGAAATGTTACCACGCTGACACCTTAAAGAGATCCCTCAACAAACCTCGTGACCTGTTTGCCCTTGTTAAGCGACTTACAACAGAACCTGCATCAGAACAAGCAAATGGAATCCATCCTCAAATATATGCAGACTATCTACAAACCAAAACTATGTCAGATAAACAACAACTCTGCGTCCAATACTATCCTTCAGCCTTACAACCAAACATCACTCACTACCTTCATGACCCCATCCAAACAATGCATCGAAAACACCATAGCAGCTATCAACACGACTACAGCACAATCTGATCCATGCCCAGCATTCTGGATCAAAGAACTACGAACAGACCTCAGTCCCATCATAGCCAGACTCATGCAACAATCGTTCACAACAGGTGATTTCCCACGCACCCTCAAACACACATCAATAAGACCTCTACTAAAAAACAACAAACTCGACCAACAGAAACCGGAATCCTACAGACTATAGCAAGCATACCGATGCTAGCAAAAATAATGGAAAAGGAAGTTCAGAGACAAATACAAGACCACATTGACTCCAATGCACCACTGGATCCATGCCAACATGGATTCAGAGAAGCACACGGGGTTGAGACCCTTCTTACCACACTCTTCAGCAGCATAATATCAGGCATCAACAATACCCGCCAAGGCTTTGTCCTTGTCTTCCTTGACATCGCGGCGGCGTTTGATTCCGTGAACCATGAACGCCTCTTAGAACGCCTCAAAGAAAAAGGAATCTCCGGTAAAGCGCTCGAGTGGTGCAGGTCCTACCTCTCTGACAGATGGCAGCAGGTTCGATCCAAAGACACATCTTCAGAACCATTCCACCAAAGCCAAGGTGTCCCACAAGGATCCTCCCTCTCTGCCTTGCTGTTCAATATATACATGCAACCTCTCTGCAACCTTATCCGGTCCTTCAACGTGAACTGCATGATATACGCAGATGACGTGCTATTATACATGCCTTTTGCAACAGAAAACCCAGACCTCTCACCAATAACATGCTGCATAAATGAAATATCCAACTGGCTACAATCCCAAAACCTCCGGATTCAACACAAAAAGACGGAGGTTCATGTTCATTACAAGAAATCGTATCTTCACTGCGCCTACAGTACTAACGGTTAAGGTTGCTGACCTCCATATAAAATCCGCGATCAGATACCTTGGCGTCACACTAGACCAGAACCTAAATATGCAGGCCGCATATAAGTAACACTGTAAGGGCAGTATACCATAAAATCAGATCCCTCAGATACCTACGATCGCTGCTGCAGCCTGACGATTTCAGGACCATCTTTCAAGCACTAATAATTCCGCATTTCGATTATGCGAATGCAATACTGCAAGGACCTCCCCCAAAACCACTCTGAACCCACTGCAAATGGCAATGAAACACCGCAGCAAGAGTACTACACGGAGCATCCAGGAAAGACCATGTCACACCCATTATGAAACAGCTCCACGGCTCCCGATTCAAGGTAGGATTACATTCAAGACTGTGCTACTCACCTTCAAAGCCACCAACGGTCTCTCGTAAACATCTCTATCAGAGATTGTCCAGATGACACCCCACAATAGGGACAGAAGGTCAGTAGCACAAAACACCTTGGATAGTCCCAAGATCAATGACTCAATGCACCAAGTCAACATCCAGCAGGGCATTCAAACTTTATGCACCAATGATCTGGAACAGCCTCCCTCACAACATCCGAACAATCCCAGACATATTCCAATTCAGGAAGGCTGTGAAACACTACCTCTTCCTCTACATTACCCGGAAACCAATGAAAACCTCAGCACCAATTACCGAGACCTCACAAATCTCCTCTGTCTGAAAACCATAAGAACACATTACCAGACTGTAAATTGTATATATTGTTATTGTATATAGTAACCCTGTTAGCAAAGTATTTCTCCTGTTAATATGTAATCACAAAGTAATATTTTAAATCTGTATGTTCGTTGTTTATTGTAAACCGCACTGATGCTGAATAGCGCGGTATAAAAGAGACTTTAAATAAATAAAAATAAATAAAATAAATTGCTATTGCACATTATTAATGCTATTTTATGGATGGCAGTAAGCCATGAAACCCCTGCAGAGATATCAGACAGCAGTACCTTGGCCCCTGTCCCAATAAGAGGGCACCTAGTTTGTGGTCAGTGAAGGATAAAGAAGGCTGACCTGGGAATAGTCATGCCCTGTTGCACAGCTCAGAGCAATGGAGCAAAGTACAAGAGAGCAGGGCATGCAAATCAGGGGCGCAAGCACACTTGCATAGATACTGTGCCGTGGTGTTTTCTGGGGGAGATAGGGTACAAATGCAGCATCTGAATGAGCTAGGGGCCCTTTAAAGGTGCAGGAAGGGTGTCAACAGTAACCACCATGAGCTCCCCTGAGGTTCCATGGTGCCTGATTACCTAGGCTGCAGGGGCAGAGTACTAGAGGATCTAGTTTGGGATGCTTTTTTTCTCCTATGTTAGTATTGGTCTCTTGTTTGTGAGGGGTGCTATGGGCTTGCTTTTTTTAAAATATCTACCTCTTCCTTTTTAATTTTTTTATTTCGGGGGGGGGGGGGGAGCAGAAGAGAAGGGTTGATGGACTTTATATGCAAGCCTAATACAGCAAATCTTCATATGGGAAATGTAAGACTAAGGGACCTTATTACCTCAACATGTGGTCTGTGGTGCCCATATACATCCCTATGTGCTCTAGCTTTTCTCAATAGCACAAATACTGTACTAATGTGCAGAGGAAGAAAGCCCAATCCCCTCCCACCCTAGAGATGTGGTAACCTTTTGTTGCATTCTAGTGCAGCTATATATGTCTTTATCATGGCCATGTACCTGCTTGTACCACAGCTGTTAAGCCCACTCTATGGTATAGTCACACTCTATCTTGCATTTGCCTCATGCTACTTGAGGCACTTTAGTAAAGATACTCCTAAGTCTCTAAGGAAGCTCAAATGACTCTGTTACAAACAACCTGAACATTTTTAAGGTCACCATTGCTTGATGCCCCTGAAGGGTAGTTACTAATGTGTGTTAAGGGATTAACACATAACTTTTGCCATTTAACATGCATGAAATGGCAAAATCATGTATTATTTGCTCTTAATACACATTAGTTTGCTGCAATGTGAGAAAAATAACAATGAGATGCAAGCACCTAATTATAGAAATTTAATAACACAAATTGCAGTTAATGTCGTAATCTGTGTTATTTGTATAAAATAAGCAGCTTTGAGCTAGCATTATTTTATTTCCCCAGGACTATCAGGCCAAAGTGTACTTCGAGGTTGCTTTAGGTTCCTGATCCTTTACCCTCCTGTATATCTCCTGTGTGTTAAAACTATCTCTTGTTCCCAGTTTGTTGTGCTTCTCTCACATAGGGACATGTTTAATAAAGCGTGGTAGTCAAGAGTGTGCGGTTTAGCATGGAGCTAACATACCTATTGGCCACGCTTTAACCGGGGCAGCAAGGCCAAAGGTGACCATGCTAAAAACATTGCGTTACTCAAAACAGCATGGCAATAGATGGGTTTAACGCTGGGATGGGGTGGACAGTGGGCAGCACATCCACCCTAATTGTGCACTAGTGGCACAAAAATACAGCTAGCATAGATGCAACTACTACCAGCCTCAGACCAGTTGGTAGTTGCACCCACCTTGCTAGCATGCTGCAGATACACAGTTTGGAGGTGAGTCATACCTGATATGAAGGGCAGAAACATGGCAAATGCATAGAACTAAAAAAAGGGCAGATAGGCAACTGCCTAGGCCACCTATTTGGAGGGGCTGCATGGAGCATCTGCCATGACAATGGACCACAATAGCCTTACAGCCACTAAACTAGGGCTGGCAGATCAGGAGTGACCCTGCTGGGACCATGAGCAAACATCTACATAAATATCAACGGCTGGGCATCAAAATGGCAGATGAAATTTAATGTGGACAAGTGCAAGGTTATGCACCTAGGGAAGAACAACCCAAACTATGGTTACACGATGCAAGGTTCCACATTAGGAACCACCACCCAGGAAAAAGATTTAGGCGTCATTGTGGATTACATGTTAAAACCCTCGGCCCAGTGTGCAGCGGCGGCCAAGAGAGCAAATAGAATGCTAGGTATGATAAGGAAAGGAATGGAAAATAAAACAAAAGATATTATAATGCCTCTATATCGTTCCATGGTGAGACCACACCTTGAATATTGTGTGCAATTCTGGTCGCTGTATCTTAAAAAGGATATAGCGATTTTAGAAAAGGTTCAGAGAAGAGCCACCAAAATGGTAAAGGGGATGGAAGGATACTCCTATGAAGAAAGGCTAAAAAGGTTAGGCTCTTTAACCTGGAAAAGAGACGGCTGAGGGGAGATATGATAGAAGTCTATAAATTAATGAATGGAGTGGAACGGGTAAACGTAGATCGATTGTTTTACCTTATCAGAATATAGAAAGACTAGGTGACATGCAATGAAGCTACAGGGTAAACTATTTAAGACTAATAAAAGAAAATATTTTTTCACTCAACGTGTAATCAAACTCTGGAATTTGTTACCGGAGGATGTAGTAAAGGCTGTTAGTGTAGCTGGGTTTAAAAAAGGTTTGGACAAGTTCCTGGAGGAAAGGTCCATAAACCATTATTAAGAAGGAACCCAGGATATCAATGCTTGAACCAATACAAGCATTGTGGAACCTGTGTCCCTTGGGGAAACTGCTAGGTACATATGACCTATATTGGCCACTGTTGGAAACAGAATACTGGGCTTGATGGACCTTGGTCTGACCCAGTATGGCATATCTTATGTTCTTATGCTGTCTTGACTGCATATGCACTGGATAGATGTTAGAGGGCTGGTGGTGTTTTATGTTGTGGTGATTTTGGAAAATAGTGCCTTTGCTCTATTTTTAGCCAGTACTGGCCACATAGCCAGGAATGGAACCAGCAAAGTACAGCCGGGGGTGGGGCGTGAAATGAGTTGTAGAAAACCACTGTCAAAATGATGATGTTGTACCAATAAGTGCTGTCAGACCCTATACACTTCTACATGGAGGGGCCATGTAGCAGTAAATATGTGTACTTAGGGGCCTATGTCGGTGTCATGGACCTTGTTCTTGCGGTCACCCTGAACAAAAGGACATATCTTTGGTTTGCTGGCTCTGAGAAATTTCATAATGTTTGTATCTCCGAGTATGGGTTTGCTTTGTGGAAACTTACTGATTAGTAGTCGTCATCCCCATCTCTGCCGTTTACTTAGGGTAGGGGTGAGCTAAGATGGGGAGCTCTGGTGGTTTCCCAGAGTCCAATTGTTCCATGACAACTGGGGTATTTGGTTTATGGGCTATAGGGACTGCCCCTAGAGCTCTTCCCATGGGAGAGTGTATCAGCATGTTATAAGGACTGATTTCTTTCTTCCCACCTCCCCCCAGGCAGATAGACTAGGAGGGCTGTGTTGGCCATCTAGGTCCCCCATATAGTGGTGCTAGCTGGCAGAGTGCCCCCTTTAAAATATCTGCTTGATGACTGTGTAGGGTTGCCAACTGGCTCCAGATGCGCTTGACAGGTTCGATCCAGTCCTGGGTTTACCTCATTGCATGCAGGGATATTTAGTTCTGATTTCTCCATTGCACTCCTTAAGAAAGGGAAAACTACAAGTCACTGTATGCGATGGGGTAAACCCAGGACTGGATCAAGCCTGTGGGTGCATCTGGAGCCAGTTGGCAACCATATGACTGTGATGGAACTGCTAATCAGCACCATCACCCCTACTTCCACCTGTGAACACACTTCTCAGTGGCCAAAGCACTGTCCTAGCCATGCCAATAGGAATGTCAGAGAGGGGATATCCCACACCAAAGGCCTTATATACTGCTCACTGCAGCCTGCATGAACAAGCACCTTGGGCGATTCGGGGTGAGAGGTGAACAAACATCCTTTCTCCATTTATTAAATCAAATGCAATTATGCTATGATCACTATTGCCAAGTGGCCCCAATATTCTTTATCTTATTTCTTGTACCAGATCCTGTGTTCCAAAATAGCTTCCCCTCTTGTCAGTTCATGAACCAGCTGCTCCAAGAAGCAGTGATTTATTTCATTTAGAAACTTTGGGTCCGATTTTGATTTAGGCAGGCTATGCATCGCGTCGGTGCATAACATGCCCGCCGACCCCCTTAACCTGGATTTTCACTTCCATGGTGACAGAAGTGAAAATCCAGATTATGTTGGATGTGCCGGCATCCACCAAAGCTAAGCAGGTGGCAGCAATTTTCAATGCTACATGTTTAGCCCTCTGCACCTTAAAGATAGGCAAAGTTTTTCCTCGCCAATCTTTAAGGCACAGGGGCCTAGCGGGTAGCATCGAAAATCACTGCTACCCACTTAGCCCTTTCCTCCACCCCTGGAATGCCCCCAACACGCCCCGATGCAAACCACATAGCATCTGGGCGCGTTAGGGGACTTATCCGGGATTTTCGAAAGGCACTACCCATGTAGGCACTACCCTTGTAAATGCCTTCAAAAATGCTGCTCTTTATTTCCTTAGCATGTCATGCTGTGACATTGGTTGATTTCAATTACCCTGGTATCGATTGAGTCAATCTCCAGAAACAAGCAGGAATGCAATCTTCACATATGGGTGACCGGATACCGAAAGAGCCCGCATCGGAAGCTCCCCAGCTACCAATAGGAAAGCCTTTGGGAGCACTCCACTGCACCTGCGCTACTGCCTTCCTGCTCTCCCAACTTCCTCTCCTCAGTTCTTCTTTTTCCCATGGAGCTAACGGGTCATAACCCTCTTACCGGAGAAAGAACTTCAAAACGTTTCTTAAAACCACTCCTGCCTAACCGCACCAGTGTCGTCCCATACTGGTTTCCTTTTTCTTTTATTTTTTCTTTTCAAATTCCTTTTCTTTCTTTAAAAAAAAATCTTTACCTCAGGGCCTCATGCCTATAGAGCCTTGCCCACCATCTTTACAATGGAGAAACTCTCCAGTGGTTTAAAAAAATGCACCAAGCGCTCCAACACCATTTTGGTGACAGATAAACACGATTGATGTCTGAAATGCCTTGGACCCGACCATATGCCCTAAGACACTGCTCTCTCTGCAAACAGATGAGGGGTCTAGGGAACTGGGCCAAAAGGTTTGGAGAGCTCTTTCCATCGGGCTTGATGTAGTTGGCCTCTACTTTCTCTAGGGCATCCTCATGTTCACATGGCTCCAAGCATTTGAAAGAGTCGAGACACTCGGAGAAGACCAAAAAGCCACGTCTCCTTCAAAACCTCCAAAAAACAAGGTAAAGCTCCGAGAGTCCTTGGAGAAGTTGAAGAATCTAAAAGAAAGGTCCAAAGATTCCTTGGGCAAGTCTCGGGAATCGAGGGAGAGATCCTGCTCTAAGCACCGGGACTCATCCAGGACTTCTTCTGACTCTGGACATTGGCCTAGGCATCCCCAGCGGGAAGACTTGTCCTCCAAAGCCTTAATGGGGAATTGGGAGGCACCCGAGGCCTCTGCTAACAGAGAAACCCTGATGCCTTGCTCTGGTGCAATGACGCCCAGCCCCCTTCTTTCATTGGACCAGACACAGGCAACCTCCTTGGATCAGCGGATGCTGCCCTTGGAGAGGACTTAACGGCCTTCCTCACAGCTTCAGTTAATCTTGTACTGACAACTGCGGGACTCAAACAGAGAACATCGATTTCAATGACTCCATCGACTCCGGTTCAGGTTTTGGTGTCGGTAGTGCCTTCAGCACCGATGCACTCCCCACTGAGAACTGAAGCCTCGGTACCGACCCCAGCATTGGTATCAGTAACAGATAACCCGTGGACTACCCCGGTGTAGACCCCGAAGACATTACTGAACATTGACACCATTCATGCTGCCATCAGCTTTGTCGATATTCGTTGATGTCGGATTCAAACTCCTCTGATTCCGACCACCGTTCTTTCGATCCACAGATCTCCATGACATCACCACGGAATCCTTGCCTCCGTCCATCAGTACTCGGCGTAAATCCCCTCCTGAAGACATGTCATTTCAGGAGTTCATCCAAGACATGGCAGCCGGCCTATCAATTCCAGCAGCATCGGAACCGAAAGCAGAGGATCTGGAAATACTCCAGTATCCTACAGCCCCAAAGGAGGCCGCAATCCTCCTGATACATTGGATCCTCCATAATTTTATGCCCAGGATGTGGGAAACCCCTCTCACAGTTTCTCCAATCAGCCGCAGACTAGACATCATGTACAGGGTACCGGAGTGTCCTGGATTCCAGAAGCCACAGCTTCCACACCACTCCATGGTGGTTGAATCGGTGATGCATCGCATCAAAAGTGGCAAGAACCATGCCTCGATTCCTCCATGAAGGGAATCCAGAAATCTTGATTCCTTTACCCGCCATTCCTTCCAGTCATCCATGCTAGCCACCAGGATTAATTCTTACATCCTCTATATGGGGATATTCCTCAAGGAACTCATCAAAGACTGGGAAGGTTTCCTTCCAGAGGAAAAGAAACCTGCCTTCCAGGCTGTTTTGGCACATAGCCAAAAAAGTCTCAAAGTTTGTAAATAGAACAACATTCAATGCCTTTGAGTCAACCAGTAGGGCCTCTTCCATTGTCATCAGTGCAAGGCGGTTAGCTTAGCTCCAGACTTCGGACCTGGAACAATGGGTTCAGGATAAACTGGGCAATATCCCTTGCACTGGGGAGAACCTTTTCAGAAAGAACTGGAGGGAGAAAGCTGGAGAGCTTGAAACAGATGATACAACCCTGAAGAGGCTTTCTAGAAAAACTGCTGACCATACCAAGAAAAAGGCAGCAGCTAAAAAAACCTTCTACCCTAAAAACCGGCTTATCAGACCCAAACAGAAACAACAGGGTCCTAAGCAGGCAAAAAAGCCCAGATTAGCCAAGCCACAAAGAGCCACCCAAGCACCGGCAACACCAAGTTTTTGACTCTCACATAGGGAACACAGCAAGTCTTCTGCATATTCAGGAATCCACCACTATACCAGGGAGACTTTGCCATTTTGCACATCGATGGCATTCCGTCACCACAGAGCAATGGACTCTCTCCATAGTTCAAAAAGGTTACCAACTAAATTTTTGGGAACTTCCCTCTCACCACTTCAGGGGAGATTTTCCCACTCAACCTCCCCTGGAATCCCTGCTCAACAGTAAGTCAACAATCTTCTTACCCAAGGAGCCATAGAAGCAGTTCCCCCAAACCAACTGCTAAAAGGTTTCTACTTGTAAAAGAGAAAGTCAAGATGATCTCTCTGGGAACCCTCCTTCCCTACCTACAGGAACACAACTGGCTTTGTTCCCTAGACCTCAAAGAGGCCTACATTCACATTCTCATTTATCCAGACTACAGACAGTACCTCCATTTCACCTGCCAGGGCACCCATTACCAATATAGGATCCTTCTCTTCGGTCTTGCATTTGCACCAAGGGTCTTCACAAAGTGCATGGCTGTGGTGGCAGCATATATTTGAAACAACAAAGTCTTTGTCTTCCCTTGTTTAGACAACTGGCTAATAAAGGCAGACTATCCTGGAGAATTCTGCTCATCTCGTCAATGAACTCTTGCACTATTGCAGCATCTGGGATTTGTAATAAACTTCCCAAAATCTCACCTTGTTCCAACCCAACATTTGGAGTTCATAAGAGCCGTACTGGACACCCAACAGTCCAGCACCTTTCTTCCTGTGGACTGCATGAGCAAGCCACAGCTCGAGACTTCCTCTGCCTCTTGGGTCACATGGTGTCTACAGTACATATAGTACCTTAATGTGAGACTCCACATGCGACTAATACAATGGACCCTCTCAACCCAGTGGACCCAGGCCACAGGGAATCTACAGGATATCATACAAGTAACATGCCCTCTGGCCAAATCTCTTTTATGGTGGTGCACCCCAACAAATCTTCTCGAAGGGTCACCTTTTCGGATGCCCCAACCACAACAAACCCTGACTACGGATGCATCCAAGCTCGGTTTAGGGAGCCCATCTAGATTCCATTTCCACACAAGGACTGTGGACAGCCCAGGAATCAACCCAACAAATATACATCCTCGAGCTTTGAGCAGTCACAAATGCCCTCCGCGTTTTCCAGCACCACCACTCCAACAGTCAGATACTAGTCAGGACAGACAATCAGGTGATAATGTTTTACATAAACAAACAAGGGAGGACAGGCTCCCTTCCTCTCTGCCAGGAAGCCTGCCACCTATGTAACTTTGCCATTCTCCACCACATGCATCTTCATGCACTTTATATTCCAGAAGAGTCCAATCACTTATGGACAAACTAAGTCGGATCTTGCAGCCTCACGAGTGGGCCTTAGATCTCATTGCCACTCCATAGAATTCTCAGCTACCACAGTTCTGCTCCAGGATGCCATCCAAACTCAGTTTGGCATCCAATGCCTTCTTGATACACTGAAGTCGGGGACTACTTTACACATTTCCTCCCATTTCCCTAATTCCGAAGACCCTCCTCAAACTCCAAGCAGACAAAGGCTCTATGATCCTCATAGCCTCTCGCTGGCCCCATCAGCCTTGGTTTCCCTCCTACTTCAGCTGACACAGACTCCTCCGATTCCTTTGGGATCCAAGCCGGGTCTTCTGTCTCAGGACAATGGAATACTCCTCCATCCAGTCTGCAGTCTCTCCACCTGACTGTATGGATGCTGAGAACATGATCTTTCAACATCCGTGAAAGATATCCTCCTTTCTTCCAGAAAGCCTTCCACCAGGAAGACGTACTCTTTCAAATGGCATAGATAAGCATCATGGTGCTCTCAAAATAATCAAAATCCCTTTGAAATATCAGTGCCCAAGCTTCTTCAATACTTTTTGCATTTATCCTCTTTAGGCTCAAAACAAATTCAGTATGGGTGCACCTCAGTGCTATTTCGGCTTTTCATAAACCTGTGGATGGTCAACCCATCTCTACACTACCTTTAGTGGCACGTTTCATGAGGGGTCTCCTCCTCACCAAGCCATCCCATCAACCACCCCCAGTAGCATGAGATTTTCAATGTGATATTAGCTCAACTCCTCAAGCCTCCGTTTGAGCTCCTAGCAACCACATACCTAAGGTATTTAGCTTGGAAAGTTTTATTCCTCATCGCCCTGACCTCAGCCAGGTGCATCAGGGAGCTGCAGGCCTTAGTGGCACATCCACTGAATACTAGATTTCATCATGACAACGTCATCTTTCACACACATCCCCACTTTTTGCCAAAAGTGGCGTCACCTTTCCATATTAATCAGTCAGTAATCCTTCTGGTCTTCTTCCCAAGACTTCACGCCTCTTGTGCAGAGGCAACCCTGCACACACGACTGCAAGAGGGCTCTAGCCTTCTATCTCCAAAAGACGCAGGGATATTTATTTATTTAGACAGATTTGTATACCACCTTATCCTTAAATCAAAGTGGTCACATCACAATTGGAGGGTTACATTTAACATGAGGGTATTTAACAACATTTAGATATCACAATTGGAGGGTTACATTTAACGTGAGGGTACCTAATGTGGAGGGTACCTAACACATTATACAATATTAGAAAAACCTCTCAATTATTTGTGTCCTTTGATCCTAATCACCTGGGTCTTCCCGTAACAAAACACATGCTCTCCAGATGGATAGCAGATTATATATATTCACTTACAACAAAGCATAACTTACCTCACGGGTCATGTCACTGAACATAATGTCTGAGCCATGGCAACATTGGTGGCCAACCTACATTCAGTAGCCATCGATGAGATTTGCCGAGCTGCAACATGGTCCTCTATCCATACCTTTGCTGCCCACTAATACTTGGACCAAGGACTCTCACCCGGATGCAGCCTTTGGCCAGGCGGTCCTTCAACATCTCTTTGGAATATAGAAACAACTCCTACCCCATGCCCCACTTTCTTGCCAATCTTCTTGGCAGGGAAGTTTAGGTTCAGAAGACCTTGTACACTTTTCTGATCCGGGTCAACTTTTCAGAAATCTGGGAGCTAGGGGGTCCCATATGTGAAGTCTTCATTCCTGCTTGTTCCTGGAGATAGCACAGTTACTTACCTGTAACAGGTGAGCGCAGGGAACAGCAGGAATTAGTCTTCGCAACCTCTCCTCCTCCCCTTGTTTTTCACTCTTTCTGTTCAGCTACAAACTCAACTGAAGAGAGGGAGTTGGGAGAGCAGGAAGGCAGTAGCGCAGGCGCAGCGAAGTGCTCCCAAAGGCTTTCCTATTGCTAGCTGGAGAGCTTCCCACGCGGGCTCTATCGGTACCCAATGTCACCCATATCTAAAGACTAAATTCCTGCTGTTCCCAGAGATCACCTGTTACAGGTGAGTAACTATGCTTTATTACTGTGTTGTAACTTTTGTTTGCTTCCCTGATTTATTTTAGCATTTCATCATCCATCTGCTCATTCTGGCCAGGCAAATGGTAGTAATCCCCATTGCTATTGCCTTCCCCTTTTTACATGGAATTTCTATCCATAGAGAGTCTACAATGTATTTTGTTTCATGCAGAACTTTAATCCTGTGTGACTCAATCCCTCTCTAAAACAGAGCACACCCCTCCACCAATTTGATCTATCCTATCATTGCAATATAGCGTGTACCCAGGTATCAGAGTCCAAGGGTTGTCCCTCCTTCCACCAGGTCTCTGAGATGCCAATTATATCTAACCTTTCATTTAGTGCTATATATTCTAACTCTCCGATCTTATTTTTTTAGACTTCTAGTATTTGTATACAGGCATTTTGGAGATTGATTTTATTCATATTAATCTGGTTATCAGTTTGATAGGGGTAAGTTAGAATCTTTCAGCTCTGTCTGCTCTGTAAAGGGCATCTGGATTACTTTTATCTTTATTGGAACCTCTCTATCGCGATGCCCTAACTTCCCTCTTTTGCTAGTATCCTTCAAGGATACATCCTTCTGAACCATGTGCTCTTGGGCAACTGTCGGTTTTCCCCATTTATCTAGTTTAAAGGGGCTCTATCTCCTTTTTAAAGGTTAATGCCAGCAGCCTGGTTCTATCCCGGTTAAGGTGGAGCCCATCCTTTCAGAAAAGCCCCCTCTTTCTCCAGAATGCTGCTCAGTTACTAACAAATCCAAAACCCTCTTCCTTGCATCATTGTCTCATCCACTATACTGTATATACTCCCTTGTAAATAGCTCACGCTGTATATATTTCATCTGTTAATTAAACTACCCATGTAGACACCCACACAAACACTTCTATCCAACCACTGCATGCAGACACCCCCCCCATACACTTGAATCATTTGAAGTGAAAGCCGCCTTGATTTAGGATAAGGCGGGATACAAATACCTTAAATAAAATAAATAAATCCACACATTGAGACTCCGGAGCTCTGCCTGCCTTTTGGGTCCTGCGCATGGAATGGGAAGCATTTCATAGAATGCTACCCCAGAGGTTCTGGATTTCAACTTCCTACCTAAAAGCCTAAATTGGGCCTCCAAAGCCTCCCTCCCACACTTTCCTTGTCACTGGTATCACCAGGTACCAAGACAGCAGGCTCCTCCTCAGCACTATCTAAAACCTTGTTTAGATGGCGCATGAGGTCCACTACCTTCACACTAGGCAAGCATGTTACCAGGTGATCTTCACATCCACCAGCCACCCAGCTATCTATATGCCTAATGATTGAATTGTCAACTATAATGGCTGTCTTAACCCTTCCCTAATGGGCACATGTCCCTGGAGAAACCTCCTTGGCTCGAGAGGGTTTTACATCACCTGGAGAACAGGTCCTAGTTACAGTATCACTTCCTGCCACATCAGAGTGATGCTCTCCTTTCACATGACCACTTCCCTCCATGGCAACAGAGAGACTGCCAGACTGGAGGTGGGACTTCAGTACTACATCCATATAGATTTTGTCTATATAGCTCTCTATCTTCCTTAAGTCCTCCAAGTCTGCTACTCTAGCCTCTAGAGATCAGACTTATTTCCTGAGAGCAAAGAGCTCCTTGCACTTAGTGCACACATAAGATCCCCCCAGAGAAAATCGTACATGTGGCACTCAGTGCAAAAGACTGGATAAAAACCCCATCTCACCGCTGGACTGCTGTCTGCATCTTAATTTTAAGGTTTTGATAAGATATTTACATTGTTTACTTACTTAAAGCTATAATTGATGAGGATAACCAGCTACACCGAAAGTGAATTCGACTATCTCTGTCCCTGTAATGCCTGTAATAGCCTAGACATCTAAGATTATGCCTGGGGTGGGTGGGGGATGGGCAGGAGGGAAAGAAACCCTTAATAGAAGCTAACTTGTTAACACAGAGCCTTGACTGAGTCTTAGAGTTTGTTTTAAGTAAAAAGCAGACTTTCTAACACAGAGAGTTTGTTTTAAATGTGCACTATGATGTTCCTCCAGAGCTCTTCCTATTGGAGGGGACAGCTTTTCTCCCTCCCTGATACATGTCAGGATAGTATGGATTCCATATGTTAGAGATGCTGGCTGGGTTCCCAGACCATGTGCTTTTCTTTCACCTCCCTTCCTCCCCCAAACTATGTGTTTTTCCTTTCATCTCCCTTCCCTTGTTGTATTTTAGTAAATACACTCCTGTGGTCATTAGCCTGAGTATTGATTTGGGATATTTAGCCCCTGGGTATTAGCTGAGGATATGTATCCCAGAGTAATTAGTCTGGGATGTTTTACAATTAACCTATGGCTAAGTATCTTGTGATAATTATCCCGAGATATTGAGGCTAGAATATTACCTCAAAATATTTGTCTTGGTTAATTGCCTTAATAGATTTAGCTTGGGGTAGTTGCCCAGAGATATTCACCCTGGATAATAACCATAAGTTACTTTGTCTGGGATAATTACTCTGGGATATTTAGCCTATGATTATACACTAAGATATTTACTCCATGGGAATTATCCCAGTGGGATAGTATGGGGATAATTTCCGCAGAATATTTGGGGTTCTTTCCCTGGGGTAGTTAGCCCTGGGGTATATAGGCCAGGAGTAATTACCCCAGGATATTTAGCTTGGGGTAATTATACCAGGGTTTTAATTGCTAGAGCAGCCTGGAGTACTTAGCCTGGGTATTTAACCATTAGGGCACTGCTCTAGCCACTAGGGAACTCCTCCAGGCAAGCCAATTTGAAACTGTATTAAGGCAGTTATTTAAGATTAAATCAAATGATGAGATCACCAACATAACAATAGCAACTGATAGCAAGGCTCTGACTTAGAGTAATCAGAAGGGTTAGGAATCAGTTGAGTGGTGACCAAGATGCAGCCCTGTGGCATTCCATGTGTCAAAGGAATGGATTTTGATAAAGACATATCATTAAATGTGAATGTGATCATTCAGGGATGACTTAAACCAAGCCCTGTAATTCCTGGCATTGAAGAATAGGCAGCTCATGGTCAACTAGATTAGAGGTCATGCTCATGTCTAGTAAGAGAAGGATGGCTTCTCTGCCCTGATCCAGATTAACTGCAGTCTCATGGGGCAGGGTCAGTGCAAGGATATTAAGAATCCTAGGCAAACCTTCAGCCTTGCACCCTGCTTCCCTCCCCCAAATAAATTTCACACTCCTAGTCCCCCTCATAATTTGGTAATAAAACTCAACAATTGTGATTGCCTCAACACCACATCTCCCAGAAAAGTCCTTTAGAAAAGCCTGATTGTACATCATAATAGGGTATAGTTACTAAAGTGCAGCAGGTAGTGTGGGACAAACATACAGTTTGCGTGCGTTTGTACCACAGTGGCTATGTAGCTGCACAGAGTGTGTCCACAGTAGGGACATACTGCCACGCTAGGCATGTCACTACCACGGTATTTGTGAATGCCCAGTGATGACATGTGCACATAGCAAATGCACCAACAACAGCAATGTTAGCTATAAATGTGTTTGATTAGGATGGCAGTAATTTACAGAACCATTTCATACTGACCCACCTACAGGACAGTAGTAATAGGTCAGTGCAGAATAGAGAGGATGACCAGGAATAGGCACAACAAGCTGCACATCTTAGAGCAATGGGGTTAAGAACAAAAGGGTGGGGAATGAAATCAGAAAAGCAGACACATGCATGGAGTCCACAGAGGGATACAGATTGCAAAGTTAGCATCTGAAGGTGTAGAGGGCTTGTTTGGGTTCAGACAAGGTGTATTCATTATCCACCATTTACAATTTGTTTAAAAACATTCCTCACCCTGTGGCTGTCAGGTGCCTGTTCACCTAGGCTCCCCCCCCCCCCCCCACATCCTTATATGCTTGGCCAATGCCTTAGCTATTATGGAGTATAACCCCCATGGGTGGGGGTACTAAAGGACAATTACCATGAGCAAATAGATATACCATCAGCCAGCAGGTCTACCACATGAGGTCTAAAGTTTCTCTGTGGATAAGCAGGAATTAAGTCCTCATATATAGGTGATGTCCATCTGACGGAGCCTGTGTGAGAATACTCTCCAGCTGCTTTTGGGATGTTCCATTGTGCCTGCGTACCATCTTCTTGCTGTGGCACCATCCTGACTAGTCTTCATCTTTTTGCAGAGCCCACTGGATGTGTTCCAGTACAACTCCGCTTGGTATTCCTTTTTTTCTCCCCTCTAGAGATTCTGCAACCTCTGATTCTGTCAGGAAATCACCTGGTGTCACAGTTCCTCTCTTTCCTTTGCATTTTTGTCCCTTTCAGTTGTTTTTGTTTATTTTCTGTTCCGCAGCACCTCTGCCCTCTTAGGCGCCGGTGCACTGGCCGGGACTTCTGCTTAAAAATCAAGCTGTTTGATTTCAATGCGGCTCTTTCTGGATGAAATGCTCAAAAACTGTCCAACGGGTTTAAAAAGTATTCCCGGTGCACAAGGACCATATCTGCCATAGATACCCATAGTTGGGGCCTTCAGTGCCTGGGACTCGATCATTAGCCCTCTTCTTGTAATTTGTGTTTGCAGATGACAAAAGGAGATCTTAAAGGTCAAGATAAGTCAGCACAAATCACTTTTTGGTGCTCAGAATTCCGATCCATCAACATGGGCATTGATGGCACTGGTCTCCCCGTCTTCAAAGGCTGCATCAGATGCTGGTGGTGCATTAACATTCAGGAATTTTTAGCTCACTCAGTGCTGAGCACCCATAGTGTCCTGGAGCATTGGCCATCGATCAATCCCCACCCGAAGATGAGGAAGAATTTGACTTTGTCTTCATTGATGTTAAAGGATGATCGTACTGAGCACTGAGTGAAGACTCCGCAACAGCAGCATCAAAGTCCCTCAAGGCATGGCATTGAGAGGAGGAGATCCGCGGGAGCATCCCTCAAAGCTGCCCTGAAGGGAGAAGAGCGTATCCTCCAGAGCACAGAGGGGCAGCGTCAGCCTACCATGAACTGAGACTAAGCCACCAATCACACTGTTCAGAATCCACAGCAATGGAGAGACGCCTTCTGCCTGCTCTCAAACGCATTGTGGTGCTGTTGACTGTGCAGCAGGCTGGGGCATCGACATTGGCTGCCTCGACATTAGCCTCTGTGCAACCAATCCTTGAGACACAGCTTTGCCTGCGGGAGATGAACTATCATTGGGGCATTGAAGGGCTCTGACACCAGTGCCTGCCCAGTTGATATCACTCTCTAGTGTTTCAGGGTCTGACGCGCCCTCAAAAAACCAGACAAGCATCAGTGCATCATCTCTTCCAGAGGAACTCTCGATCCTCTCCCTGGGTCCGGAGAGAGATCCAGGCAGAGACTCGAAGTGCTTTGACTTCCTCTCTGAGTCGATTCCGAAGGCTGGGTTACTAATGTGGAGTCCAAGGACTTGTTGGAAGATAGGTCTCTGGAGCGTCCGTTGGACCCTTCCTCCACCTCATGAGTGACACAAATATCCTCCTGAGGATATGACCTTCCAGGATTTTGTCTGGGATATGGCTAAGGCCATACCATTTTCTTTGGAGACTTAGGATGAGCCCAGGGCAGAAGAGTTGGAGATTTTGCAGTGCTCCTTGGCCCCTAAGGAAGCGGTGACAGTGTCCGTGCACTGTATCCTGCAGAGAATACAGATGAGAATGTGGGAGGACCCCCTCATTGCTCATTGTACCTCCAGTCAGTAGAGGCTTGACTCCATGTACAGAGTACAAAAGGTTCCCAGATTCGAGAAGCCTCAGCTCTTTCACCATTCCTTGGTGACGGAACAACCCTGAAGAGGTTTAAGAGTTCTAAGACTCATTCCTCGGTGCCCTTCTGGAGGGAGGCTTGGAAGTTGGACTCTTTAGGGAGAAGATACTTTCAGAGTTCCATGCTCATAGCCCGCTTGGCCTCTACCAGCTCTACATGGGAATGTTTTTGAAGAACATCATGTGTGACCTCACTTATCTGTCCCAGTATCTCCCTCTGAAGAAATTGGAACAGTATTGTTCTTTAGGTGGCTCATGGCAAGGACTGCTCAAAGTTCATGGTCTGGGCAGGCTATGACATCTTCAAAACAGCATTGAGAACTTCTGCCTTGGGTACTGGCACCCAGAGATTCACCTGGCTGTGGTCCTCAGATCTGGAATAATCAGTGCAGGACAAGCTTGCTGACGTACTATGCCATGGAGGGAATCTTTCTGGAGAACAGGTCAAAGAGAAAGCTGGCTTCATAGAAAAACAGCATATTACCTCTCAAGGCACATGTCTGAGAAGGCCTCCTCTCTCAGAAGGTACCAAGGGGGGAGCCAGTAGACTTGTAGGCATAGGTATTTTCCTGGGTCCCCAGACCTCCCAACCCAAACAGGCTCCTCACCCTCAACCGTGACGAGAGAAGCCTCAGAAAGCCCAGCCTGCTCCTCAACCAAAGCCTGGGGCGGGGTTTTGATTGCTTCCTTCAGAACATAGCCACCACAGTGGAAGATCCTCAAGTCGGGGGAAGACTCACTCTTTTTGCCCAAAGGTGATCCCTCATAACCTCAGACACTTGGGTTCTACAAATTTTCCCAAAGCAGTTTTTACAGATTGCACTCTAATTCGGGTCCTACCTCCCAAATTAGCACCCTGAGGGTGGCATTCGTATCGACCTTCTGCATCACGCAACTCACTACTGCAGAGAGAAAAATCCATCGACCTGTTGAGGAATCTCCACGATTGATTTTGTGCCCATTCAGAGCTCAGAGAGTGTGAGGGGTATTATTCCAAGTATTTCCTGATCCACCAAGAAGAAACGGGAGATACCATCCTATCCTAGACCTAAAGAGATCTGAAACACTTACCTTGGTAAAGAGGAAAAGTGTTCAGAATGATTTCTCTGGGAATCCTTGCTTCCCTTACCTCCAAAAAGGAGAATTGGCTATTCCTGGATCTAAAGGATGCGTAGATTCACATACATATCAATCCATGCTCACAGGAAGTAAGTCTCCGATTTGTCCCTTAGGGACAGCAGTTCCAGTGCTGAGTGTTGCCTTTGGGCCTAGCCTCAGCAAGCCCATGTTCATTTTCACAATATACTTTGCAGTAGTATCAGCTTAACCTCCAGATGCTGGGAGTATTTTGCTTCCCCTTCTTGGCGATTAGCTGATCAAGAATACACTCACTCCGGAAGGATTTCAAGAATCAACACGGCTGAACCATTCGTGTATTGGCATTGGAACTACTGGGGTTCATTATAAATTTACCCCAAGTCCCATCTGCAACTCCCCCAGTATTTATGGAATTCCTAGTAGACCTCCTCGACATGACTCAGGAAAGTGCCTTCCTCCTGCATGACCAACTTCACAGACTGACAGCTCTCGTGCGAGAGACCTATTGAGTCATCAGGTAACAGCTCGCAGGATGTTGACAGTACTAGGACCGAAGGGCCTCCACCATTCACGCCACACCCTTGGCATTCCTCCATATGAGGTATGCTCAGTGGACTGAGGATTTCAGTGGACCCAGGCCACAGGTCAACTCAGGTATCATCTGTATGTCCCCAATGCTCCTTGTTTAAGTCACTGTAATGTGCTCTTGTTCATAGGTCCCTGTAATGGTGGACAATCCACAAGATTTGCTCAAAGGTCTCCCTTTTAAATTGCACCACCTCAGAAGGTTTTGATAACAGATGCATCCAAGCTCAGGTGGGGAGGCTCATCTTGGATGAGTTTCACACTCAGGGCGATTAGTTTTCCTCAAGAAATTCTCCACCAGAAACAAGTTCTTGAAACATAAGAGCCGTGAAAACACTCTAAAGGCTTTCAGAGATTGACTACCCCATCAAATTTGTTTGGTTCAGAGCGTCAATCAAATCCACAATATTTTTATATCAACAATGCATGGACACAGCTTGTACTTTCTTGTGTTGGGAATCAGTCCCGTTGTGGAAGTTCGGTCATCACACAGGGTGGGGTGGACTTGAGAGTCCCATACCTGCCAGGCGATCAAAACATCTCTGGCAGACATACTCCAACAACACGAGTGGACATGGAGGTGACAGCCTGTATTTTTCGTGAGTGGGGCACCCTCGTCCATAGATCTTTTTGCCACTTCACAGAATGCAGAGGTGGACCAGTTCTGTTTCAGGGTGCTATAACAAACAGCAGGCTACCTTCTGATGCTTTTCCTCTGTATTGAGGAGAAGATCTTCTGTATTAGTATCCTCATAACAGATGGAGGCATGATGATTCTCATCACTCCCTAGTGGCCCTGCAACCTTTTTTTGATTTACTCTTTTCACCCCACAGCTCTCCAGTCAGGAGCTGCTCCAACTGGGCCATGCACCGGGTCTTATTTCACAGGAAGACGGGATGATGTTGCACCCCAACCTCCAGTTCCTTGGCCCTCAGTGGCGTGTATGTTGAGAGGCTAGATGTTGTCTGAGCTCCATCTGCTAGCCTGTCTGCCTGATGTCCCTTTGGTCTCCATGAGAACCTTAATGAAAAAAGTATTCCTATAAAATGGAGGAGGTATTGCTGCCTGGGTGCAGTTTCTCCCAATGGTGATAGTTTTTGAGCCTACACTTGTCAGTCATGACCCTCACTTCTAAGCCATTGTATGTGGAGTATGATCTCAGCCTCTCAAATTTAATGCTAGGGCTTGGCGTAGTACTTGCAACATGCCAAAGACAGATTCCTCCTTCTTGGAGATTGTAAGATGTACTATGTAAGTTGAGTAGTTTGTCAAGATGTGCTTGGAAGTTCTTCTTTGTAAGCTTGTTGGCTCCCAGTACGATGGGAAATATTTCTTGTATATTTCTGTCTATTTTTTATTAGTCTCTGACTGCATTTCCTTGTACTTTCAGTATCTTCTGCCTCCTCCATGTATTCACCGAATAATCACTGTCCTCTATTCTCAATGTTGTTCTGCTGTTTTTACTCCTTTACCACTATGTCGGGTTTCCTCGTATCCAGTTTCTAATCCATCAGGATGGGAATGTCCCAGGTGATTAGACCGCTTCATTCTCTGTAGTTTCTCTTAGTGTCATGATCCCAGTGTTTTTCAGGAACAGTGATGATGGTAGGTCCTCATTCATGAATGCTTGTTTTGGATATGTTGCATCCCCGCAATCCACCGAGACCCTAGTCCCCCACTGGCTGTCCCTATATCTTCCTTTTGCGCTTCAGGACGGGCAGAGCCTGCAGGGGCTGAAGGGGGCAGAGCTGGGGCGGGCCGCCTGGTACGCACATACAGGGCGCTGATTCAGGTCACAGTCCTGTACATCCTGTCAGGCCTGCTGGGATGTGCTGCTTATACCACCTCAAAGGTGGTAAAAGCAGCCCAAGTTGGCATATTGGGGCAGGTGAGTCCAATCCTGGGACCGGGTCCAGGTGCAGGGAGGTCCCCGCTTGCCCGATCCAGGGCCGCAGTAGACCAGCTTATGGGTTAGGCGGTGGGGTTTTGGGGGGCCGAAGCCATGGGCACACTGCGGGGAGGAGATCCCTGCAGGGCAGAGAAGACACCGCACGAGCTGTCCTCTGGCCCAATTCTGACTCCTGCGGAAACGTTTTGCTCCCTTGGACCAGAATCGGGTCCTACCGGTCCCCATCTTCAATAGGGACATCTGAATGGCACACGGACATCCCCCCTCCTGGAATGGGGCTTAATAGTGTTTTACAAAGTTTCCCAATGGATGGAACAATGCTATTTGTTTGTGCCTTTCTATATAGAAATGTTCGTGTGCCCCCCGCCATCTCCTTTGCCACCAAGCTATGAGGTTAGTCACTGTTTCCATGGGTCTTTCTTACAGAACTGACATGATGTACTGTGTTGCCAGTTTTTTCAATGCCCGCTATAAACCATCTCCGTAAACTGTTTGTCCTGGGCTGCAACTATTCAATCTCTCATACTTTGGTTTCAGTTCACTTTCTCCCTTACCATTCATGTGTCCTGTTCGTGATCAACAAAAACAACACTTCGTATTTTCCACTGTATTTGTG